>ML785665.1:122958-205858 GCA_009831015.1 Picea engelmannii | reverse complement strand
ATATATATATATATATATATATAAAGTTTATATAGTTAAACCACCAAATACATAGGTTCCACAACCATTTTAGATTAATAAAACAAATTGTGATTAAAGAAAAATTGACATACATACCAAAAGTGTTGAGTTTCATCTTCCAACATCTATGTGTTCTTTTTTCCACCAAATAATGTAAACCACTGAAACAATAAAAAGAAAAATCAATAACACATATTAGCATATATACTTTATTAGAAAATATTTTAAAGATATATTTGACTTTATTAAATAAGCAATAAGAAAGAATAACGTACCCAACCGAAGTTCCACAGATCTAAGATTATTCTTCTCTTTTTATTATATTTTTTTTGCATTTTTTTAAAACCAAACTTACATCACGGAGTTCGAAAACTTCCAAAATAGTTACTCTCCATATTAATCCATTCTTTGCATAAATTTTTAATTTTCTTTTATAACCAAATGCTCTTTCAACATTTCCTACATGATCTAAAAAATGTAAAATCATATCTAGCAAATTTTTAAAGAGAAAAATTGTGTGTTTGGTAACCCATTTTAGTGTTCAGAGTTAGATAATACCCTAAAAATAAATTCACTTGTGTATGTAGAAAGTTCACAAATCTCCATATTAAGTCATTCTTCCAGTAAAATACTTATCTCCTCTTCTGCAGTGGAATAGATGTTCTCATATAATCAGATGCCCTTTCAAATTAAAGGACTCACAAATATCCATATTAAGCCATAGATGTTCTCATATAATCAGATTCTCTTTCAAATTAAAGGACTCACAAATCTCCATATTAAGCCATTCTTCCAAGAAAATAATTATATCTATGAAAGTTCACAAATAACCATATTAAAAGTCATTCTTCCAAGAAAATACTTATCTCTTTCTGCGATGGAATAGATGTTCTCATATTATCTTTCATGTACATGCAGAAAACACAAATATGCACATATATTAAGTCATTCTTCAAAAACCATTTAAATCTTTCATATTTCTACATGGAATGTATTCATATTACATATAATCAAACGCTCTTTGAAATATGTTTTCATCATGATCTAAACATAAGTGAGATCATGCACGTACGTAGCTTATTTGTAAATCTACAAATGTTGGTTTTTATGGTTAGTAAGAAATTAGTTAAGAGTTTGACAATACCCCATGAAGGAATTCACTTCATTGTATGAAAAAAACACAAATCTTCATATTATGCCATTCTTGGACAATAAGACAAGGAATGCAATCAAAGAAAATTTGGAAACTACCCATTTTCTGATGAGAGATAGTATGTTCTCAAATAAGCAAATGTTCAAGTTCAAAATTAGGTCTGCATCATTATCTAAACATAAATATGATTGCATGTACCATTTTATATAGACGAAGATAAGCTTATATAGGAGTTCTATATATTTCAAAATGATTGATCAAAGTATTAAAAAGTTATATAAACACTAGTTGAGTAACCCTTCTATGAATATAAAAGGCTTAATTAAAAAGTTGATCAAACAAAAATTTGAAAAAAGTAAAAAAAATAAGCATATCCAACACAAATAAGCTTGAATACTAATATATATAAGGCCCAACATAAAAACAAACTAAAACTCATTAATGTGCAATGCACATACATTTATGAATCATCATGAATAGATGTATCATTCTCATGTATGGATGCACCCTCCTCAATCCCAATATCTCTCACTCTCTTCTCCACATTCTATTAAGCACACTCTCAGGCACTCTCTTCTCCACATTTCCCTATAACACATTTAAATTTTGTACATATGAAAATTAAATTTAAATGATTTTAACACATTAAATTGTAGTTTTAAATTTTGAAACATGTAATACCTGTGATGTGTCAACCTGAATATCATCAACCACACAAGAGGATGGAATTCTCATGGTCGGTTGAGTCACGGTCTTACCCACCATACCCTAAGATTCAATAAATTATATATTGTTTAAGACATTTTCCTTTTAAATTAATAATTTAAATGACATTGCAATTTTCACATATAACTAAAAAAAAAATCAACATGCAATGATACCTGTGAACTCCCACCCTCTTCAAACTCTCCCAATGAGAATTAGAAAAAGCCTACCCAAGTAGTAGGAGATGAAATATGAATTTGCGAACAACACAACTAAGAATTAAATAGGGTTCAATGTGTTCACATTAATACAAAAACATAAATTTCATGTATGTTGATTATTCAACAAGTTGTGAATATTGGACAACTAAAATGCTCATATGTGGATATTAGAAAACACATGCCTGATTCAACCCATCCAAATTTAAACTTGTTGAATCATGTCCTCTATTTATTGGAGATTCATTTAACATATGACCAAACTACAATTAATAGCGATCTAACAACTCAATTATTTCTAAATATATAATTGATATGTATCTAGATCTAGAACTAGAAGAAAACTATCCTCAGATACATGAAAAAATTACTAACTATAACACATACCAGTCTGATGTTCGATTCATCATTCTGAATTAACACCTTCCAACCATTACAACAAAAATTTTCATACTCCCATATATTTTCTACTAACATGGAATCTATCTCCTCATATGTTTTGTAAATAGAATTGACTTCATCTCTCTGATGGTTCAAACCAACATCAACACCATAAAAAAATGATCCTAAATTTTCTTTGATTGCATTCTTAGCCTCCTTTCCAACATCTGATGTAGCTTGCATATATGAATGTGAGAAAAATGATCATAATGGACGAGATACCAAAGGTCGTAAAGGCCTCTGGAATGTTGCATTTCGATATGCTCATTTTCGATCATATGTTTGTCATTTATCAGCCCCATAATAATTGGATGGTAGGTTGGTATAATCAGAGTGCATGCCCATGAAAAACTCTGCATAAAAGTGTCTAGCAAAATAATATGGAACCTCATCATTTCGTGAAAACTTCCCATATGATGCCAAAAATCTATTATAAATATGTCCTGCTATGTTGGGGTGCTTAAAATATTGCACCTTCAACATCTTTCGCTTTGGGCCCTCTTTGAAATTGAACATAGAAATTGCATCTTCTTTTGAAACTCTACTTTTTACTACTTCCCATTTATCGGGGCCCATCACCTCTGACTTTCATCTCATCAAATTGATAAAACTATCAGTCGTTGGCCTCATCTTTTGATATGAATCAATAAAGTTCTGCAATGAATGAAAAACAATATTCAATCTTTTATTACTCTCTCGAGGGAGATCCAAGCATCTCAAATCATTTTCCAACCTGCTTTTAAAACCTAAGTAGCATTCGAGAGTCATTTCTTTTGTATACCCTTCCCAATGAATCTCATCATCAACATCTGAGGGATAGGTGGATGCAGGGGTGTAGTCTTTTGTTTCTTGACAACGTCCCCTGAATCCACCTTCACCCTCTTCACCAAAATTGAAATCTTCATGATAACCACTCTCTCTTTCATTATATTCCTTCACATCAAACTTATCCTCTACACATACACATTTGAAAGTAATTACAACATTTAACAAAAGCAAAAAACATAAAAAAATAAAAATAAACACACACACACACACACACACATATATATAACATGAACATAAATACACAAAAATACAAAATCAAAAAATTACCAAACATATTTTCTTGTCGTGATGTATTCCCTACATTCTTCGGTGTTGGAGTATTAATGTGCAACCTATCTAATAAAGATGTATCCATATCACTATTTTGAGCACATTCCGTAGATGATCTATTCATAGATTCATTTGATAATCTCCTCCTCTGACTAGATTTCTTTTGGTCACTTAGAGTCTCAGTCAAAGAAGGGGTTCATCTTCCTCCTTCATTGGATAGACTAGAGCATTTGCGAGCCATTTTTTGAGACTTTTGTCTCGACATCTCACCTCGATAGATATCCTTTGAAAAATCATGAATATGAAAGTACATAAGTTATAGAAACATAAAATGGAAATAAAATTTATAAAACAACTTGAAGGAATTTAAGCATTTCTATCAACTTCAAAGCATCAAAGAAATATATTGAAAAAAAACTAAGAACTATATTTTTTACTATGATGCTATATATAATGAACATGAAAATATTTAAATATAAAAAAAATGTAACATGTAGAAGATAATCTATATCTATGTAAATTGTAGAAGGTAATTGTTAAGATAATCTATGTGTAACATGTTAAAATTGAAGGGAAAATAATATAGCTAGCTAAAACATAAATATTTATTTTAATTTCTAAACATTAGCTACTTGTATGTTACATTCAACAAGACATTAAAACTTATGATCCATAATATGGTAGCATAAAAACAATATCTCACATAACATTTACTTAGATGAAACCAGAAATAATATTACCTGATATGTTATTGTTATCCTCTTAGATATATGCTCATTAAAATATTTAAAGGATCATTGATCAAACTTAGGGAAAATCTCATCATGACACTTAGAACAAATTGCCAAGAAGAATGTTTAGGGTAAAATATCAAAAGACTAACCAGCAACATACACAGGTGGCACCAGCAATAGAAGGGGACAGCGACAACATACACGGGGTGGAATCACCAAGGAGATGAGGAGGGCGACACCAGCAAGGAGAAGAGGAGGATGGAACCAGCAAGGAGAACCATAAACCCCAAACAACAACCAAGAAGAGACCTGTGGCAAGATGGAAAATACCCTTAGGGGTCAGCGACAACAAGATGTTGGAGAGGTAATCCCACGATGGATTAATACACCAAGAAGAACTATCCTAGAGGGGTCGTATCCACTCAACAATATGAAAAATAAGGAGCTGTAGAAAACCTCAAATCAGAACTAGGCTTAGAAAAGAGAGTGGGTGTAAAGAGTGAGGATAGGTCTCTTTTATAGTTTTGGTAGGTAGGTTAGGGCTAGCATATTAGTCCTAACTTTAGGGATAGGTTTAAACCCTAATAATTAAATAATTTAAACAAATAATATTTTATAACATAATATATTAATTGTTAAATCATAAAAGTCAACATTAAAAAAACAAGTCAAGGAGAGGGGATCCAAAGTCAAGGTGGCTAAATTTATTTAGGAAGAATCAAAGAACAAAACCAAAAACCTACACAACAATTAAGGGAGACGTAACTCAAGCAAGGGGGGTTTCAAGACAAAGTCAACAAGGTAAGTTCGTCTTTAATGGCAAAATGTCCACATGAGTCTCATGATATAACTTATAAAGTTTTGTCATCCCAACATACGAGGAAGATCAATGATGTGATCATACCCTTCTTCTTAACTGCTCCTAGGTCTCATGGACCATCTCGGGAGAGAAGAGGGTCACACATTATCTCGGTTTGGTACTTAACCAAGAAACAAAATAAAATAAGAAAACATAAATATCTAATAGATTACCCTCTCTTTTATATGGCCCTAAATAGAACTCATTTTTACATAATTTCTTCAAGGAGAAATGGAATTAAGTGGATTGGACTCAAATTTCATGTTCCACTAATTTTAAAATTAAGTTAATTTAAAATCAACAATTTAGACTTACCTTCAACCTGAAGCAACAACAACCAGCAACAACCAATGACCCTTTTGTTAATCTCAATGACTCTCACTTCTATAAGTAATAAGGTTGATTAGGATCATAAGCTTATACATATTAACTGAGTAAGTGTTACTTACTCTATTACACTTAACAAGACTAAATTAGTAGTAGTGATTACCATGATTGAGTTATATGAGTACATATAACAAGTCAATAGTGATCTTAATACTAAGCGGGAAACAAACACATGTTAATTATAGGTATTGCTTATATGTTTACTTGTAGTACAATGTACATATCCTTATAGTAATGAATAGAGTGAATCAATGGGATTACTAGTCAATAGCTAACTTGTTGCAATCTGTGTAAACTAACATGTAATGCGACCCTATCCATGTACATGGACAGGGTCGAATTCAGACCTGTCTATGCACAGGGACAAATATGAATTATGTGTAAACTAACATGTAAATTGACCATGTCCATGTACAGGGACAAGGTCAAATTCGGGCATGTACTTGTATAGAGACATGGTCGAATTCGGGTATGTCCCTGTACAAGGATAGGCCCAAATTCGGCCATGTCCTTGTATAGAGACAACACCGAATTCAGGCATTTCCATGTACAGGGACAAGCCCGAATTATGGATAGGGATGAATTCGGGTCTGTCCCTTTACATGGACAACACCAATTCGGCCCTATCCATGTACAGGGACAGGGTCGAGTTTGGCCTTGTCCATGTACATGGACATGCCCAAATTGGCCTATCCATAAGTCTAAATCCTCAAGTATAGGCCTAAGCCTTTATATAACCCAAGGAACAAACCTAAATCATATGCCCAAGCCTCACATACTACTTCCTTGCATAAAATGAGAATAATTCTTTAAACAAATTTATAATATAAAAATACACAACTTTACTCAAATACATTTTTTAATATGGAATAAAGAATCATTGATCCATTATGTTATTTGAAGTAAAAATTACAGCATTGAAAATTGGCAATATGACCTTCTGCTTATTTTTAATAGCTCTGGATATTGGCTACCTATTTTTCATTTTAGTTTGTATTTTTTTTTAAAACATCTATTGTTTCATTTTTCCCAACTAAAGAGACTATTGTTTTAGAGCACTCATCAACAACAATAGTCAGAACATCAAATATTTATTCTCCAACTTGAAGATACAAACTGAAAAATATCAACAACAACACCATGACACCTCTATAACATATATGATTATCTTAGTGTGATATTATAGGCCCACATAGCAGGATTGGTAGTTCTTATGGGCATGTCCCTGTACATGGATAGGTCGAATTCGACCCTATCCATGTGATGTAGGAGCATCACTCCACCTCAACATGTGCTATTTGGTTAGCACATTAGTGCGCATTCAAGGAAGGGAGAGGCGTCACCCTCTCATTTTACCTTCGAGATTTAAAATGTAACTAAGGAAATTAATGTTGTCAGGCTGGAAGAGCCAATTTTTTCTCTGGCACAAGTTGTAGATGAGGTCGCCTTAAGTGGTTGATGATAGGATGGATCTACATCAAATTCGGATCAGATTTCCACTCATTGTAATCTGCCTCATTAGTTAGGCGTTTTGAATGGTGATTAGACACCACTAGCTTAGCTTCGATGGAAGCTCATTGAGACCCTCTTGTATAAATCCTTGTATTGTGTGCTCAGTAGAGGTTGCTGGAGTTTGATGAAAATAAATAATTGTAAGCCAAAAGGTTGTTGAGAGCCGAGACTCAATTGCAGTCCAGACTCATGTATTGTAATTGACATTCTGTCATTAATAGAAAAAGGAACAAATTCCACTATTTTCCATTTTCCATGTAATGGATATTTATTTGTGAATGTCATTCATGTTTGTTTATGTTATATATGTATATTAGATTTCATCTACAAGGATAGAGATAAAATCATCTATCTGTGAGTTTGTTGAAATAGTTCTGGTTCTTTAGGCTAAGTGCAAGGAGTTCTCAGCAGAGAGTTGAAACTCTGTGAGTCAACGCAATGAGTGTGTGTCTTAACTCTTTCGATTCAAAGGAGAACGTGCTAGGAGGGAACCCCAGGATAATTCACAGAATCAAGGGATAACTTCAAGGTTATTGAATACATTGAAGGAAAGTCTACTCAGGAGGAAGCGTAGCACAAAGTTACTGAAGACTCCATCGGACTCTTCCAAGAGGGAATTGAGAAAGTGAGAGTGTGCACAAGACCAATGCATTTTGGAGTGTTGGAGATATTGAGAAAACCCCAGAGTTGTTGAACACTCTGAGGAAACAAATATCTGCAAGTGTGAAGAGGAGCGGGCAAAGGATTTTCCTTGGTAAACCTGAAAGAATTCAGGAAGAAGTTGTATGAAGGCTCAATCAAGTGCAAGGAGTGTGTCTAAGGTGAAGTGCGTTCATCTCAAAGGCTTGGGAGAAAGAGTTTTGATTTTCCAGGAGGGCACCAGAAGATATGAGGAAGGACGCAGAAGGGTTGAGAACCTTCAAAGTTTGAGCCAAGAAAAAATGAGAAGGATTAACACTGTTGTGCGCAAAATCCCTACAAGGAGTGCAAAAATGGTGAGAAAGGTCGAAGTCTCGGACATCGAGAAAAGTGTTAAGTGTGCACAAGGAGTGAGGGATTTCCAAAGTCCTGAAGGCAAGTGAAATCTCCCATCTTCAAGGGAGGTCAAGTGGCGAAATATCAAGAGATCTGGGAGTTAGAGCTCCAGAAGATTTTCCAAGAGAAAAGAGCAATCTTCATGAAGTCACGAAGGGTAGAGTGAATCCAGGCCATTGGATCTGGAAGAGACACATGAGGAAATCAACACATTTTGGAGAAGTGGTGCTTCAGAAGAAATATGAGGATAATAAGAGGTGAGACTCCCAAAGGCCAGAGTCTGAATAGATCACATTCATGGATCTAAGGGAACGAGAGGGACAGTTGATCCTCGCGCTATTTGAGTTCATTGATTCAGAGTTTGGGGACATAGGAATTGGTTGTTGTGAATAGGCCAAAGTTTCGAAGACGAAGCACCTTTTAAGGTTTATCCCAGGGACATAGCCCAAGGTCATATGATAGAAAGGGGCCTAGCACAGAGAACTAGTGTCGTTGTTGCTTTATTCAAAGGGGCCAAGGAGAGAGATGCGGGGTTGGTAGGATCCACACTTTGGAGAAAGTGGGACCTATGAAAGTTGCATTGGGTTCCAGCAGGGAGCCAAAGAGTTGATCCAACTTGGATTATTGAACAATATTAGACTGGGAGGTCGAGCAGCCCCTCCGAGGAGAGAAGGGAGAGGGAGGGGGTGTCCGCACCACCATTTACAGGGACATACCCAAATTTGGCCTTGTCCATGTACATGGACACAGGAACATGCTTGAATTCAGCCATGTCCATGTACATGGATAGGCCCAAATTGGCCTATCCATATGTCTAAATCATAAAGAATATTCCTAAGCCTTTATATAATCCACGGTACAAACCTAAATCATATGCTCAATCCCGGCTAGAAAATGGGTTCCTCTAGTCTAGAAGAATTCCCAAGTAAAAGAGGAAAATAGGCATCAAAATCACAATGTTCGAAAAATTAAGACACTATGCCAGTTCCCAACTTTGAAACAAGTTGCACACTAAGAAGAATTTGAGTAATGCTAGAGAGGAAATTTGTTTTTTAATTGTGTTTGGGACCACTCTTTCAAAATACATGTTATTGGAACAAGAGATAGAGGAATGTAGAAGGGAAATAAAAGTAGCTAAATACTATTGAGGGGATATTGCAGTAGAGAGTGTTTCAATTCCATCTTCTTTTCAAGACTAATATTTAACCTCCACTTCACCAAGACATATTCCTTGGGAAATATTTTTTAAACACGGTCCATTATTTCCAGGTGTTGTTAATTGTTACTGTGAACACTAATTGGTTGGCCAATGGTTAATGATACATTTATTAAATTGTTTATTTTAGTTTGTTTTGAAACTATTAGAAGTTCCAGAAACTGAATCATTTTTATTTTAATCATGATTTACTTGGCCAAGCTCTCTTATCAGTTGTTGACTAGAAAGGTTTGGAAATATTTTTGGCACACTAAAGGTTTCACCTCAAATTCTCCAAATCGATAAAATTGTTGTATGGTGTCATATAATGTAATCATTTCCAAAATTGGGATCAAATTTGATCACAAATGGATATTGAACTCTCTGTTTGTTGTACTTTTCATGTCTTGGAGATTTCTATGTTGTCTTAGAATACATATAGGGAAGAATGTATCTATTTTTTGTTTCATTCAACCTAGTTACACGAGTATTATTCTGAATTTACATCCTGGGATGTGTTTTAGATTGATTTTGAGATTATAAATTACACATAATAATTATATGATCCAAGTAACTATATGTGTGGTTTCTAAATTTTTCACCGACGAATACATAGAAAACTGAAAGTAAGAGAATCACTTTGAATTCATTCATGTAATTAATACAAGATCTTGCACGTATTTCATTATTTTCCACTCTTTATCAAACTCGACCATTAATTGAGTGATTGTGAGAATCTGTATTACAATTAAGAATGATCGGAGGCTTGTCCCTATACATGGATAGGGCGGAGTTCAGGCATGTCCCTATACATGGATAGGGTTGAATTTGGGCATGTCCCTATACATGGACATGGTTGAATCTGGGCTTGTCCCTATAAAGGGACATGCCTGAATTCGGCCTTCTCCATGTATAGGGGTAGGCCCGAATTTGGCCCTGTCCACCTCCTAAAACACTAAACATGTAAATAAATGAAATTTTAATTACTTGGGGAATAGGTTTAGAATTACCTAGAACTTGAAGCAACAATAGTGAACAACAACAAACAACAACATCAACCAACAACAAAAACCACTAGCACCAACCAACAGTTCAGAAATGTGTAAAATGGACAATGTGAAGGGGATATATAAAACATTTTTCGACCGAAAGGTTTTTTTGGACGAAACTCGGTTTCGGCTGAAATATTCTTTTGGCCAAAACTATGTCACCGGGGAAAAAATCCAGTCAGCTTCTTTTGGCCGAAAAAACTTTCGGCAAAAACAATGTTACCGGAAAAAAAATCCGTCCGGCTAATATGGTACACGAAATTCGAGGTCTTCATCACGATACTGTTTGATTTGATGTCTAAAGGCTCGGATGAATTTTTTTTTGGCTGAAACAATTATTATTTCGGCCACAACAACTATCACTAGGAATTTTGGAGACCTGATTCTCACAAAAGTGTTACCCACCTTCATGATTTTACCCACATAGAACTCAATTTTGAAGCATATGGCCTTTCAAAAGAAGGTATACAATTGGACCCAGTGATTTAGAAGGTGCTATAATACAAGGAAGGATAGGTGGTTGAATGGACACACACATACTTAAACTAGTCATCCTTTAGACTATACAAATTAGATATTTGAGGCCTAAGAAAATGAATTACTCAATTGTGATGGAAGTTTACCTGTAGGGTTTTTTATGCTTGGACTTAAGTCTGCTTGATGTATGGATTTATGTTGCTATTGTTGTTGGGCCTATGGACCTATGCAAATGTATTTATGTTCATAAACAAAGTCATGATAGTAAGTTATTAGTATATACCAAGTGGTTCTTTTTAGGTTTGTTGATAGACCTTTTATGGTGACTAATTTTGGTACTTTTTTTATATTTCTAGATGGAGGATGAAACATTAGGATGACTATGGAATGTAACATGCATTTTCTCTCCTTTAGTTGGAATATAAGCTATGATTTTTTTTCAAGGAAAAAATAATTATTATATTTGATATTCCATATGCACAAATTGATGTATTCAATATGCATTCATGACGTAACCATGCCGAACAAATTATGAAATAAAATTCACGTGTCAAAGAAGTCAATGCACTGAGATATTTTCATCAATTATATAATGTTAATTCAATGAAAAGACATGACATGTGATGGGTGTTATATATGCACTAAAAACACAGCAAAAACCCTTAATTAAATTGTCAACCCAGGGTAAGTAAACTTAGAGTTGTAGTAAAATATATGCCAAAGGTAGAAGGGCTAGTAGGAGTATAGTCTAACTAATGAAGGTAGCTATCTAAGGCTAATCTACTCAAAAAAAACTATATAATGAGAAAACCCTACTAAACAACTTGAAACTAGGTAACCTAAGTAATTTTGGGCCAAGGATCAATGGATAGTTCTAAGAAAACAAGCAAAAACCCTACTTGAAGCAAACTAGTTCATAACAATAAGCAAAAGCAACTATTTAAGAATAATAAACAAATGACAAAAGAAAACTTCTTTAACTTGCCAACCTATATTCAATGAGTAACTACTCTATGAAAGAAAATAAATAAACAAGCAAGCAAAGACACCTAACTAACCTACTAAAGCAAGTAAACAAGTAAGCAAAGACAACTATCTAACCTACTAAAGCAATAGACAAGTAAGCAAAGACAATTAACTAACCTACTAATGCAAATAAACAACTAACTACTGCAAGCAATCAAATTAAAACTTCTCATTGAACAACTATCGAGCCTAAGAGGCAAGTGGACTAAATTCTTAATTCAAAACTATTTGTAATTCATGAAAGGAAATCTATTTTATTGAAATAAAGAAGACTAACACCTAAATTTTAATCTATGATAAACAAAATTGTTCTCTAACCTATCAAAGCAAAAGACTATCTATCCTACAGTAGCATTTAAACTATCTTTTAAACTATGAAAGCAAGAAACTATCTCTTTTGATCTACAAAAGCAAGAAACTATCTTTTCTAATCTATGAAAACAGGAAAACTATCTCTTTTAATCTATGAAAGCAAGAAAACTATTTTTTAATCTATGAAAACTCAAACATAATGTTGGTGGTTGTGTGAATGTCTCCGGTGTTGGATGATATCTCAATGGCACTTGACAACAAAGGACAATTCAAGTGGTATAAGCTCAACACTAATCTCAATAGCAAAGTGAAAGGTATGGATTAAACAATCCAATGAGAATTTAGCCATGACATAAACAATCGTCAATTACCCTGCATATTCATTTATTAACCATCAACAATACAACGAGATTATCATTATACTTCTATACTATGTAAGCAAAATTAGATTCAACCATTAACTAAGAAATATAATTGCAATTTAATTCTAGAAAGAAAATTACATAAATTGAAAACTATGTTATATCTACTCTAACAATTCAAACTGCAATAAGAAAACGATTAAAAACATAAATTAAAACATGACATTAAAAAGTAAACTAACAACTACATTAATCAACAACTAGCTAAGACAATTCTACATAAAAATGAAATAAGCAAGCTATGATTAAAAACTAAAATTGATCCTATCCATCCATCAAATCCTTGTCGAAGAAAGCTCAAATAAAAACTATGTTCTATTTTAATTAAAACTTTGTTTTAAACTTGATTCTAAAATCATAAATAAAGATGTAATCTAATATCTAATTACACATGGGGCTACTCTAGGGGTCTGTAGATCCGTTCCTAACTACAAGATTAATGCATGCTAACACAATTCATCATACTAACCTGCAAAAGAGAATCAAAGCAATTAAATTGCAGCAACAAACTAATTAACCTAATAAAAATGCATGTACAGGAAAATAAAGAGAACAACTAAACTATGAAATGCATAAACAAACACAAAGACAATTATCAGACTGCTAGTGGGCCCCCCAGCAAGTCATGGTCACTTCCTAAAAGAACACCACGTATTCAGCAAGATAAATTCACCATAAAAACTCAAAAACGCAGTTCTTTTATAATCTGGCAATGTAAAATGGAAAAACAAAGTAAAAACCTATTTCTACCTATCACATTGATTCTTCTGTTACTTAACTTATGTTTGACCACCTCGGTGGTATTTATAATGTTTACAGACCAAGCGGTCGACCACAGGAGGTTCGAACCACTTCTAAATTCGGCAATTTGCATTAAATGATGCCCTAACTAATAAAACAGAGCGAGCCAATAATCACCCTCTTGAACAACTAAAACTGAGTTGTCGGGAGCTCAGTAGCTGGAGGGGGAAAGCATGAACAAAACCCACATTACCGATTCGCCCATCATTGGCCGCCAATACCATAACCACCAAGTCACCCTCTATTTTTGTGCAAAACGCAGTGCTAGACGCAGTGTCAGATCAGGTACTGGAACAAGTCCTGGAAGGAGTGACAGACTGAGTGTCAGAATCAGAAAGGTAGTGCATTTTCACCCTGTAACATCAAAAAACGTGAATCGGATCCTTGGAAGTGTAAAAACATGATGAATTATACTCGATACAATCATTAAACATGAATCATATGTACCTTATGTCGATCATACCATTTTAACATAAAATTCTTCAAAAAGATTCTTCAAAATATGAAAAACACATATGTACATGCGGAAAAAGTGTATAATAACCGTCATAAAAGTGATCATATCTCGGGCCCAACATTACCCCCCCACTTACGATTTTGCATGTCCCATTGCAAACAAAAAGAAGTTACCCCTCATGACTAGGCTTGCTGAGGATGACTGGCTTTAGAAGCCTCTCCTTCTTGCTGCGAAGACTTTGCCTTGTGCCTCTTATGTTGCTTCAGTTGTGCTCTGAGGCTGCTGTTGGATTTGGTCATTTCATCAACCAACCGTTGAAGAGAGTTAACTTTTTCCTGAAGGACTACATTATCATGGTGAAGGTGTGTGTCTATTGTCTTCCTTTCTTCCAACTGTTGGAGAAGTTGATGGTTTTTCTTTTCTAGCTCCTCTATGGTTGGGGCAGAATCAATGATCTCCGAGGAAGGCTTAAATCCTTTGAGGGATGTGGACAATCTATCAATTTTAGGATCTAGAGTAGGCATGGGTGAAGTAGGAGTGATGGGAGATCGGTAAGGAGAGGTAGGTTCCGATTTTGTTTTCCTTAGTGGCTCTAATCCATCCGCAGAAACTTCCCTAAGTTTCTTATGAGGGCTCTCAAGGTTGGAGGACACTTGGATAGGATTCTAAGTAGGTGGAGGTTTTGCATAAGGCTTGGTTCTTGTGCTTCAGGTACTCTTCCGAAAAGGGTCCTTTACCAAATCGATTGGCTCCCCTCTTGTTTGTGGGAATGATGGGAAAGTTTTGTTGCATTACTTCTTGGATATTTTTAGGTGTAGGATCAAGAGAGAGTGAAGGCATTGGGGGGTTAACAATAGGCTTATTTTGGTCTTTTCTCTTGGTCTTTTTACCCAATGAAGAAGTAGGGATATCAACAATATTTTGGTTTTGTTCGAGCAAAGAGAGGCTTTGTGAAAGGGGGTTTGGATTTCTTGGAGAGCGAAGTTTGGATGGAGATATAGTTTTTAGGCTAAGTGGTTTTTTTTCGATCTTAACTCTCAAGTGAGGGTTTGCAAATTGGTAGATAAAGGCATCCCAATTTTTCCCCTGTTTCTCTAGTTCGGCTAGAACAAGGATTTTGATCAAGCCATGGTGGAAGAGACTAATGTGGGGGTTGGTCACATTCTTCCTCACTTGAGAGGACATCTTCTCCAAGCTTTTGAGAAAATATAAAGGGAATTTCAAAGGTTTGTTGAACAGAAAATGAGCCAACAATCTGAAATGACAAGCTTTGAAGGTGGAGTATCTACCTTCACATGTAATTAACCTTGTGATGACGATGATGGGGTTGATCAATTCCACCTTTATCCACTCCTTAGCATACCCTTTTTCTCCTTAAATGCTCTCGAATTCATGCTTAAACAACCTATTATAACTTGAGCGCGACAATTCGTGGTTTTTGAACCATCTATCTCCCATTCTTGGGAGCTTCGTGGCAGCAACAATGGACTCTTATGAAACTTCAAAAGTAAGAGAACCTACATGTGTTTTCTCACCATCGAAACCAAGGGAGAATCGCATGGAGAGGCCATCATCGTGGCCCTGCAAGCTAGACAAAAATGGCCCCCAGCCTGCATGCAAAAACACTTCTCTGCATTGTGCAAATTCGGGAATGGCAAACAAATCTGCATAGGAAGAGAATTTGTACCTCCTAGGCATTGTGACAGAGGTGAATATCACCAATCAAGGACGTAATCGAGCCAAACAGTGGCACAAATTGAGCACAGGACGAATGCATTTTGAACAGTGGATGAAATGGCAGAGGTTGGGTGTGATTTCTTAACGCAGGGGAGAGAAAATGGCAAGGGAAAATGGACATAATGGTTGCCTAGCCCAATTTTGAATCTTCTTATAGTGGATTGGGTTGCACACATGTGCGCACAGACTGCCATGTGTGGAAAATTCAAATTTGATGGTTTGTTTTGGGGCAATGTAATGATTCATGGTTAAATCAATGTCCAAGTCTTGTGACTTGGACATCTGATCATAAACATATGAAGCATCTTTAATCAATGTCTGCAACCAATTCAATTGAATATAATTGAGTTCTGGTTACCTGGAATCTAGGGCGGTCATTGGTGTGTAATTCACATGGCACTTCGTTCGGCACCTCATACGACATTTCATATGGCACCTCATACAGTACTTCAACTGGTACCTCTATGTTAAATACATTTTCACTTCTTGTAATGGATAGCCTGCAAATTAAGTGTTTTTGACAATCATAGTGGTAAATGAGCAGAGGCAGAATGTTCCCTGGTTGTTGATTTTTCCGTCATGCTCACTCAACCCTATTGCATATGACATATAATGTCAAAACCTACAATGAACAAGGTATAGCAAGAAAAGCATGTATTGTCAATCCTACAATATGCAGCTTGTAAAAATCGATAAAGAGTGGTCTGTTAAGTATATGTTCGGTAATTCATAGCACACAGGAGTTAAACATAAAAAATAAAATGACTATCAATGTAATAACCTGTATCATAGAAATAATACAGAAATTCTTACCAAGATCTACTTCTCTAGGCAATGATCATTTGTCCGCTCATGAACCCCTCCCCCACACCTAATTATTGTGACACCTCACAATCAAAAGTATAGGAAACCAATCAGTATCCCCCAATAACTGAAGATTTATAGTACGCCAAGTGTAAAGATAAAATTTCACACCTTGGTCTGACAAGACAGTTAGAAGATGGCCCCACCTATAGGATAAGAGATCCTACATATAGATAAGAAGAGGTAGGCAAGAGAGTTTCAAGATATTCTTAGAGTTATTTCCCAATGGAAAGTTGATGGAGTTCATTAACATTAGCTTAACCACACACACTTCATGTCAACTTAGTCTGCAAGTAATGTCGTACATCGGGACAAGTTTAAATTTATTATTTATTTTTGTCAGATTACCATGCTCGCTAGGTAGAATTCCCAGCTTCCAGCAAGCTTGTTTAATACTCTGGTGGGTTTACTTAGTCATACCACAGGCCAGTACCCTCTACTAGAAGACCTGTTCATCATCTCGACGGGTTAGCCTCTTAAACCCTCAGAGACTGGCCCTCCATCCTTTAAGATTTTATTATAAGATTTCTTTATGCAAGAAGATGGGGGAATAGCTCCGAAAAAAACTTCTTCTTTCTCTTTTTTTTTTTTTAATTGGGATGGTATTTATGTTAGAGGATGAATTTTCGTTATATTACTTAGTGATTGCCCCTATGTAAGGGGTACTTAAGTAGATGTGGCCTATCTAAATATATGATATAATCAAGTTATTTAGTGCGTAGTGGATGGTACCATTGAGAAAGAACATAAAGGTATCTCTAGGCTCAACTTACTTTCTTCCTTTGTATTTATTGTGATGTTTCCATGACTAACCACTAATTAGACCTCCTTGTTACTCTTTGATAAAGACACTTGACTCACTTACTCATGTTTCTTGGAAAAACTATATGAGAGACCTCTAGGATTGATAGTTATGGTATCACTTCCTTATACAGTGGTGAAGAGTTTCAAGAGAAACTACTTTAGAATGCCTAAAAATGAGAATTCTTGCAAAAATATGGCTAACTACAGTAAGTCAATATTCATTTGATTCTTTAGCAGACACAAAATTCAAGTGTAACAATTTTTGAAGAAAGATCCTTGAAACTGTGTACTCCTGGTGAAATAAATACTTATAGAAATCTCTAGAATTGCCTTATTAACAAAATTCGGAAACTGTTTACATATATACAGTAGGAAATTCATAAAACTTTTCAAGAACAGGGGGGGGATTCCGCATATACTAAGGCCAATGGCTTCTTAGTTGACATGACCTATAGAAAATCCTCTCTGGAAATGAGCTTATGATGAAATTTAAGTCGGTGTCCATTTACCACAAAGGAGACTTGTCCATCGTCAATTGCTTTAATTTTTATAGCTCCATTGTCATATACAATGTCTACCTTGTAAGGGCCCAACCACTGGGTGGTGAGTTTTCCTTTGAAGGTTTTGAATCGAGAATCAAACAACAGAGCTCAATCACCAGGTTGGAAGTGTTTATATTTAATAAACTTGTCATGCCACTTGCTCCTCTAGTTTTGGACTAATATTGTTTGTTGGATGGAATCTTGTCTGATTTCATCCAACTCATTCAATTATAGGGTTCGTTTCTTTTGAGCCTCATCCAAGTTCAATCCTAATTCTATGGCAATATGGAAGGTCCTTACTTAGAATTATATTGGTAAAAGTACTTGTTTCTCGTACACTAGCTCATAAGAGGTATGCCCAATGGTATTTTTCCAGATAGTCTGGTATGCCCACAAATCCTCTAGGAGACTATCATCCCAATATCGGTGATGTAACTGAACAGTCTTGGTCGATGGCTTCCAAAACTTTGTTTGTGGATTCTACCTGACCATTGGTTTGTGGGTGGTATGGAGAAGATTTACAATGTTTAGTCCCATATTTATCTGTTAACTCTTTCATCAGCTTGGAAGTGAATTGAGTGCCTTGGTCAGTAACAATTTCATGAGGGAAACCGAAGCGAGTAAAGATGTCTTCATAGATAAATTTGACAACAGACTTCTATGTAGCCCTGAATAGGGCTTTTTCCTCTACCCATTTGTTGACATAGTCAGTACAAACCAAAATATAATTCTTCCTACAAGTCATGGGTGAAATTGGTCCTACAAAGTCAAGGGCCCATTTTTCGAAGGGTTCTATCATAACTTGGGCATGCAAAGGAATTTCTTCAACTGACATAGGTCTTCCTATCCTTTGGAAACTATCACAACTTCTCACATATTTAGCAGCATCTTTGAAAATGCTAGGCCAATAGTAAAACGAATGTAGCACCTTATATGTTGTATGTTTGTCAGAAAAATGGCCACCACATGGTCCATCATGAAAACTTTGTAGTATTTCAGGTACCTCATCCTCTCGGACACATCTACAAATAATCAAATCGGGACCTGTGCGAAAAATATCATGACCAACCCAAGAGTAATTAGCACTCTGTGTAATAATTTTCCTCTTTTCATGAGGTGACAAATGAGACAATAACTTCCTAGTAGCCAGATAGTTTTCCATATCCACAAACCATAGGGTATTTCCAGAAATGGAAAAGAGGTGCTTATATGGGAAACTATCATCTACAGGGATATCATCATCCTCATTTTTTATTTGGGAAAGAAATTTAGCTATTACATTATCCTTTCCAGGTCAGTCAAGCACAATAATATTAAATTCTTGCAATAACAAAAGTCGTCTGGTCACTCGACCATTAGTTATGGATTTATTCATGAGGAATATAATGGTTGAATGATCAGTATGTACAAATGCTTCATAACCTGTAATGTAATGACGAAACTTGTTAATAGCATGAAGAACTGCAAAGAATTCCTTCTCAGTGACTGTGTAGTTTAATTCAGGAGGGGCCAAGTTATTGCTCACAAAATAAATGGCATAGGACTGTTGGTCCTCTTTCTGCCCTAATACCCCTCCTATTGCAGTGTTGGAGGCATCAGTGGATATATTAAATGGGAGAGTCCAATTGGTCCCTCTAAGAACTGGTGCCACAGACAACTTAGCTTTCAGGGTTTCGAAGGTAGTTTGACTCTGCCCAGTCTAAACAAAATCAACATCTTTTATCAATAATCCAAACATAGGTGTAGAAATCTTTGTAAAATTTTCAATAAACTGTCAGTAATATCTGGCATGTCCAAGAAATATTCTTACCTCTTTATGAGTCTTGGGGGATGGAAGTCTGACTATGACCTCAATCTTTGTAGGATCAACTTTTATCCCTTCAAATGAAACATGATGTCCTAGAACCACTCCTTCAGTTAACAACATTTTGCATTTTTCATGACTTAGAGATAGGTTCATTTCCTGGCATCTGATGAGGACCTTTTCTAAGTTGTCTAAGGCTTCCTGGTAAGTGTTTCCATATAATGTGAATTCATCCATGTAGACTTCCACACAATCATGAATAAGATCGACAAATATCCCTAATACTGCTTGTTGAAAAGTGGCAGGAGCATTACACAATCCAAATGGTAAGACCCTATAGGCATAGGTTCCCCAAGGACAGGTAAAGGTATCCGTGTCCTGGTCCTTGGGTGCTATAAGAATCTAATTGTACTCAATGTACTCATATAAAAAGGAAAATACTTCTTTCCCGACAAGGTATCTAGAACTTGGTCAATGAAAGGGAGAGGAAAGTAGTCGTTCAGAGTGGCCTTGTTGAGTTCCCGGAAATCAACACAAATTCTCCATTTCCTAGTTACTTTTTTTGGAACCACTACAAGCGGGGATACCCACTTACTTTCAGATATGGGATAGATAAATCCGACATTTAACATCTTTTGGATCTCCTCCTTGACTATGTCTTTAAGTGTTGGGTTCATCCTTCTCTGGGGTTTCCTAACAGGTGTTACTTCCCCCTGGGTATATATGTGATGGATGCATGTGTCGGGGTGTATACCCTTCATGTCAGTGTATTCCCAAGAAAATTCTCATGATTGTTCTTTAAGGATATCTACTAATTGTTTCTATTGGTCTATATCTAGCCCGGATTTTATATGTAAAAATTTCCCTGGACTAATCTCATAGGGCATAGTATAAGACATGGTAGACTCATCTATCTCATAAATAAAATATGTCAAAGACAAAATGGATGGGTCTAATTGTTCTTGAAATTCTTCCCCAAACATGTATTCAATTGGGAAAAAGACTGTGGAAAATCCACACATGTGATAGCAGAAATAAACTGGTTTAGCATATTTTCTATTATGTGCTCCTGAAGTGCCCATGCATGGTCACTTGGCAATACATGTTCTTCCCAATATTCATTATCGTATGGAAATTTGAGCCACCATAGATTCTCCATAATAGGTTAAGTTGGAGGGTAAATGGTGAGCTTTTGGATAGAGAGTCCATTCGAGATAGTCATTTCTCCTTCTCTACAACCAATAAATGCATTGCTTGTGGCTATCCAAGGTCTTCCCAAAATGACAGGATGGCCTTTGGTAGGGTTCTTTGAATGAATGACAAGAAAATCTACGGGGTACTTCCATGAGGCTAAAGTAACCATGACATCATCTAAAATTCCTTCAGGTATAACCCTAGTCTTATCTGCTAATTCCAAAATGGTTGGGGTAGGTCGACGAAGAGGTTGTAACTGTAATTGTTCCAAGGTAGTAGCAGTCATAACATTGATGGATGCCCCCAGGTCTATGAGAGTGTTTCCAATGGAGACCTCATTAATAGTTATAGTCACTATGGGGTTTCCTGGATTCCCATATTTTGCTAGTTTTGGCTTCTCTGATATGTATTCAGAAAGTCCTCCTATCAAGTGTACTGTAGGGGGATCCTTTTGCTTCCTACTTGGCTTCTTGATACATAATTATTTGACTACCTTACTATATATTGGAATGTATTTAATGGCTTGAAGCGGAGGAATCTTGCCACAAATATTTTTCAATTCATTCAAAATGTCAAATTTCGGTTGGGTGGTAGGTTTCTTGATTACCAATCGGTCTGGATAAGGAGGGACCTTCATAATTTGTGAAGGTTCATTTTGGGGAAGCTTGGGTTCTTGGTTCTTCAGGATAATAACATCTTCCCACCTAGTGTCATCCATGGGTTTCTTGGTGGTTTCTTCTTCTTCTTCTTTCTGGATGCCCATTGAAGGTCCTTGCCTATCTAGAACTTTTCTAGATCTTAGTTGAATTTCTTGTAATGGAACAGGAGTAATAACATACGTCGGGAAGGCCTACATATCAACATTGTGAAGAGGTTGAGGGGTCTTATTATTGGGATTCGACACTGGCTGTGCCGGCAATAGTTTCAGTCTTGGGGAGATTACATTTTGATATTGTAGTAGTTGTTGTTATGGAATAGGAGGTAAAGGTGGTGGAACAAAACCTAGAAAAAGTTGTGGAGTTCTCGGTGGGAACTGAGGATAAGGATGGTTAGACATATGGATAGGTGGAGCTTGAGGGTTTCCTTGGTTGTGTCCTCCCCTCCATCCTTGAATCCAAGGATGTTGGTACTAAGTAGACCAGTTTTTCCAACCTGGTGAGTTCCACTGTTGTTGTTGATAATAGGGTGGAACTTGAGATTGTAGATCCAGGTATGTGGGTTGATTCCTAGGCTTCCATGGCCTCCTAGGTGCATAAGAAGACTCCCCGGGATATCCACTCCTATATATGGCTAATAATCTAAGAAATGATGGACATTTTTCAGTCACATGGTATTATGTACAGAAGCCACAAACTGAAATGTTATCTAATGGGCATTCCCTTGAGGAATGCTTCCTCCTTCATGTTGGGCAATATATGCTCATTGTTTCATTTTCCTCCTCCTGTTTCTTTTTTATTTTTAGGGTGTCCAACTGGGAACCTATTGTGCTTAAGATATCTATCTTGAAGTTGTCTAAAAGTTTCCCTATCTCTGCTCTTGTGATACCAACTGAACTAATTGATTTTAAGCTTCTATTGTAAGGGTCTTGAACATTCTTTCCTGTTTTGGCTCTACTCCTTGAGTAATTTTTACACATTTCACATATTTCAGCAAATGGTTTATCAGAGATGTCACCTAATGCCATCAGGTTAAGCATATCTATAAATTCTTCTGAAATTCCTTTAAGGAAAAGAGCCCTAATTGCATCCTCTAGGAGGTCATGGTATTTTGACTTCTGGGAGATATAACCAAATCTTTCCATATAATATTTGAGGGTCTCGTCTTCTAATTGTTGTATTTTAAAGATGTCATTACGAGACTCTTTGGTCTTGGAGTAGTCTTGGTACTTCTTAAGAAAGATGTCTTTCATGGCTTCCCAAGACCTAATACTGGATTCTCCCAACCCCATGACCCATCTAAGTGCAGAGTCTTTGAGGGTGGCAGGAAAGAGTTTTAGTTTTTGGGCATCTTGTATGTAGTTGTATCTCTAACACAAGATGTCAAATTCAAATAGGAAGGTGTCTAGATCTTCATTGTTTTTACCATAAAAGGTAAGCAGTGTTGAGAGAGGAATATTCTTCATGTTGACATTTGAAGTGGTGTCCAAAATCGGAAACCCGAAGGTAGTTTTGGTTTGGTTTCCAATTTCTTCTTCCTCCCTGTGTCTTACATTGTTATGGTCTTCCTAATCATCCATATTGGCTTGATTTCCAAAAAGAGAGTACTTAGGTGGTTTTATATTTGAAGAAAAAAATGTTTCCCTTTGATGGAAAGGTCTTCCTATGGATTGGATGTCTCGGACTCTACTCAAGCCGATTGAGACTATTGGCGCCAAAGTTTCTGTGTCAGTTTGAGAGATAATTACATTGCCTAAACTACCAAAAAAAATATTCACTTGTTCAGGGTCTATGATGTCCTTAAAATTAGGGTCCCCTGGTGGTGGTGTAAAAGAAAGGTTGTATTGTTTGGCTCAGTGGAAGACTCGGGTGGTCTTGCCTCCTTTCCTAATATGATTGATGCTTCAATTTTTTGTTCTATAGTGTTCCTTGTATTAGTTTCTTTAGAGACTATTTTAGCTCTTTGAGTTGAGATAGCTTCTGTTTTTCGATATTGATCTATGGATTTTATAAGCGGAACGTTCCTTCCCCCAAAGAGATTGGAAGGAACCTTGGTTGAAAGGTTTGATTTTAATTTAATGTATCTACCTTGTGGGTCTCTAGGCCTATTCATGAAAGAAAGAAAAAACAAAAAGAAAAAGATACCATTTGGTTTCTAGGTTTATTCATGAAAGTAAACAAAAAGAGAAAGAAAAACTACCATTGGGTTTGGGGGAACCTGCTATACTAGATGCGTAGGTTCTTACCTCTTGTCTTAAATCTCCCCCGCCACAAATCTAATGCTAAGGTCTAATAATGATTTATTTACTAACTACTTCTTACCTTGAGACAACTCCCTAGCAACAATGCCAAAAATGATGGGTGTTATATATGCACTAAAAACACAGTAAAAACCCTTAATTAAATTGTCAATGCGGGGTAAGTAAACTTAGAGTTGTAGCAAAATATATGCCAAAGGTAGAAGGGTTGGTAGGAGTATATTTTAACTAATGAAGGTAGTTATCTAAGGCTAATCTAGTCAAGAAAAACTATCTAATGAGTAAACCCTACTAAGCAACTTGAAACTAGGTAACCTAAGTACTTTTGGGCCAAGGATCGATGGATAGTTCTAAGAAAACAAGTAAAAACCCTACTTGAAACAAACTAGTTCATAACAATAAGCAAAAGAAACTATTTAAGCATAATAAACAAATGACAAAAGCAAACTTATTTAACTTGCCAACCTATATTGAATGAGTAACTACCCTATGAAAGAAAATAAATAAACAAGCAAGCAAAGACACCTAACTAACCTACTAAAGCACGTAAACAAGTAAGCAAAGAAAACTATCTGACCTACTAAAGCAATAGACAAGTAAGCAAAGACAACTAACTAACCTACTAAAGCAAATAAACAACTAACTACTGCAAGCAATCAAATTAAAACTTCTCATTGAACAACTATATAGCCTAAGAGACAAGTGGACTAAATTCTTAATTCAAAACTATTTCTAATTCATTAAAGGAAATCTATTTTATTGAAAGCGAGAAAACTAACTAACTTTTAATCTATGATAAACAAAATTGTTCTCTAACCTATCAATAAAAAAGACTATCTATCCTATAGCAGCATTTAAACTATCTTTTAAACTATGAAAGCAAGAAACTATCTCTTATGATCTACAAAAGCAAGAAACTATCTTTTCTAATCTATGAAAACGGGAAAACTATCTCTTTTAATCTATGAAAGCAAAAAAACTATTTTTTAATCTATGAAAACTCAAAGATAATGTTGGTGGTTGTGTGAATGTATTCGGTGTCGGATGATATCTCAATGGCACTTGACAACAAAGGACAATTCAAGCGGTATAAGCTCAACACTAATCTCAATAGAAAAGTGAAAGGTATGGATTAAACAATCCAATGAGAATTTAGCCATGACATAAACAATCGTCAATTACCCTGCATATTCATTTATTAACCATCAACAATATAACAAGATCAGCATTATACTTCTATACTACGTAAGAAAAACTAGATTCAACCATTAACTAAGAAATATAATTGCAATTTAATTCTAGAAAGAAAATTACATAAATTGAAAACTATGCTATATCTACTCCAACAATTCAAACTGCAATAAGAAAATGCTTAAAAACATAGATTAAAACATGACATTAAAAAGTAAACTAACAACTACATTAATCAACAACTAGCTAAGCCAATTCTACATAAAAAGGAAATAAGCAAGCTATGATTAAAAACTGAAATTGATCATATCCATCCATCAAATCCTTGTCAAAGAAAGCTCAAATAAAAACTATGTTCTATTCTAATTAAAACTTTGTTTTAAACTTGATTCTAAAATCATAAATAAAGATGTAATCTAATATCCAATTACACATGGGGTTAGTATAGGGGTCTGCAGATCCATTCCTAACTACAAGATTAATGCATGCTAACACAATTCATCATACTAACTTGCAAAAGAGAATCAAAGAAATTAAATTGCAACAACAAACCAATTAACATAATAAAAATGCATGTACAGGAAAATAAAGAGAACAACTAAACTATGAAATGCATAAAAAAACACAAAGATAGTTACCAGACTGTTGGTGGGCCCCCCAACATGTCGTGGTCACTTCCTAAAGGCACACCACACGCTCAGCAAGATGAATTCACCATAAAAACTCAAAGAAACAGTTCTTGTATAATCTGGAAAAACAAAATAAAAATGTATTTCTACCTATCACACTGATGCTTTTGCTACTTAACTTATGTCTGACCACCTTGGTGGTATTTATAATGTTTACAGACCAAGTGGTCGACCACAGGAGGGTCAAACCACTTCTAAATTCGGCAATTTGCATTAAATGATGACCTAACTGATAAAACAGAGAAAACCAATAATCGCCCTCTTGAACAACTAAAACTAAGTTGTTGGGAGTTTAGTAGATGGAGGGGGCAAGCATAAACAAAACCCATGTTCCCAATTCTCCCATCACTGGCCGCCAATACCATAACCGCCAAGTTGCCCTCCGTTTTTTTGCAAAATGAAGTGTTGGATGCAGTGTCGGATCGGGTTCTGGAACAAGTGTTGGAAGGAGTGCCAGACTGAGTGTTGGAAGCAGAAATGTAATGCATTTTTCCCTGTAACATCAAAAAAACATGAATCAGATCCTTGGAAGTGTAAAAACATGATGAATTATACTTGATACAATCATTAAACATGAATCATACGTACCTTATGTCGATCATACCATTTTAACATAAAATTATTCAAAAAGCTTCTTCAAAATATGAAAAACACATATGTACAGGCGACAAAAGTGTATAATAACCATCATAAAAGTGATCATATCTCGGGCCCAACATCTGGAAAAAAAGTCACAAAAAAAAAAGTTTACATTTGATGGTGTGTGTATTTCAGTCATAAAGTGGAAAAAATAGGTCACTATCAGTTCATTTTTATATGAACATGTGGGGCATAGCTTGTTGGAGATAAGAGGGATTCGTTGGGCATTCAATGGGAGCATCCATGGGATATTGGAGGGAGCTTCATTGATTTATTGGATTTCAAGGTAAGATTTTTTATAGATTTGGGATGTGATTTAGGTTTATATTTTTGATGTATCTATAATGGTTTTTACCCTACAAGCCTATGAATTGAAACCCCATTTACAAAACAAAACAAAACAAACCAAGCTAGGGTTTAGGTTTTAGATATATCTTTCTCTTCCTCCTCTCCTTCTTCCTCTTCATTTTATTCTTCTTTTCCTCTATCTTACTCCTCCTACCTCCCCATCTTCTTCTCCTTCCTATTCCTTATTTCTATTTCCCTTTTCTTTTCTCCCACCCTCCTCTTCTCCTTCCTAATTTTTTTTTTCCTCTCCTCTTTCCTCTTCCTTTTATTATTATTATCTTGCATGGTCTTCCCCTTTTATTATCATGCTCTCCTTCTCTTTTCGATCTTCTTATCCTTTTCTTTCTTCTTTTTATCCCTCCCATTACCCTTCCTCTTCCCATCCCTCTCCTTTCCCTCTTCTTATCCATATATTTCTTCTTTTTCTCCCTCCCCTTATCCTTCTCCTCCCTCTTCCTCTCTTTCTTCTTCCTATTTTTCACCCTTGACTCCCTCTCTTTCTTTCTCTTTCCCTTTCTTCCCCTACCCCTACCCACTTTTCTTTTTCTTCTCCCCTTGTCTCCCTCTCCCTCCTTCTGTGCTCCCCCTCCACTCCTCCTCTTCTTCCCCCCAGACTTTTTTCTTCCTCATCTCCCTTTTCTTCTTTGTATTCTCATTATTTTTCTTCTCTTTCTCTTCTTCTTTTTCTCTTCCTCTTGCAAGATAAGATAACCCAAATAATATTAATATTAATTAAAAATTATTGTTGGTATATTATTGTTATTATTATCAACATTCCCTTAAAATAAACCATAATTCACTAATTTAGTTATGTTGATATCAATAAACATGCCCATCACTTCATAGTAAAAAAATCAATACAAATTATCGCGTCTAACCCCTATTGTTTTTCATGTTGCACTCCCCCTCCTACTCTTTTCATGTACAAGTATATGCATAAGAATGAGAGTAGGTCTTGATGATGTTGATCATATTGCAATATCCAAATTATATTAATCATAACAACTATGAGACTTCATTCCATAAGTATCATGTTAGTTACATAGAATTTCCCCTCTAATTATCATCTTTTGTAACCAAAGCATCTCTACAAATGTTAATTTTCTGCATACAATGTTTTCAATTTTCATATCAAATTATGCATATATTTTATTCCATGGATTTTATGTACTTACTTTGGTAGCATATCTATGTGATACATCTATAGATCATATTGCTTACAGTGGAAAGAGATAGAATTGTGATGCCAAATGCATGGAAATAAAGGAGGAACATATTAGAAGAATATATAAATCAAAATTAGTCCATAAAGGCAAGGAGCCTCTTGTGAGTTACAATTATATACTCTATTATTCTTATATAATATTGAAATATATGTATTTATTTTATGAAGAGTTGCATATACAATTGTAATTGTTACTATACTATGTTTTATGTTCTAGAAAAGTGTAATAAAAAAATAGAAATTTTTTAAAAGGGATAACAAAGAGAAACAATATATAGATGAGGATTAAATGTGTGATATAGGATCAGTTCAACGAATCTCATTTACATTTTTTCTAAGCATGTTAGTTGAGATATGATTTATCCTACAATATTCAATGGATTTAGAGTGAATGTTATAGTATTAATTGGATCCAATATACTACATTTTTCATGGTATTATTCATTATATGACATGCATATTAATGTTTGATAATAGGGCACATAGATGAAGATGAATCGAGGAAAATATATATCTCACCAGAGTACAGAGAATCAACTTATGAAGATATACATGTCGGTTCGCAAGTAGAGGTTTTAAAATAGGGAAGTGGAAAAAAATTCCATCAATAAATTTTTGTCACTGTCACTTGAGAGTGGTCAAAATAATACCAAAAACCTTGGAGTGAAATACATAACAATATTAAGCAAAGAGAATTTCAACATCTAGGTAAAAGGTTCCCTTTAGTGACAGATGGGTCCTTCATAGATTTTTCCATATTATGAGAAAGTCTAGGTAGAGATGCCATATCAAGTGAAATATATTCAAATTAATCTTCTTTTTATTCACTCATATTTATACTGTTTACCTTTTCTAATTCATTATGTATCCTCATTGAATTTTACAGTTGACTTTATTTTTTGTGGTTCTAAACAATTTTATTAAGTTCATAAAAAAACTCCTTGAAGGGGAAAGAAAAATGAAAACCGACCAATAGATTTAGAAAAATATCTTTAAAAACATCATTAAGGATTACAAAGAGGCTTAGAATATCTCACTTGAGAAGGTAGCATTAGGAGTGGGATCTAAGACACCACAACAAAAGGCCACAAAGGTAATAACTAATATATAATTAGTTGAATTATCAATTAACATTTGTTAATGAATCATTTACCATTAATTGCTTAATTTCTAGTGATAACCAATATCAAATAATACCATACTTTCTTAGTTTTCTAGTTTCTTAAGCTTTTAAATTTTAGTTACTCATTTTGATATGTTTTTGGCATTGATCCAAGAGTTGCCTTCACACTTTCACATTATATCTTTATTTTGATGTAATCTTTTAGAACCATTGACCTACTTTTGTGGTTATTTGTTGGACACTGATAAACTTAAATAATATTATCTTATCTTATGTACATGCACGAATTGACACAAAAAAAAAAATACACATTATATCGGTTAAGCTAGGAGATCCTCGATTAGAGACTACTGTGTAAGTCTATCAACATATTCTCATCTTTTTCCAAGTGAAATATTGTGGGATCCCCCTTATTCCTTGGAATATCTAGATAAGGGGTGGATCAATGACAACCATAATAACAAATAGTAACCTTAAGGGACTCATCAAATATAATCTCATTTATTATAATATCTATGAACAATAACAACTAGTAGGGTAATGCTAAAAAAACTACCTTAATATATATGTTATAATTATTAAATATGGTTTTTTGTTATTATAGATAGATAAATGATTAAAAAAACTACCTTAATATATATGTTATAATTATTAAATATGGTTTTTTGTTATTATAGATAGATAAATAATTATATTCAGAAGTCAACTTAGGATTAAATACAGTATGCCCATGGCATGGTTATGAAATATAGGTGGAATTTTATGAGCCTGTGCCCTCAATAATTAATTGTTAATTATGTGTTAATTTTTAAAATTATATAGAGTTGGAATTATTCTTTAATTAATTGAATTGTTATTATACTCCTCCATATTGATGATGACAAAATTGGTTTGAAGGAATCATATGGTATTGAAAATGTTTTAAACTTATATGAACTTTATTACATCTATATGTTTTGTTAGAAATTTTTTATTTTATTTAATGCATGTTCTTTTATTATGTTCTTATAGAGTGAGGATGAGGAGGATTCAGAAGATGAGAAGGGAAATAACAACAATTTAATTGACATTTGATCTCAAATTCATTTTTTAAAACATATAAATATTTTTTCATGCAATGTTGTATAAAAATGGACATTTCCCTATGTGTTATTGTATCACTTATTATAAGTAGAAAAAAAATACTTAGTCATTTTTTATTTTAATTTAAAATTTCATAATTGTGTTTATGTATACATGTTTTTTTGTTTTCATGGTGTGAAATTGATTGAATGTTAGTAATGTAAAATAGACACATACTAAATCTCATCAATATTTAAATATTTTTAAAATATTAATTATTAAAAATAATTATGATAATAAAATTAATAACCTATACTACTATAGTACTACAATCAACACAAAAAACATCTACACAATCCAACAATTAACTCAAAAGATGGTGTGTTTGATGCAATACATGAAACATAGGAAAATATGTGATGCAAAATATGAGTCTAACTTGATGTAAATTGAGGGATGTGTGGAAACATTGATGCAAATGGAACCAAAAACAATGCCAAATTGACAAAAAAGTATGTAGTTGATGATGAAATCAACACAACGGAGATGCCTAACTCAAGTGACTTCGATATAGGTGACATGAAGTAGATATTTAGCCTTTACATTATTTGAAGCGCCATCTTGGATATTGTCACGTCCCCACAATGTGTCTCCCTGAATCTTGTGATCATGCACCTCTTGAGGCCATGTGGCACCACGACAGTTCTCACTTGGCTACTTGGAAACATCAAGGATACTTCATCCGGACTACGCCTCTTAACCTAGAGCATACCCATTCTCTTTTCTAGGCTACGGGAGATTCACACTGCTACTTTAGTGCCACTCACTTGTATACTTAGACAATCTTGTTAACAACTTAACACTTAGTCATTTAAGAATACATCCATCAACATGTGAAACAAATAGAACACTTTTGAAACATATAAGAGATACAAAAATATAGTGTGGGTGGCACAAGACGTTCCTAACACCCAACTTAGTGTTATTTTGTGAAACAATTACAATATGAGCATTACCGACTCATTTTACAACTTGGGAAGAGTCACACAACTCGCCTCATCTCACTAAGACACTCATACACAAATTCATCACACCAAGACTCATTTGTCGCAAAAAAATTCAAAACTCTTGTGGTGCACCCCAAATGTGCATCCACCTTAGACTCATTGTCTCTTCTCAATCGCAAGGCTTCACAAATACCTATGGTTTCGTCTCATAGCATGCCTCACTTAGAATTGAAGCAATACTTCCCCAACTCCAAAGTCACCCTACCTTCTACCAGATTCAACCCAAAGAAGGTGGCCCCAACTCTTCCCACAGAATCACCTCAAGGTAGCACAATTCCTCCCATGTGGAGTGACTTGGCTCTTTGAGGGAGATCACCCCTCCTTGTCCAAATCTTCCACAGAACCTCAAAGTTGATCTTGTCCTCCTCACTTTCTCTATGCCTTCTAGGTTGTGTGCCTTATGCTCTTATATGAACTCCAAATGTCAACTTCGTGAATCATCGTGCCCTTTGGGTGTGTCACATCCCTTCACAGACCAATGCACCCACATGAACCGATACACCTCTTCATGGACCCAGTGCACCCAAATGATCCCATGTGCTACCTTTGCATCCCTTGGGACCAACATGCCCCAACCTTGGGTGTGATCCTCGTGTCAACGCGCCCCAACCTCTTTGGTGTGCCCCATTCTTCACCTCATGCTTGGGCAATCCCCTTGGTTTGTTTATGTGCCCAAGGCACCCACTTAACCAACTAGTGCGACTCTTGGGTGCTAGAGAAATCCCAAATTCCGTCTTCTTCAGGACTTGGGCGAGGACCTTCTAGTCGGGTACCTTACATCCTTCCCCACCTCAAGTTGTTTCCTTCCCCAACAACATCCATAAAATCTGTTTTCTCCAAGTCTTCACCCGAACTCATGCCCCCATCGCAACTAAGTTTGTTCGAAACCCGAATTTTCGTGCCAACTAGAAACCCGAAATCTTTTTTAAAGAGGAAACCCCAAGTTTCCACAACTCATGCAATCATCCACAACACTGTGCAACTATCCACACTACCCTTTTCGCAAATTTGTGTGCAGTCAATATGCCCGCTACATTGGAAAGACACCTTGTTCATAATGTCCAAGCTGCCATTGTCCTACTGCAATGATCACACTCTCTTTTGATGCTACTACATCAACTATTGTTGCAACCTCATGAAAAATTTGTAAGTGTTGAAATCATGTGAACTAATTGGTCTTCCCATACTTCAACCAACTCTTCCATGCCCCTGCACAATGTTATATCCTCAATTTCTGAACTGGTTGGGTAGCTAGTCCAACCGTCACATCCAATTATTGAAATGTACATCTCCATGCCTAAACTTAGTCTTTTATTTTTACATCTTTGTCACTCCATCCAACTCCAAAGACTAAGGAAAGTATCCACTCTTACATTATGGTTGTTTCCATCATTCAATCTTCATCAAGGAGATCCTCCACAATGTTTAAGTGTTGCAATTTCAACTTACTAGCACGTTTGTACTCTTGATTGACTTGTCATGTTGTTGTTCTTACCCAAGTCATGAACTAGTTGAATGGCTAGTCCAACCATCACACTCTTTGAGTATGCACACCCTCATGCACAAACTGGTCACTTCCTTTCGTAATTTTGGTTCATCCACACAAAAACCTTAGACCAAGGAAAGGTTGCCTCTCACCTTGTTAAACTATGAAGTCACCTAAAAACAAATTCATCCACAAAACCTTGACTCCACAACCAACCTCATGGTGTATTCATCCAATATCCTACATAGTTTGCATCACATCCAAGTATGTGAAGAGACAAGGGAAATCTTTGTGCATTTGATCTCCACATGTCCAACCAACTCTACCATTTCGACTCAACTTTCTATGAACTCCACAAGTCTAGCTTCCTTGGTTGAATTCTCCCCATATTCATCTACGTATTTGAATATGAAACATTCCATCTACACCAAGAATTGCATTTCCATATTTGCTTTTCCCCATTACTTCATCACCCGACCATGATGTTGCATCTACCTCTTTATGCCTTGGAATGGTTAGGCTTCACCTTCAACCATGCTTCCCAAAGAAAGATAAATTATCATGCCCCAAGTAACCTCTTCATGTTTTAATATTCTTATCCACATGATCCTCCAAACCAAGGCAAGTCCTCAACTCACCTCCTTTCGTCGAGTCACCTCTCCACAACTCAACATCTGCAATGACTGTGGCCAACACACCTATGCTCCTTAAACGTCCCAACAAACTGTCCAAAGTGCTCCAAGTAGAATGAGTCACCTCAAAGAGCTTCCATTCCATAGGCATGTTTGAACTAATACTTCTTCCAACCTTAAGCAACAACCCTCTAGGATCTCTGATTCATCACATAATCATATTCAAGTCACCAAGGTATGATCAGCCTCATCCAATGTCCCATACCAAAGGTGAGTGAACATCACCCAAGTCACTTGGTATGCATTCTTCCCATTTAAGTTTATTGCCAACAATTCTTGGTCGACTTCTTTGTTGACTCCATCCATCTCCTAGAACAAAACTTCCTTGCACCTCTTGCAAGCATCCAAACTCTATCACTATTGACGTGACTATCAAGTCATCGCATGACCCAAAAAATATATCCAAGGCACCAACGTACCAATGTACCTCATACAAGAGTTAGGAAACTCCTCAAGTCACCTCCATATCTCCACCCAAATATTATTAATTCCACAACAAGACTCGTCTAAGTAGGTTACTCCAATCTCTCCACACATTCACCCAAGTCAAGTTATCCCAACTACTAGATGAATTCTTCGAGTCTACACCACTTGAGTCACCCTCAAGTCTATTTTTTTTCACCATGGAAAGAGATTACACTTGAACTACCAAGTCATTCTACTTCCCTTCAAAGAAATTAGTGCAACACTTAAGAAATCCAAGAACTCAAAATCAACAATACCTTTCAAATGACATTGTTGCCTACAACCATAGTTCATGTATTTTGTCCTAGACCTTCACTTTCCCAATCCACCAACTCTCTGCATGAACTCCCCTCAATCACCATCTACACATCCACAAACCTACATAGCCCCTTCATGGTGATACAAGGCTGAGTCAATCCATCCACTTCATAAACACATATAAGTCCCAAACTTCCCATGCAACCAACTGAACTGAACTCCAATGTCTTGTTATCTCCACACATTGATTGGTTCTGCTTCAAGGCAACATGCACATACCACCTGACTACCAAGTCAATTGTTATTAACTAAATCTCGTAACTCTATGAGGAGTCACCTCATCTGAAGGCTACAATGGAACCACTCATCCAACAACCTAACTAGACTCAATTGTTGCTCTCGATGATGCATGACATAAATATTTCATGATGAAAATGTTCCCAACAAACTACCTTATTGCGAGGCTTCTCCAAGTCACCTAACTCACCCAAGTGCTTCAACTCATCGCATGGACATCTTCCCTATCCTAATTTTTCACAAAGGTGCATCCATTTTGTCGCAACCCATAACTTCTTCACTTTATGGTCACTTATGAGGTCAGATCTGTGATAAGTCATGCAACAAGTCTTACAATCGTCCATCTTACCCAAGTGCTCAGTTCACCCCAGGAAATATGCACAGGTATGGCAGTTAGTTCTATCACAAATTAAACCAACCAAATCTATGCCTAGACTTTCTTTGCAAAAGGTTAGTCTATCTAACCCAACCATTCACCAAGTATGTGCCTAAATTGTCTCTGCAATGAACCAATTTTTTCTACTAAAATTTTCACTAAGTTTGTGAACATTCCTACTGAACTGTCTTTGTAATGAACTATGAAACCAACTATAGTGCACCTCAACACCAATGTTATGAATTCAATAGTGGCAAAGAATCAAATCTATTTTGATACCATATGTCATGTCCCCATAGTGTGCCTGCCTGAATCTTGTGATCGTGCAACTCTTGAGGGCATGCAACACCACAACGGTTCTCACTTGGATTCTTGGAAATACAAAGGATACTTAATTTATAATACACATCTTCACCTATATAACGCCCATACTTCGTTCTAGGCTACACGTGAGTCACACTCATGCTCTAGTGAAACTCACTTGTATACTTAGATAATATTGTTAACAACTTAACACTTAGTCATTTAAGTATACATTCATGAACATATGAAACAAAGAGAACACTTGTGAAACAAAAAATAGATACAAAAATATAGTGTGGGCGACACAAGACATGCCTAACACTCGACTAAGTCTTATGTTTTTGAAGCAGTTACAATATGAGCACTGTCGAATTTGTTTACAACTTGGGTAGAGTCATACGACTCACCTCACCTCACTAAGACACTCATACACAGATTCGTCTCACCATGACTCATCTGTTGCAACTCCTGTGGTGCACCCCAAACATGAATCCACCTTATACTCATTGTCTCTTCTTTGTTGCAAAGCTTCACACATACCTGTGCTTCTATCTCATAGCATGCCTCACTTAGAATTGTGGCCATACTTCCCCAACTCCAAAGTCACCCTGCCTGCTACCAGATTCAACCCAAAGAAGGTGGCCCCAACTTTGTCCATAGAATCACCTCAAGGTAGCATAAGTACTCCCATGTGGAGAGACTTGTCTCCTTGAGGGAGCTCGCTACTCCTTGTCCAAATCTACCACAAAAATTTCGATTTGATCTTTTCCTCCCCACTTTCTCTATGCCTTCTTGGTTTTGTGCCTTGACCTATTATATGGACTCCAAATGTCACATTCGTGAATCGTCACATTCTTTGGGTTTGTCACGTCCCTTCGTGGACCAATGTGCCAACACGAACCAAAATGCCCCTTCATAGACCTAGTGCACCCAAATGAAGCCATGCACTCATCAACCTTCACATCCCTTAGGACCGTCTAACCCCAAGCTTGGGTGCACTCCTCATGTCAATGCACCCCAACCTATTTGGTGTGGCCCATGCTTCACCTCATTCTTGGGAAAGCCCCTCAGTGTGTTTGTGAATATTGTGTTTATGCACCTCTTGAGGGTGTATGATACCATGCCAATTCTCACTTGGCTTTTTGGAAACACCAAGGATACTTCATCCAAACTACCCCTCTTCACCTAGATCATACCCATACTATGTTCTAAGCTACGGGTGAGTCGCACTTCTACTCTAGTGCAACTCACTTGTATACTTACACAATATTGTTAACAACTTAACACTTAGTCATTTAAGCATACATCCATGAACATGCAAAATAAAGAGAACACTTTTGAAACAGACAAGAGATCTACTAATGTAGTGCAAGAAGAAAAAGATGCACCTAACACCCCACTATGTCTCATTTTTATGAAACAATTACAATAAGAGCACTACCAACTATATTTACAACTTGGGTAGAGTCACATGACTCATCTCACCTCACCAAGACTCTCATACACATATTTGTAACGCCAAGCCTCATCTATCGCAACAACTTTCACAACTCCTACGGTGCACCCCAAATGTGCAACCACCTCAAACTCATTGTCTCTTCTCTGTCGCAAGGCTTCACACAGACTCGTAGTTCCATCTCATAAAATTCCTCACTAATAACTACAACAAGACTTCCCCAACTTCAAATTCCCCCTAACTACTACAAAACTCAACCAAAATAAGGTTGTTCCAACTATGTCTATAAACTCACCTCAAGGCAGCACAAGTCCTCCCATGTGGAGTGACTTGGCTCCTTATGGGAGCTCACCCCTCCTTGTTCAAATTTTCCACAGAACCTCAAAGATAATATTTTACTCCTCACTTGCTCTATTCCTTCTTGGTTGTGTGCCTTGTGCTCTTATATGGACTCCAAACATAACCCTCGTGAATTATTGTGTCCTTTGGGTGTGTCATGTCCCTTCGTAGACCAATGTGCCCACATGAACCGACGTGCCCCTTTGCGGACCCAATGCACCCAAATGAACCCATGTTCTTGTCAACCTTCACATCCCTTGGGGTTGTGCGCTCCTCATGTCGACACATGCCAACCTATTTGTTGTGCCCCATGCTTCATCTCATGTTTGGGCAAGCCCCTTGGCATATTTTTGTTCCCAAGGTGCCCACTTTCCAACCTAATGTGACTCTTGGGTGTCGGAGCAACCCTAAATTTTGTCTCCTTGAGGACTTGGGCAAGGATGGCCACACTCTTCCAACCGAGTACCTTACATCCTCCCCCACCACAATTTTTTGTCGTGCCTGAAAACATCCACAAAATCTATGATCTCCAAGTCTCCACCCGAACTCATGCCCCCATTGCAATTAAGTCTGTTGAAAACCCCAAGCTTCATGCCAACTAAAAATCCCAAATTTTTTATCAAAGTGGAAACCCCAAGTTTGCACAACTCATGCAATCATCTGCAACACTGTGCAACCATCCATATTTCCCTCTTCCCAAAGTTGTGTGCGACCAATCTATCTACTACATTGGAAAGATGTCTCCTCCCCAACTTTGTCTACAATGTCCAAGCTACCATTGTCCTAATGCGACAATCACACTCTCTTTTGTTGTTATTGTTGCATCAATTGCTGCTACAACCTCATTAAAAATGTCTAAGTGTTGAACTCTCATGAACTAATTATTGCACTCATACTTCAAACAACTCTGCCATGTCTCGTCACAATGTTATAGCCTCAAGTCTTGCATTGGTTGGGTAGCTATTCCAACCATCATGTTTAGTTCTTGAAATGTACATTTCCATTCCCAAATTTAGTCTTTTATGTTTGCATCTCTATCACTTAATCCAACTCCAAAGACTAAGTAAAGTATCCACCCTTTCCTTACTATTGCTACCATCATCCAATCTTTTTCAAGGAGATCCTCCACAATGTCTAAGTGCTTGACTTTTAACCTATTGGTGCATCCATACTCTCGATCGACTTGCATTTTTTTTTCTCGCCCAAGTCATGAACTAGTTGAATGGCTAGTCCAACCATCACACTCATTGACTCTATAAACCCACATGCACAAACTAGTCACTTCCTTTAGCAATTTTGGTTCATCAACAAAACAACCTCAGAGCAAGGCAAGGTCCTTCCTCACCTTGTTTCACTATGAAGTATCTCCAAACCAAATTCATCCGTGATAAATTGACTCCACTTCCCACATCATGGTGCAGTTATCCAATATTCTACACATAGTCTGCATTGTGTCCAAGTCTGCGAAGAGTTGAGGGAAATATCCATGCATCTCATCTTCACATGTCCAATCAACTCTTCCCTTGCAACTCAACTTGTGATGAAGTCCACAAGTCTATATTCCTTGGTCAAATTCTCCCCATCTTCATCTATGTATTTAGATATGAAACATCACATCTACACCAAGAAATCCACATCCAGGATTTATTTTCCCCATTGATTCATCACTCGACCATGTTGTTGTGGATACCTCTCTATTCCTTGGAATGTTTATGATTCACTCTCAACCATGCTTCCCAAATCAAGAGAAACTCCCATGCCCAAATAACCTCTTCATGATGCAATCTTCTTGTCTGCATGATCCTCCAAACCAAGGAAAGTCCTCAACTCACCTCCTTCCGTCAAGTCACATCTTTGCAAATCAACATCTGCAATGAGTGTGGCCAATGCACCTACACTCCTTAATCATCCCAATGAACTATCCAAAGTGCTCCAAGTAGAATGAGTCACCTCAATGAGATTCCATTCCATAGGCATGTTCGAACAAATACTTCTTCCAACCTCAACCAACAACCCTATTGGATCTTTGATTCATTGCAAAATCATCCGCAAGTCACCAAGGTATGCTCTACCTCATTCATTGTCCCATACCAAAGGAGAGAAAACACCACCCAAGTCACTCAGCCTATTTTCTTCCCATTCATATTGATTTCCAACAATTCTTGGTCGACTTCTTTGCTGACTCCATTCACCTCCTAGAATAGAATCGTCTTGCACCTCCTGCAAGCATCCAAACTCTGGCACTATCATCACAACTGTCAAATCATCGTATGACCCAAAAAATATATCCAAGATACCAATGTACTAAGGTACCTCATCCAATAGTTAGGAAACTCCTCAAGTCACCTCCACAACTACATCCAAATCTGCCTAATTCCATCGCAAGACCCGTCCAAGTAGGCCACTCCACGCTCTCCACACATCCACCCAAGTCAAGGTGTCCCAAATTCTACAAGACTTCTTCAAGTCTACACCACTTGATTCACCCTCAAGTCTGCATGTTTTCACTACATAAATGTATTACACTCTAACCACCAAGTCATATGAAATCCCTTCAAAGAACTCATCGCAACACTTAGAAAATGAAAGAACTAAAAACCAACCATACAACGACATTCTTGGTTGCACCCATGGTTCAAGTATTTTTCCTAGACCTTCACTTGCCCAATAGACCAACTCTCCACACGAAATCCCCTCAATCACCATTCACGTCTCCACAAACCTACATAGCCCCTTTGTTGTGACACAAGGTTGAGTCTATCCATCCACTTCATAAATACATATAAGTCCCAAACTTACAATGTAACTGATCGAACCGAACTCCAATGTCTTTCCATATCCACACCTTGACTACTTCTACTTCAAGGAACAATGCACATACCTCCTGACCTCCATGTCATATTGTTGTTAATTTAGTTGTGCAAGTTTGTGAAGAGTTACCTCATCCGAAGGTTCCAGTCGACTCACTCGTCCAATGACCCAATTCAACTCAATTGTTGTTCTCAATGATGTATGAAACAAAGATGTCATGATGAAAATGTTCCCAACCAACTACCTTGTTGTGAAGTTTCTCCAAGTCTCCAAACTCACCGAAGTGCTTCAACTCATCACATGGTCATCTTCCCTATCCTAAGTTTGCACAAAGGTGTGTCCACTTTGTTGCAACCTATAATTTCTTCACTTCTGCAATCACTTTTGCATCACTTCTACAATCACTTGTGTGGATAGATATGCAACAAGTCTCGTGACCATACGCCTTTCCCAAGTGCTCGATTTTCCACACGAACTATGTGCTTGGTTTTCTCAAATGTTCTCACGAGTATGGAATTTACTTCCATCACAAATTAAACCAATCAATTATGTGTCTAGACTATCTCTACGAAAGGTTATTCCACCTTACCGAACCATTCACTAAGACTGTGCCCAAAGTGTCTCTGTGATAAACCAGTTCTCTCTACCAAATTTTTCACCAAGTATGTGAAAATTCCCACTGAACTATCTTCACAATGAACTATGAAACCCACTATAGTGCACCTCAACACCACCATTTTGACTGCAGTAATGGTGAAGATTCAAATCTACTCTAATACCATATGTCACGTCCCCATAGTGTGTCTTCCCGAATCTTGTGATCATGCACCTCTTGAGGGCACGCGACATTGCAACGGTTCTCACTTGGCTACTTGGCAACACCAAGGATACTTCATCTAGACTACGCCTCTTCACCTAGAGAATACCCATACTTCATTCTAGGCTACGCGCAAGTCACACTCCTACTCTATTGCAACTCACTTGTATACTTAGACAATCTTGTTAACAAATTGAAATTATTCATCTAAGCATACATCCATGAGCATGTGAAACAAAGAGAACACTTGCGAAATCGACAAGGGATACACACATATAGTGTGGGTGAAACAAGATGTGCCTAACACCCGTCTAAGTCTTATTTTTACGAAACAATTACAATATGAGTACTACTAGCCTGGTTTACAACTTGGGTAGAGTCACACAACATGCCTCAACTCACTAAGACACTCATACATATATTCATCACACCAAGACTCATCCATCGCAACAACTTTTGCAACTATTGTGGTGCACCCCAAATGTGTGTCCACCTCAGAATCATTGTCTCTTCTCTGTCACGAGGCTTCTCATAGACCCGCAAATCTGTCTCATAGAATGCCTCATTCAAACCTATGACAAGACTTCCTCAACTCTAAAGTCACATTGATTCCAAACTCAACCCAAATAAGGTCACCCTAACTCTATCCACATAATCACCTCAAGGAAACACCAATCCTTCCTTGTGGAGCGACTTGCCTCCTTGAGGGAGCTTTCCCCTCCTTGTCCAAATATGTCGTAGAACCTAAGATTTGATCTTGTCCTCCTCACTTGCTCTATGCCTTTTTGGTTGTGTGCCTTGTGCTCTTATATGGACTCCAAATGTCACCTTTGCAAATTGTCGCATCCCTTCGCAAACCAATGCGCCCACACGAACCAACACGCCCCTTCGTGAAAAAAATGTACCAAAATGAACCCATGTGTTCATCAACCTTTTTGTCCCTTGGGACTGATGCACCCCAACCTTGGGTGCACTCCTCATGTTGATGCATCCCAACCTCTTTGGTCTGTCCCATGCTTTGCCTCATGCTTGGGCAAGCCCCTTGGCGTGCTCATGTGCCCAAGGTGCCCACTTTCCCAACTAGCGTGACTCTTGGGTGCCACTAGAGCAACCCCATTTTTTTTTCCTTGAGGAATTGGGTAAGGGTGCCTGCACCCTTCTAACCAAGTACCTTAAACATACAAAGTTACATGATCCTATGACTTATTTTAAGTTGAAAATATTAAGATGTTAAAAAGGTTTTAGGTTAATTGCAGCGAAAATTCTTTTAGTTGACTTCTTATTTTTTGAATGTCTTTGGCGATTGTTTTCCTTTTAGAGTCTCTTGTGGATGTAGAATGTGGGTTAGGGTCCTTCTGTAGAGGATTTTTTTATCTACGCCCTTTATTAAATTTTGAAGATTTTGAGCACAAGCACATAAGGAAGAAAAATTTTCGAACAAATGTTTCACTTAAATGAGAAACTTCTACAATCTAAAGGATGTTAATCTTAAGTGTATCTAAAAATATAGAGGTCAATCTAGGTTGCAGCAATGATTTTCCTAGGTTGATATCCATGCAAATCCCTACATAGAATAAGTTAGTGTATTTTGTAGTAACTATGGAGGGTGTCAAGAAGATCCTATAGTTCCTAATTTTCTCAAAGACTAAATCATGTCAAGATATTATCCCTAGAGTTATGATTCTTAGTACCCACATTAAGTTAAAGATTGTGTATCTTTAAATAGATAAAAACCAGGTTTCAAGTAGTAAACATACAAGCATGCTCTCTCCATCATCCAAGGCCCCTTTTCAAAAATTAAAACTAAAATGTATCCTTTTGGTAAGGGTCTTACAATGTTTCCATTTTCAGTCTTCTAGTTTTCTTTTAGCCTTGTTCTTGTAGTTTTTATTGGGCCAAAATTCACATAAATATTGTTGATGATTTTTCATTCAAACTACTTGAGAGTCCATGTAGTAGAGAATGTCCTTTTACAATATTTTAAGACTCAGGAAAACACCTTCATTAAAAAAAAAATCGAGTCATTGACATCAAGGAAGGCCAGTTGATGGATTTAGCATAAAGATACATCAACCTCTATGAAGAAATATATTTAAATGTTCCCATTTCTATGCCTTAGAATGATTTTTGAACTTGTTATTTTTCATGAAGAGCAACCAAATATTTCTCGGGTTTTCCACACTTAATTTTTGGGAAGCCTACCTGAAAATATTGGTGATAATATAGTGGAGAAGTCAAGTATTTTGGATTACGGGTTTCCATGAGTTTTTCCTTGGCCCTGTGTGGGAGGCCTTCAATAAAGTCCCCATTGAATTGTAGTTCAAAGCCTTTGGTGTTGGGGTTTCCAAGGGGATACCTTAGGCCTCTAGCAAAGGCCCAGTTGATCTGCATCCTAGATCCTTTAGTATTGAGATATCCCAATGGTTGTCATTACATCCATGTGGGAAGTCTCCAATGGAGTCCTAACTACACTCAATCCTTCAAAGCTGGGTAAACTTGAGAATTACTGAACTCAGTAATTGGGGCTATTCCTTCATCCCATGGACCAATTAAAAGATGACATATGGAAAGGTTAGAGAGGTGGATAGTTGACAAGTGGCAAGCACATGATCAATGGAAGCATGCCACATGGTGGATAGGTGATGACTTAGCACATGGGGATGGTATGGTACCAAAAATCAAGTGGCCACATGCAATAGAGGATATCCACGGAGTTTATAGCCCAACACATAAACATAATAGAAAAGTGTTCATGCTTATGAACTACATAAAACCCCTCAAAAGACACATGTGATATAGATATTTTTTCATTAGATCTCACAAATGGAGATTTAAATATCACGGATCTAACGGTTGTTGAGGTTTTTAATAGGTAATAACTTGAGCTACAAGTGTCCAAATCGACCAAATGAGGGCTCGTTAGAAAGGTGGCAATGTGAAGAATCCTCTAGTTATAGTTTCTTTGGTTATTACCATGGATTTCATGGTGACTAATGAAAAATAAATCCAGATGATGAATCATGGTCAAAGTCACTTAGGGTCCATTGTTTATCTCTTGGTTGAAGCGATTAGGGCATCCATGGACTTTCTCAACTATTTCTCTCAAGAATAAATTAGATGACAACAACGATGGAAGGCTTATTTTGGAATTTGATTTCAACATTTCATTTCTTATTTGAGTATAGCTCTATGCATTGATGGTTGCGTTGATTTCCCAATTAGAAATCTAGAGCTTTTGTCAAGTCTCTTTTTGTTTTCTTCAAGCTACTTTCAAGTTCATTCAATCTAAGAAATCATGATCCTAGCCTCTCAAGGGAAAATGATTTTAGTATTCACAATCATTTAATCAATGTAGGCATATGTTTCTTGTATTTCCTTGAACAAATATTAGAATTTTCAAACCTTTTTAGTGAATGCAATTTCAGACATATTTATTTAATATCGGGGAGATGTTTCTTGTGTTGTTGTTAAGCAAAATAAACTTCTCAAACATTTTGAATGGTTTTATTCTATGCTTTTATTGTTCTTTTGAGTTTCTTGTGTCACCAATTAGGTGAAGCATTTTTTTTACGTTTTTTTCTTGAACCCAATAAAGATTATTCTTTAACATGCATTGTCTTGCCACTTGTTTTGTTTTTGAATAATGTCATTTTGTAAAATTTCATCAATGACCCATGGCCACCATTTTGCTTTATTTTCATCTGCGAGAAATGTAAGTTATCTTCATCTTCGAGAATCTTGGGGAGGCGCGAGTATTTTGGTTGGACACATTTCTTTGATAAAGTATTTTAGTAGTTTTCCTTCTTTTATTGTAAAATCAATATGTGGATGCTTGGTCCACTTCCCATGTTGTTTGTGTTTAATGTCATATATGTATTCTTTACTTGAAGTGTTTATTTTTTATTGTTGTATATTTTGATGGAGGTGTGCAAATAGAGTCTATCAATCTCAATCTCAGATTTCCATATACACTAACAATAATTAAAGTTTAGTATGGAGTTTGTTGAATAATATATTCAAGAGACTTTAGAGAATAACCACCTCTATAAAAACAAAGGAGAGCACATCCTATGTCCATAGGAATTCCTCTTGAGTTGAAACTTTTTTCAATGCTGGAAATTTTTTGATCTGGATAACCCTATACACTTCGGATCTATTTTTCATCCTTGTGGAAGACTAGTAGGAGGGGGAAAAGAGACTCATTATCACTTATCTTTTTTTCGGTAAACTAAATATAGCATGATTCTCAAAGTTAATAAAAAAATGGCATTTATCGTTTACGACAAAGCTTTACAAGGATATCACATTAAAAGTGAGAATATTTACCAACAAGTTAAAGTGTTGGGATGTTGTTTAACTTTGAAAGACCCTCTTTAATGTAAATCCCTTATATATATTTTTATATAAACTTTAAACCTTTAGTTAATAAATAATTATCAATTTAAGTAATTTTTTTATTTAAATTTTAATTGAAATATCAAATTATCATGTTTAACTTCCCTTAATAATTTTTTTATATAATTTTTAACTTTTAATTAATAAATAATTATCAATTTAAGTAATTTTTTTAATTTAAAATATCAAATTATCATGTTTTAACTCATTTTAGAATTTATCAACAATTTTTTACCAACTAATTTATGAACATTTTAAATTTTTATATTTTATGTTAAAATATGTTTAAGTAAATATATATTTTTTAATAATATAATTTCATTCAAAAACTTAATTTTCACTAACAATTTTTTTAAAATAATTATATTTTATATATTTCACATTAAAATTAAACAATAATAATAATAAACTATTACAATAAAAAAACAAAAAAAAACAACATTAAAAATAATAAAGTTTTATTAAAAAATTCTATTTTATATATTTTACATTAAAATTAAACAGAAACAATAATAAACTATTATACTGAATAACATTATAAAAAACAATATTAAAAATAAATAAAAATGTGACTTCCACCCAACATTAAAATAAATAAAAATGTGACTTCCACCCAACATTAAAGTTTTTCAAGAGCTTTTGAAATCCCCACATAACCTTTCCAAAAACATTCACATATCCACCCTGAGTTTTCAAGAGATTTGCTCATATAACACCATGAATCCACCAAATCAACTTACTTCCTTTTTTATTCAACCAATGAAACGTACGTTGATCCACCAACTTACCCACTACCTTTTGATCGAGTTAACTTTTTTTCTTTCATTTCTTTCATACGTATTGGGTTAAACTTAGCTCATGTTATAAATATCAAAATATGTTTTTTAATAAAACTAAACATAAAAAAAATTAATAGATTGAATTTATTTTATATATATCACAATTTGAGTAATTTCTTTATAACTTTTAAGGTTGAGCTTTGGTGTCAAAGTCTCAAAATGATGACATTTGCATCTCGAGGTTTACTATAGAGTTAACAAAGGAAACCATAAAACTTTTCACAACTTAAATCCCAAAAACAAGAATCCATTTTCCAAGAAAACGATATATAACTTGATCAAGATTCAACTTTTAGTAAACAAGGAATAAGTATTACCTAATGTTGTTTACCAATGAAGCTAAGGACTTTCAAATCAAAGAAAATAAGGTATAGATTAAGAAAGCATTCCCAGTCCATTCAATAAACATACTATAATGATCCCCCGACCAACCTGAGGTTGGGGTACGCCACTCCAAAGCAACTACTAGTACTCTGATGCTAGTCGGTAACATTCCCAACCATCAGGTCGAGCCATGCTATTGTAGGGAACACTTTTGTTTCCATACTACAGAACATACCGTAGCATACCCAATAGTCAACTAAGCAATGTCACCTAAATTTACTCTCTAGACTACATGCAACTAAAACATATACATACAGCATGCTTGCGGAAGATGTACATCTAAACATAAACAAACAATTACTTTTTGTAACATACAACTTTTATATTAAAATAACAGTAATTACCGATATGCATCATTTACAGGAAATTACCCATAAGCACACAAGAAATCATAGTCACATATATGATAAAATCGTAACATAGGCATGTAAATTACAAAACAACATATCAATATATCATATAATTGGTACTTATCTTAGAAAGACTGTCACCAATTGCTTACAGACCGTCCACGAACCTCCCAGCCATAGACTACACTGTTCATCACTCTCAACAGTGAGTCACCCCCGAGTTGGGACTGAACTCCACCCAGGGCAAAGGGATTCCTATCCAGGCTAAGGCTCATGGACAACAAGAAATACTTTGTCTCAGGTGCTCACTCAACTAACAGCCTACAGCCTCTCATTCCCCACATGCCTGTCCCACCCAAGGAAGTGTGTCCCTTCTCTGCTCAACAGTCCCTCGGCTACCCCACTTCCCTTCTAGGGCTTCAACAACAGGTCGAACCGGAATTCTTAGAGTGTTACAACTACAGTTTAGCACCTATGGAAATCAATCCCCAGCAATTCTCTCACTCAGAGAACTGCTCACGGGCCTGACAACCTGCTTCTTCAATCCCGCTCCAAGCTAACCAGGTACACCAACCAAAAAGGGTAGGGAAATAGGCTTCGGAAAGGTGAAATGGTTGTCTCAAGGATAACGAAATGTATGAGTGAAATGGTCATGGAGTCATTGACTCGATAACTGAGTCTGTTTCGGAATCACTATGAACTCTTTGTGAGAAGTGATGGTGAGAATGATGGTCCTCTCCTCGTTCGTAAGGTATCTGTGAGAAAAATCCCCCCCCTGAGCTAAGTTTCCCCACGATATGAATGCATGTCCCCAACTTGACACTTGTCATATCGGAAGTTACTTTTGTCCACTTGTCCCCAACTTTAGCACTTAGGATAAACTAATTATCCATACATTATGTTTTAGGAAATATTAATATAATATTCCCTTGACTTTTGGCCCTCCCTTTCCCTAACTCATGAAGTTCAATCCCCCATCTCTTTTATCATGGTCGGTCTGCGCGCAGTTATGTATTTTATATTAATCATGAGTCATGTACAAAGTAGGTGCATTGGCCCTTGACATCTAGGCGTTCCGGCCTAATACCAAAACATAAGCATTCTAGCTTATAATATTGGCTCACTAGCCTATAATGCATATCATATACATAAAGGTTTGTTTACCTTGGTATTGCATGCACTTTAGTTACTGTGTGCGGTATCTATTGTCCTCAAGGTTGCGCGCACTTTAGTTACTGCATGCAGTATCTTACGAAGTGCATATTACATCATTTTACTGCACAGTTCATGTGCGCACTATGCCACATGATGTGCATTATCAAATGAGGTCAAAACAACTCACCAGCTTAAGTATATTTATATTACATTTACAATTGGGTTCGGTCGAGGGATATTACAATCCCCTCCCCTTATTTATGCATTGTCCTCAGTGCATCATACACCCGTATATATCAGATTTTTAAAAAATCTTCAAAAAGATGTGGGTATTTTGCCCGCATTGCATCTTCATGCTCCCAAGTAGCATCCTCAGGGTTGTACCATGTCCATTGAACCTTTACAAGCCCTATGGCTTGGTTCTGGAGCTGTTTGACTTTCCGGTCCAAAACGCACACCGGATGCACTTGAAAAGTGCCTTTTTGCTCCACCTGAATCACATTCCAATCAAAAACATGATTAACATTAGGTATATATTTCTTTAGCAATGATACATGGAAGACATTATGAACAAACATAGATGCAGGCAATGTAATCATATAAGCAACTGGACCAATCATCTCTAGGATTTCAAATGGTCCACAAAATCTGGCTACTAACTTGGTGCAGCTTCCCAGCTTCAGGGAACTCCTGTTAGCTTTCACTTTTAGGAAAACATGATCATCCACTTTGAATTCTCTGTGGATTATGTTTTTATCAACATAACTTTTCTATCTGTATTGGGCAGCTTTCAAATTCTTCTTAATTTTTAACATTTGGTCCTCCATCTCCTTAAGCGACTCTGGCCTGACTATTGTTTTATCAGCTGGGTTATCCCAGCTTACTGGAGTATTTCACCTTCTATCATAAAGTGTTTCAAATGGGCTCATCTTCACTAATGTCTGATACCCATTATTGTAAGCAAATTCTACCAAGTGTAGGTATTCTTCCCATTTCGATGGTTTGTCCATGACATACATTCTCAACATATCTTCTATCGCCCTATTCACTCTTTATGTCTGTCCATCAGACTCGGGATGATAGGTTGTACTAAAGTTTAGATTCGTTTTGAATCCTTTGAACAATCCTTTCCAGAAATTCAAGGTGAATTTCGCGTCTCTGTCAGACACAGTCGTTTTAGGAATTTTGTGCAATCGTGCCACTTCCTTCATGAAAATATCAACGACATTTGCTGCCTTGTGAGTAGTTTTTAGTGGAATAAAATGGGCATATTTTGTAAGCTTGTCCACCACCACCATAATTGAATCATGCATCTTGCCTGTTCTAGGCAATCCCGTAATAAAATCCATTGTCACCACATCCCACTTCCATTCAGGAATGGGCAAAGGTTGTAGCAGTCCTATTGGGTGCCTATGTTCTTCTTTAACTTTATGGCATTCCATACATCTTGCGATGTATCCTGTTGTCTCTCTCTTCATACCTGGCCAAAAGTATTGGCTCTTGACCGCTATTATAGTTTTCTGATATCTAGGGTTCCCTGCATAAGGAACATTATGCATCTCATGCAAAATTATACGTTTCAAGTCCTGGACATTTGGTACGAAAATTTTGTTCTTGTGCAGCAGTATTCCATCTACTCCCAACTTATAAATATCCATTTTTCGAAGTATCTTACCCTGTTGTAGCATTGCTACCAATTCTCTATACTGCAGATCTATATTTGCAGCCTCCAGAATTTTTCTTTTAACATTAGTCTGATACATGCTAATGGTTGTAGCACGTAGTTCATGCACCCTCCTATTGAGTGCATCAGCCACTTTATTTTCTTTCCCTTTAATATGTTTTATATCAAAGTTATATTCACTTAGAAATTCTAACCATCTACTTTGCCTAGCATTTAGATTTGGATGATCAAATAAATATTGCAGGCCATTGTGGTTTTTTCTTAGCTCAAACCTGTTTCCCATGAGGTAGTGTCTCCATTTCCTCAGGGCATGTACTATGGCTGCCAACTCCAAATCATGAGTGGCATAGTTTCTTTCATGCTCTTTCAACTTCCTTGATTCATAACATATCATGAATCCATTTTGACTGAGGACTCCACCCAATCCTTCATTACATGCATATGTGCATACAATGAAATCTTCATTTGGGTATGCAATCCTTAGTATTGGAGCACTTGCCAATAATTGTTTCAAATGTTGGAAACTCCTTTCACAGTCCGAAGTACACTGAAACTTCATACCCTTTCTTTGCAAGGAAGTGATTGGGTGTGCTATCTTTGAGAATCCTCCAATGAATCCCCTATAGTAACCTGCAAGGCCCATGAAAGATCCGACCTCTGTCACATTATTTGGTGCTGACCATTCTCTAATGGCTTCTACCTTCTCAGGGTCCACTGCTATCCCATCTTTTGAGATGATATGCCCCAAATAATAAATTTGTTTCTGATAAAATGAGCACTTGCCCAATTTGGCATACAACTGATGTTCCCTTAATACTTGCAACACCATCCTCAAATTATGTTCATGCTCTTCCTCTTACTTTGAATATATAAGAATGTCATCGAAAAAGACAATGACAAACTTGTCCAAATACTCTCAGAAAACACCATTCATTAAGCACATGAAAACAACTAGCGCATTTGACAACCCAAATGGTACCACTGTGAACTCATAATGACCATACCTTGTCCTGAAGGCAGTCTTGCTAATATCTTCTTCTTCAACTCTTACATGATGGTATCTTGATCTGATCTCTATCTTTGAAAATATCCTTGCATCCTTCAATTGATCAAGGAGCTCATCAATCCTTGGTAGAGGATACTTGTTCTTAACAGTCACTTTATTCAACTGTTTGAAGTCAATGCACAATCTTAACGTTCCATATTTATTTTTCACAAACAAGACTGGGGCACCCCAAGGTGATACACTTGGGCGTACATACCCCTTTTTCAGTATTTCTTCAAGCTGCATTTGCAAATCCTTCAATTCTAGTGTACTCATTATGTAAGGAGTCTTTGATACTGGCAATGCTCCAGGCATGAAATCTATGGAGAAATCAATGTCTCTCCTTGGGGGTAGTTCTAGTACTTCCTTGAATACATATTCAAACTCTTTCAGGACTGCATAATCCTCCAAATTTGGCACCTTGTCTTTTGGTGTCTCCTCCATATGAGCTGCAAAAATTTGACATCATTTTCTATAACATTTCTTCAACTGCAATGCTGAAATTTGTCTAACGGTTACTGCCCTGGGAATTCCCTGCACTCTCCTTTGGTTCCCTTCTTTATCGAAGCAAGTGAATGATTTGTTATGACAATTCAATAGAGCATGATGTGGGTCCAACCAATCCAACCCAATTAAACAGTCATAGGAACCTAAAGGTAAGATGTTCAAATCTGCCCTGGTATTCAGTCCATTCATGTCTATGAGGCAAGACTTAACCATCTCATTAACTTTTCTTTTGGCTCCTATAGCCAGTTTCACCAAATAGGATTTCCCATGCTTGCTTCTTGACAATTGAAAACTTTCCACCATCTTAGGGTCTATATAACTATGGCTAGCTCCTAAATCAATTAAAATATCAAGGGTTTGGTTGTTGATCATACCTTCCACTTCAATCACGTGGGACTGATACTCTACTTGCTTGTTTTCCAGGGCTGCATAAATCCTTGGCACATTTCTGCCCATGTCCTCTACTATCTCAGCTCGTTGTACATTGTGAACAACCCTACCTTTTTCGCCTCTGTGAGGACAATCTCTGAACCTATGGTCTCCTTTACAACCCCAACATTGCATAGGTGGGTGTCTTGGCCCTTGACTCCCTGTGTCAATCACTCTAGTTTCTTTATGCGTTTGCTACCATTGTGGGTTATTTCTGAAGAATGGTGGCTTAGCTCCCTTATTCCTCTGATACATCTTGAATTTCTTATTGTCTTCCCAAGCCTTTTGGAAAGTTGGCCTTGCTTTCAGTTGGTCATATAAGCATTTAGCTCTCCTTATGGTCTCTTCTAATGTCTTGGGATCATCATAATGTATTTTGTCACTGATGAACAATGGAAATCCACTTAAATACCATTGAATCTTGATTGTCTCATCCTTAATGAAAGATACATACTTCAGAAGTTCTAGAAACCTTCTCTCATATTCATCTATGGTCTTGCTTCCAAGCTTGAGTTCAAAGAACTCTTTCATTTTCTTGTCATAGTATCTCTTGGTCAAGTACTTCTTCTCAAAATACTTCTTGAATTCTCTCCAAGTAACACTTTTCTCTACAATGTGTTGTACCTACACAAGTTGATCCCACCACATGGAGGCCTTTCCTTTGAGTTGATAGATAGCAATTCTACCTTCAGCGTGAGAAGAATAATTATGCAATTGAAAATACTTTCTCATGCATAGCAACCATGTTTCGGCATCTTCATCCTTCTTGTGCTCACCATCAAATGTAGGAGGTTTGATTTTGTTCATTTCTCCTCGCAACTCATCCACCCCATATATCTTATACCTTATGATAGGGGATAGACTTGAGTTGTTTCCTTCTCTTTTATGGGAATGCCTATGGGGATGATGGTGATGTCTACTAGCACTTTTTACTTTTCCCTTCTCCTTTTAATATTTGTGACTCTCAGATCTACTTGAGTCACTCTCCTTAACCAATTTCTTCTCTATTCTGTTCAAACCTTCCAATAGCTTCACATTGAAGTCATCCTGCTACTCTTTGGATTTCATAAGCCTTTCATTATCATCTTTATGGCTTTGGACATCCTTCTGCAAATTCTTAATGGTCTCATCCATATTCATATCTTCATTCCTTTCTTCTCCATGTCTGTTGGAGTTCATTCCTTCCATGCCCAAATGGACATCCATCCCTCTGCCCTTCTCTGGATCACTGTAATTCCCATGTGCCTCTTCCATTTATATGGACTCTGCACTGGTCTGACCTGACCAAGTTGTTGTTAATTCTGCAAAACATGCAGCCATCAAAACTAACTAGAATAACAATTCAACAATTCATGAGAATATGCACCATTTCGATTCAACATACACATTAGCATTATCACTCTCGATTTTCTAGTGTTATCACCACGACAATTCTAGATAAGACCCAAGTCTCGAGAACACTGACGCGCAGTGCCTTCTGAGATACACTTGCGCAAGAAGGTGGTTTTGTCGAAACCACTTTCGCCAAGACGTGGTATCACGTGTCTCAACATGTCAAATCCACCACTCATGGAGCAGGCAACGACTAATCATATCACCCTGCTTCATTTTTTCGGTACTTCGCAACCATGTGACGTCAGCTGAACGTTGCCATGTAACAAACTCAAAATCTAATCATTCGAAATGGATTGGTCAAGCATGGCAACCCAACTCTCTTTGTATGTAATCTATTTGCGCTTCATAAATGGAGTTCTATAATTACCACTCCCCAAGTATGAAGATATATGTGTATCCATAACCGAAGTAATCTTCAATATGCTCGAATTCCTACTCTCTGTAAAGACACATTTCGGTATCCCAACCTGAGATACATGGACAAAGATAAGTCGAGTGAGACTGGTTATTCAAGCAACATGCTAGGCTTTCATGCGAATAAGGAGGAAAGGGTCCTTGCACACATTCTAGCAACTAAGTTCCACACAGAGCCGGTTATAGACTCGTGATTGGAAGTCAGGTTGAATCCCACTATAAAGGATTTAGTCATGAACAGGCCAGTCGCTAAGAATAAAAGGAGTAAGAGGCATAAAAAGGAGGAATCTACAGTTGAAGCAGCTGAAAGTGTTGGAGAAAATCAATCGGTCTGGTTAGAATCTTCTTTAAAGGCGGAGATCACTAACTTGAAGTAAGTCTTCAATTAGGATAAGCATGTCTCATCGAATTTTGAACAACTGGTAGTGGAGGTAAAGAGTAAAAGAGATGATAGGCATGTTCTTCAAGGCCCTTTTCACAACAGGCTAACTGTTGTCATCACCCTTTTGTAATTTTGTGATTAATATGATTATATAAATACAGAAACAAATTTTAGACTGTTTTATTACAATTTCTATCTGGTGATGTTATGACTCTTGTTTTCTTTTATAATAAGTTTTTCTTGTAATCTTATATTTTATTTTCATTTGTCTAAATCGAAAGAAGTTAAAATTTGAAATTCTTTTTAATTAATGCTTCAATGCGGTTATGTGTTTCTTTTTCCTTTATTATTATGCAATTTAAACTCAGACTCATCGCCTTCCAAGCGACTTCGTGTGTATTAACTTGACCTGTTCATTTATATTATCGTGCATAGAAATATTACAAGGTAAAACGCTTCTCCACGCACCTAAATCTACTGTGCATTTCTTCTTCGTCATACCGACTACTTACGCGCACTACTCTAGCGTTGTGCGCCAATATCCACTGCGCACTGATATTCCACATGCATTTTTGTCCTATGCATGCACCATGTCAAGTTTAACATATTCCTTAGCGCTCAAATATCTATGCACACTACTGGATACACCGTCGTGAAACAACTTATACTCATACTTATGCGCGTACCAACAAAACTCCTCTACATTAAGCAATACTTGCGCACCCCATGTGCACCTTACTATGTGTGTGCTTACCATGAAAGGCTAATTTTAGCATGTGCATCTACACATAATAATCTTTCGTGCGGCACCATAATTTACCATGCACACTGGCACGCCAACGTTTTCCCATGCGGTGCCAAATTTACCATGCGCGTCAGTATGCCAACCTTTTCCAAGGACACTCTATGACTCTAACTCTGGTCACTTCAAAGTTACTTTTCTATGAATATTGACTTCAATTGCACCCTTCTGGCCCATCGAAGCTCAGTGTTGAACTGAGGCTCTGATACCATACTGTGACGATCCCCCCGACCAACCTGAGGCCAGGGTACGCCACTCCAGAGAAACCACTCATGCTTTGACGCCAGTCGGTAACATTCACAACCATCAAGCTAGGCCATGCTACTCTAGGGAACACTTTTGTTCCCATACTGTGGAACATACAGTAGCATACCCAGTAGTCAACTAAGCAATGCCACCTAAATTTACTCTCTAGACTGCATGCAACTAAAACATATACATACAACACGCTCGTGGAAGCTTTACATATAAACATAAAAAAACAATTACTTTATGTAACATACGAATTTTATATTAAAATAACAGTAATTATCGATATGCATCATTTATAGGAAATTACCCATAAGCACATAAGAAATCATAGTCACATATATGATAAAGTCGTAACACAGACATGTAAATAACAAAACAACATATCAATATATCATACAATTGGTACTTATCTTATAAAGACTGTCACCAACTTCTTACAAACCGTCCACGAACCTCCCAACCATAGACTACACTATTCATCACTCTCAACAGTGAGTCACCCCCGAGCTGGGACTGAACTCCACCCAGGGTAAAGGGATTCCTATCCTGGCTAAGGCTCATGGACAACAGGAAATATTCTATCTCAGGTGCTCACTCAACTAACAACCTACAGCCTCTCATTCCCCACATGCCTATCCCACCCAAGGAAGTATTCCCCTTCTCTGCTCAATAGTCCCTTGGATTCCCCAATTCCCTTCCAGGGCTTCAGCAACAGGCCAGACCGGAAGTCTCAGAGCGTTGTAGCTGCATTTTAGCACCTACGAAAATCAATCCCCAACAATTCTCTCGCTTAGAGAACTGATCACGGGCCTGACAATCTACTTCTTCAATCCCGCTCCAAGATAACCAGGTACACCAACCAAAAAGGGTAGGGAAACAAGCTTCGAAAAGGTGAAATGGTTGTCTCAAGGATAATGGAATGTATGAGTGAAATGGTCATGGAGTCATTGAATGGATAACTGAGTGTGTTTCGGAATCACTATGAACTCTTTGCGAAAAGTGATGGTGAGAATGATGGTCCTCTCCCAATTCATAAGGTATCTGTGATAAAAATCCCCCCCTGAGCTAAGTTTCCCCACGATATGAATGCATGTCCCCAACTTGACACTTGTCATATCAGAAGTTACTTTTGTCCATTTGTCCCCAACTTGAGCACTTAGGATAAACTAATTATCCATACTTTATGTTTTAGGAAATATTAATATAATATTCCCTTGACTTTTGGCCCTCCCTTTCCCTAACTGGTGAAGTTCAGTCCCCCATCTCTTTTATCATGGTCAATCTGGGCGCAGTGATGTATTTTATATTAATCATGAGTCATGTACAAAGTAGGTGCATTGGCCCTTGACATCTAGGCATTCCGGCCTAATACCAAAACATAAGCATTTTGACTTATAATACTGGCTCACCATCCTATAATGCATATCATATACATAAAGGTTTGTTGACCTTGGTATTGCGCACACTTTAGTTACTGCATGCGGTATCCGCTGTCCTCAAGGTTGTGTGCACTTTAGTTACTGCGTGCGGTATCCATTTTCCTCAAGTTTGTGTGCACTTTAGTTACTGTGCGCGGTATCTTACGAAGTGCATATTACATCATTTTACTGCACAATTCATGCGCGCACTATGCCACATGATGTGCATTATCAAATGAGGTCAAAACAGCTCACCAGCTTAAGTATATTTCTATTACATTTACAATTGGGTTCGGTCGAGGGATATTACACATACAATGATAATATCAAAAACTTGCAAACCCATTATAAAATTTTAGCCACAATCAAGGGAAATTGGATGGTGAGTGAATTCCCATAAAACAAAAATTGGGGATGCAAAAATTTGATTCAATGTGGACAAAGCCCTTGGAATTAATTTTGTGTTATGTTTCTCCTACTCTTGTTTACAATTTCAAACATATAGAACAGTGAAATGGGTGTGCTTGTTGGATTATAATTATTATTCAACATTGGAGGCCTCAAAACAATGAAAATGGAATCAATACTCCGATCTTGGAAGATCTTGGGATGTAACTATGTTTAATTCTTTTTTTCAAATGTTAAATATACATTTTAAAAATTATGTCACTCATCACAAAAGTTGGCCAATTTAAATTTCTAATGTATTTAATGACCAAAATGTCCAATATATTGGACATTTTCATAGTGAAACATTGGTTCCAACAGTAAATCATTGGAATGCCTTATATATTAGAATGTCAGGGGAATACCTCCTTGGAGTAAGGCTTTTCCAAGCCTTTAAAGAATAAAAATGTTGATAAATAAGACCTTGAAAGCTTTGTCAATTTGTACAATAACTTTGTGTTCCAAGTTATGAAGTTAATGTGATAAATTCCTCGCGTATTCCAATACTAAGATAACTTATTTAGTGTCATTCTTTATGGGTTTCCTTTGAATGATAATTTATTTATAATTGTAAACAATATAAACATGCATTGTATAAAAAAAAGAGGTGGGCTATGAAAGCAACTGCCACTTATAACAACTAAAAGGTGCATATATGGCTATCAAAAAATAAAGAGTTCCATCCTTGAGGGATTTACAAGATTGAAATTTAAATAGTGATATGGCCATAAGACAAAAAGTAAGAGGTGAAAACCAAATAAGGTGACCAATTGGACATAATAAAGATGGACATAAAGGCTAAAAAACAGTGACATATCCCAAATTTAGAGAACATCATGATCATATGGATTTGGGCCTCACCCAATAAATCATAGCTTATCAACATGAGAAAGGATCCATCCATCTTCTCCATGCTTTCCATGTCTCTTCTCCATCAAAATAGTCAAGTACTTTGGTGTGGGGAACTTATCATTCTTTGACAAAGGAGAAGATAGGGAACTGTGATGCTCCAAACTTTGTCTCTAACAATCATTACATTCTCAAAACAAGGGACTTGCTCTATGGCATGGCATATTGAATGATCAATGAGAATGAGTCAATCCAAGAGGAGAATGTACCTCCAAGGGAGCCCAACTCATTGTGTAAGGGGTCTACCCCTATAACTCCATTAATTGTTGGAGATGCACCAACTCTAGTTCCACCTTCCCCATTTGCACCTAGATTTGCAAGGGCAAAGTTGACACAAATAAAAAATCCATCGTACTAAATGAATCTATCAAAATAAACATTTAAAATAAAACATTCATTTTGTTTTTTCCATATAAAAAAAGGAGCTATGTTATACAAGTTACCATGTTGCATGGAATTATATTGCCCAAGGGAACTTATTGCCAAGGAGAGTGAAATTTTAGGCTACATACCTAGGGGTAAGATGACCACATGGGTTTGGGGTCCATTCCAAATACGACTTGAAATATATGGACACAACCAAAATAAGTGTTTGACAATGTTATCTTTGTAGAAAAAAATGCACTTGCACTATGATACTCCTAGATACTTCAAGCATTGACCAAGGGGAATTCCGTTGAGAGGAAAGTACCAACCCTAATACAACCTTCTCAGGCTCAATAAATCATTTCCAAACTGAGTAAATTTGAAACAACCAAGTGACTATTTAGAGTCTAATTTCTAAATATTGTTCAACTTGGAATCAAGCACTACCATGGAGCTTAAGAATTGATACACATAGATTGGATTCGTACTCCATGAATTCTTTAGAGTAATTACACTTCCAATATCTCCACCATGACATAGAGCTAGGCACTCCCAACTCAAGGAAATGTCATCAATGACTTTAAAATATATATCCACTCTATAACAGGCTTGTTGGACATAAAATGTTGAAATTGTGTTTTCATATTCTCCCAAAACATCCATCTATGAGTGCAACCATCAAAGAGATCCATTGCTCTGACAATTCCCTTCTTGAATAGTTTTTTTGGTGAGAACTAGATGAACTTTTCCAACATTTTGAATTCGTACAACACCAAGGGGGAACACCAAATGTAGTGATCAATGAGTGATAGACACATAAAAAGAGAAGTAACCTACCAAAAATGGAAATTCTTTACATATTCCCAAGCCTTCCAAACACTATGAGTAAAAAAGGTACATTGGATTTGAACTTTGGTTGGAGTCAACAACAAAATCTAGAAGTTGAGATTTTTCTAGCATTTTTTCTCCAATGGGGCCTATCTCAAAATACAATTGCATAGGAGCACACTCTAGTTCTCTTGATCTTCCACAACCCTAATCACCATTTTTTTTCATAGATCACAAGCTTACTGAAATGAATTAATCATCACCAAACCACTTCATTCATTTGGATTGCAACAAAGCATGCACTTATCCTAATGGAATACATTTTTCCTCAGCAGGATGACCTAGGGAAAGTCTTGAAGGAGTTTCGCTAACCTTCGATGGGATACAATAAACAAGTTTACATAACACGGTGAATAATACACATTAGTGGTAGTGAGAATCTTGGAATAGATCTAAAATATAGCCACTAAGGATAGAGTTTGTGACATCCACTTGTCCACTTTCTTATCTCTTCATTGCAACGCCACACATAAAAGGGATTTTGGTGAAACTTGAAAAGCAAATGGGATTCCCATAAATTTAAACACTTTCCTAGGATGAATACAATCCCATCCCTAATAGGGTAGCTAGTAAGGGATGGCATCCTAAGACAACCTGTAGCACCGTGTTTTAGCAATTTGAAGCTTGGAATTGGAGGCCTAATTAAATATAGTTCATAGTGTTGTCTATCGATCGTTTGTCTTCCAAGGTAGGAAAAAAAGAGTCATTATAAAAATTCCCATTAACCATTTGACCAATATTATGGATGGCATAAAGAATAAATTTAATCAACCCTTGAGAAGACTATCGATGAAGGAGATAACTAAGGGCCTTTGTGCTAGCACATATAGGGTTAAGGCTGGAGGGAAGCCTTTTTTAGTTGACTTGAACATACCAACCTCCTCAAATTTGGATTGATTGATAGATATAAAGTTTGAGGCATTCAATAATAGGGTTTCCACCCGTTGGATAAAAAAGTGACCAAATCCTAGAGCCTATAACATGGACAAAATGAGAAACCATTCCATGCGATCATATTCTTTCTCAAATTCCATATTAATGAGGAGGTAATTATGTAAATGTGTTGAACCTTCACAGAATAGATCTAGCTAAACAATGATACACACATTTGCAGAGAGAATTGGAGAAAGAAGAAGAAGGAGAGAAAGAATAGAAGAATTCCCATTAACCATTTTCCACACTCAAAGAGTGAATAATTTACAATAGATATAGGATACATGAGTAACTAATGAGCCATTGTGGTGGTATAGAGTGATCTAGACACACACTAGCAGTTACGGGAGTAAATTGCCACCTAATCTAGTCTCTCAGGTAGTTACGAGAGTGAACTGCCACCTAGCTGAGTCAACTAGTCAACTAGTCTTCAGTTAACTGACTGAACATAGAGTAGTGAGGAGTTAACTCAGGGAATCAAGGGTAATGCGCCAGTTTGGTGATGATCCCAAAGAAAGTGTGCATTATCATGGTGATGATCCCAATGTTGCATGGTGACAAAACCAATGTAACATCTAAACTCAACTCAACTAGTCAAATTGAAGTGTCAACTAAAAGAGAATATTCTCCAGGTGGAATATTCTCCCCTAAAATATAAGAGACTGGATAATGACTAATTATGACTAATAAACAAGGAAAAACCTTAGTAAAAATAAATCCTAGGTGTCTGTGAAGTAACTACAACAAATTCAATCCCATGTGGTTTCCCCATTCCACACCCATTGAGAGAGATACTACATTATCAAGGATAAACTAGGCTTGAATGAAACCAATTCCCTCTACCTAAATGGCCTAAGGTAAGAGATAACAAAGCCACAAGGTTAGGGCCTTGGCCAAAATATTATAAGAAAAATGGAGAAAAATAATTGCCCATTAGTTTGTAATCAACTCCATGTCCCCTAGTTTGGGGAGGATTTTGAGGAAACCTTTGTTAATAAGAGGCCCAAGGGAATTTTTCTAGATAATGTATTTGCAAACCCTGATTAGGTCAATCCTAACACAATCCCATGTGGCTTTAAAATTACACATGAAACTATCCATCCTTGTAAATTTATCATTAGTGTTTCCATAAACTCTGGCAAGGTCAAATCCTAATTACAATTACTTCTCGTTTGGGATAAAAATTTTGGGGAAAAAAATTAATACATGTATGCATGGCCAAACATTAGTGACAACTTTGAATTGAAATATAATACTAGTGCTAAAATCATTCCCATTCAATTCCATCCTAGTTTGTTACCATTCACAACTTTATCGTCATGGTGTTAATCTTCTTAGACACTTCCTTGATAGCAAGCATTTTGAATAAGGTTTTCATTTACCAAACCCTAGTTTTAGTCGAGTGGTTCGAGATCAAATTTGGAAATATTGGGCCTAACAAAAATCGTCATTCTTCAAAAAAATCCTTAATTTGGCAATTCATGATCGAAGAGCTTCATCATAGGGAGTAACTTGAAATAACAATGACACCTCATCAAACTCTTTCATGGAAAATTTATGGATGAGTGACACATTACTACTATTTTGTGACCAAATCCTATTAAGAATGTTGTGAATCATTGATGGCATGATTCCACCATTCAATCCAATTGTCATAGCCCCCTCCCTCATGACTTGGGAAACAAGTTCCAAATTTGTAAAATGGCTTGGACACAAGTTGGGTGTTGAATATGGGGGAAACATTGAGCAAGTAATGAGACTCATTCAATCTCATTTTGGTCACTCCCTGAGAAATAGAGAAAACAATGGGTTGGTGGTCAGAGAGAGTAGCCTCCCCCTAGACTTTCAGTGGCCTACTTGCACAACAATAAAAAAACAATATATTTTTCTTTGACATCATAACTCTATCAAGGTGCTTCATTACTTTTTCAATGCTAGAGCTAATGTTTGGCCAAGTGAAATATAACTATAATAAATCAATTTTATAATACTTGTTGTGGTTATAAAGGATAAGTATGTAATATCCTTATATGATAATCCTAACCACATGACATAGGCTTCCAATTTCAACCCTAAGAGGCAATTTCTCCATAACAATAGCTAATTGAGCCTCTTAAGAAGGGAAAAAATTTAATGAAATGCATGTGTAAGTGTGGAAAATAAAATGCAATGGAAAGAACAACATAATCACACACACCATGCATAATACAATGATTTTCATAGCATAATATACATATAAATTTTGCCTATACATAGACAATGATAAGGAGCTTATCTTTTAATTGAAGGAGGTCCAAGAAGCTAGTTGCATAAGGGTGATTTTCCACCCAACTATAGGCATATACTATAGATATGATCAAGGTGTATATTGGTGGCCACCCACCTATTCCAACTTCTCACAACAGTCTTATGGAAACTTACTATTTTTAGCAATTTTTCAGTTCCTAAACTTCTGGGGCCATTTTGAGGGCCTAAATGAAGTTTTTTTTAGATCGGGCACCTCAATGATAGCCAATATCTTTATGACGATCTATCGTGCGCCCCAAATAAATATCATATGGCGAAGTTACACCACCGGGAATTTGATACACCAAACTACCCAAAACGGGGTCCACAAAAATGTTGGCTTTTCATCTTCTAGGGTTAGGGTTTTGGATTTTCTTTATGTTAAAAAGGCCTTGGAGCCTCATTGTAACAATAATATTCTTGCGAATGTGAGTATCTGTCACATCTCTTCTTAGAGATAAGCTGCCACCATTCTTGCGAGTCTTTCACTCTATATTTCTACATTTTTATGCATTTCGCTCATTAATATAAATTATGTATTACTGTATATATGTGCCTCTTGTTATATATCCAATATATCTATGTTATATTATTGGAGCTCTTGCAATATCTCTATATATTTATGTGTTATATCTCCTCTCTCATTTCATGCCAAAAATAATCTGGATCAGTGGTATTAGAGGAGGCTACTCTTTATCATTTTTCAAAGCATGTCCCTGACGAGGTCCGGGTATAGCAAGTTGGGTCTCAAGCTTGTCTCTCTTGAGGACAATCACTCTCACATTCCCAAGAAACCCTCCACAGTGGAAGAAAAGAAAAATGATGGAGCAAAAGATTCTATCAATTTGTTGCTCAAGCAAACTCTCATGCGATAGAGGGATGAAATGATGGAGATTTTTTCCCACATCCTTCAATGCCTACCAATAGATATAGGTGCATATTCATCAAGCGACCACTTTGGAGGAACCTCTCCTTTCAAGGTACAATTTAATTTTGACATTCCCGTATTTGAAGGTCAGATAGATGCGGATGCCATAGAAAAATGGTTAAATCTGCTAGAAGGTTATTTCTTTGTTCGCAATTTTTTCGGCAAGGAAAATATCACCTTCTCATTCCTTAAGGCTCTCCCCCATGTAAAACATTGGTGGGAAACTTACTGGGAGAAAATTTCCACAAAGGAGTCTAGAATATATGGGGTCGATCCCACTTGGAATTTTGTTTTGGATATGGTCAAGGAACAATATTACCTTATTGGAAACAATGTAGACTTGTACATGAGATAGACCATGCTACGTTGAGAGAGAGACCAAGAAGTGACAAATTTCACCAATACCTTCCATACCTTGCGCACCAAGCTGGGTATCAAATATTTTGAGCATCATTTGGTTCTAAAATACCATGGGGCTCTACACAGGTACATCCAAACTGAAATGAAATTTCTGGACATCTCATCACTAGGAGTTTCTTATCGATATGCTATCAAGATCGAGAAGAAATTTAGGCACCAGAACAAATGGGAGTTCAGGTTTGAAAATACGCAACAACCAAAGTATGATAAAGATGGCCCTAACAAACAACATCCAGAAAACTAGTCCAAGCCACATGAAAATAAGGGTAAAGGAAAGACAAAGAATAACACTGGAAAGTGATGTGATTTCCAAAAAATCCCATGGAACAACACTGATGAATGTCACTCAAAATAGTCATTGGTGGCCTAGATCAAAGACAAGGATCTGAACCCTGATTCAAAATTTCATTCAGAAAATAATGGGAAAAGACAGATCATCAACACAAACCCCACTACTACTGTCACAACCACAACAATTCAACCAGAAGAACCAACAAATCTTGAAGAGGGGGAGTGCATTTTCCATTCACAGATGTGGGTGAAGGGGACCCCATTGCATTTCATTGTTGATAGAAGAAGCCATAAAAACCTCATATCAGTAGAGGTTGTCAAACAGTTGGGGTTGTCAACAACACCACACCTGCAACCATACAACATTGGGTGTCTTTGCCAAGGACCCGTTCTCCCTGTCAGCCAATAATGTCTATTTTCATACGAAATATAGCCCTTAAAGGATGAGATATTATGTGATTTTTCCCCACTGGATGTCTATGATGTTCTCTTAGGCCAACCATATATGTGGAAGCACCATGCTATCTACAAGTCTCGACCCCGTAGTGTCATTATTACTCTGGGGGTTCATCTCTATAGGATACCGAAGGTAGTTCCAACTACTATCCCACCTAAAAAATGCCGCAAGGTAGTATCTCATACTACAAAACTCATCTTCTTCACAGTCTATTCAAAAGGTGAACAAAAGAACATTGCAATCGTTGTAACCTTGTTCCAAGCACCTTTTGTCCATGATCTAGATTATTTTTTAGAACGAAATGAGAGCGGAGATATAATAGATAAATGTATAGAGATATCTTGGATATCCAATTATATAACAGAAATGTATTAGAGATGCAACCATAAACACAGAGATATAGTAATACACAATTTCTATTAATGTGTGAAATATATAGAACTGTAAAAATATAGAGTGAAAGACTCACTAGAATGGTGGCATCTTATCTCTAAGAAGAGATGTGATGGCTACCCTTATTTGCTAGAATATGATTGTTACAATGAGGCTCCAAAGGCCTTTTTAACATAAGTAAAATCCAAAACCCTAACCCGGGAAGATGAAATGCCAAAAGGTTTGTGGACCCCAATGGGGGTAGTTGATACGTCAACTTCCTTGGGGCATAACTTTTGCATATGATCATCGTTTGGGGTGCTCGATACACTGTTTGAAAGGTCTAACCGAGAAGAAAGATCTTCTATTGGCCCAAGTTAGTGCCTTCACTCTTCACTTGGGCCCCAAATCCCCAAAAAAATGTCATTTAGGGCCTCAAAACGGCCCCAGAAGTTTGGAACCCGAAAAATTGTCGAAAAACTGCCAAGATGGAAAACTCTTTTTCAAGCCCGTGGAATAGGTGGGTGCCACTGATAACCACCTGGATCAATCCTCCCTCCTTAGGAATAAATGGTCTCCATTGCGTTGAGTTCCCAGGGGAGAGAGGGAAGCATTTGATGAATCTAAATCTTGGTGAGTTGCTTGCCTTGCTAGAGACATCGTGTTGCTTAGATTGTTGAAGCTTTTCATGAACCTGTGGCTATAAAAGTTGGACCTTTTTAACCAATCTGGTTACATGAGATGATTGTGTGGAGAAGGAATCCTTGCGCTTTGTTGCAACCTTGTCGACCTGCTTTTTTGGATAGAAAGTGTTTGGGCTGAGGCTGTAGTGGTTGCAATATCCTTCTATTCACTTTTAGAACAGATTGTGAAGAAGATGAATTTTGTAGTATGAGATACTAACTTGCGAAACTGTTTAGGTGGGACAGTAGTCAGAATTACCTCTGGGATTCTATAGATATGACCCCTTAGAGTAAAAATGACACTATGGGGTCAAGACTCATAAATAGCATGGCACTTCCACATAAATGGTTGGCCCAAGAGAACATCACAGACATCCAATGGGGAAACATCACATAATACCTCATCCTTAAAGGGTTGGATGTCGTATGACAGTCGACATTGTTGGCTGACATGAAGATCTCATCCCTGGCGAAGCCACCCGATGTTGTATGGTTGTGGGTGTGGTGTTGTCGACAACCCCAACTGTTTGACGACCTTTGCTAAGATGAGGTTCTTATGGCTTCTGCTATCAACAATAAAATGCAGTGGAGTCCCCTTCACCCACATCTGTGAATGAAAAAGGCACTCCCCCTCTTCAAGATCTGTTGTCTCTTCTGGTTGAACTTTTGCAGTCACAGCAATAGCAGTGGGATCTGCGTTGATGATCTGTCTTCTATCAATATTTTCTGAATCAGGGTTCAACTCTTTCTCTTTGATATCGGCCACCAATGACTATTTTGAGCGACATTCATTGGTGTTGTTCCAGGGGATTTTGTGGAAATCGCACCATTTTCTAGTGTCCTTCTTCATCTTTCCATGACCCTTCTTTTTCTATGGCTTAGATTGGTTTTCGGGAAGTTGTTTGTTAGGTTCGTCTTTCTCATACTTTGGTTTTTGCGGATTTGTAGATCTGAACTCTTGTTTGTTCTGGTGCCTAAATTTCTGCTCGATTTTAACATCATATCAATATGCAACACCGAGTGATGAGATATCCAGAAAATCCATTTAAGTTTAGATGTATTTGTGTAGAGCCTTGTGGTATTTTAGAACCAAATGTCGCTCGGATTATTTGCTACCCAGCTTGGTGTGCAAGGTATGGAAGGTATTGGTGAACTCTAACACTGCTTGTCCCCTCTCTTTTCTCAGTGTGGTCCATCTTATGTATTGGTCCTCATAGTTTCCAACATGATAATATTGTTCCTTTACCGCATCCACAAAAAAATCCCAAGTGGGCTCGACCCCATATATTCCAGACTCCTCTGTGGAACTTTTCTCCCAGTAAGTTTCCCACCAATGTTTGACATGGGGGAGAGCCTTAAGGAGTGCAAAAGTGATATTTTCCCTATCAGAGAAATTATAAATAGAGACATAACCTTCTAGCAGATTTAACCATTTTTCTAGGGCATTCGCATCTATCTATCCTTCAAATATGGGAATATCAAAATTAACTTGTACCTTGAAAGAAAAGGTGCTTCCAAAGTGGTCGTTTGATGAAGACGCACCTATTGTTATCGACAGGTGTTGAAGGATGTGGGAACAATTATCCATCATTTCATCCCTTTGTCGCGTGAGAGCTTTCTCAAGCAACATATTAATAGAATCTTCTGCTCCATAGTTTTTCTTTTCTTCCACCATGGAGGGTTTCTTGGGTGTGCGAGAGATATTTTCCTCAAGAGAGACAAGCTCGAGACCCAACTTTCTATACTCGGACCTCGTCGGGGACATGCACTGAAAAACGATCAAGAGCAGCCTGCTCTGATACCACTGATCCGGATTATTTTTTAGAATGAAATGAGAGCGGAGATATAATAAAGAAATGTACAGATATATCTCGGATATCCAATGATATAAAAGAAATGTATCAGATATGCAACCATAAACATAGGGATACATTAATACACGATTTCTATTAATGTGAGAAATGTACAGAACTGTAAAAATACAGAGTGAAAGACTCGCTAGAATGGTGGTATCTTATCTCTGAGAAGAGATGTGACGGATACTCACATTTGCCAGAAGATGATTGTTACAAGGAGGCTCCAAAGGCCTTTTTAACATAAGTAAAGTCCAAAACCCTAACCCCGAAAGATGAAAATCCAAAAGTTTTGCAGGCCCCGATGGGGATAGTTGATACGTCAACTTCTCAAGGGCGTAGCTTTTGCATACGATCTTCGTTTGGGGCGCTCGATACACCATTGGAAAGGTCTAACCAATAAGAATGATTTTCGACTGAACAATTTTTTACTGTCCTAGGTTAGTGCCTTAGATATTCACTTGGGCCCCAAATCCCCCAAAAAAGCATCATTTAGGGCCTCAAAATGTCCTCGGAAGTTTGGAACCCAAAACACTCTTGAAAAAATACCAAGATGGAAAATTGTTTTTTGAGCCCATGGATTGGGAGGGTGGCCACCGATATCCACCTAGATCAGTCCAACCAAAGCAGGTCGACAAGATTGAAGAAAAGTGAAAGGATTCCTTCTGCACACAGCCATCTCGTGTAGCCAGACTGGTTAAATCCTTCTAGCCACAGATTCGTGACATCCTTCAACAAGCTAAGTAGCGCAACTTCTCCAACAAGAAAAGAAATTCAACAAACACTTTTCCCTCTCCCCAGGGAACTCAACGCAATGGAGACCATTTCTTCCTAAGGTGGGAGGATTGATCCAGGTGGATATTGGTGGCCACCCACCTATTCCAACTAGCTCAAAATAGTCTTCTGGCAACTTACTATTTTTAGCAATGTTTGGTTCCTAAACTTCTGGGGCCATTTTGAGGGCCTAAATGACATTGTTTTTTGAGATATGGAACCTCAAAGGTAACTAAAGCATTTAATCAAGCCTCCAAAATTAATATCCCTGTCGATACCTTTCCAACAAGCTATCATGTTCCCCAAACGAAGATCGTATGCCAAAGTTACACCCGTGGGAAGTTGATACACCAAACTACCCAAAATGGGGTCCACAAAATTGTTGGCTTTTCATTTTCTGTGGTTAGGGTTTTGGATTTTATTTATGTTAAAAATGCCTTAGATCCTCATTGTAAAAATCATCTTCTTGCGAATGTGAGTATCCTTCACATCTCTTCTCAAAGATAAGCTGACACCATTCTAGCGAGTCTTTCACTCTGTATTTCTACAGTTTTCTAGATTTCGCTCATTAATATAAATTGTGTATTACTGTATATTTGTTCCTCCTGTTATTTATCCAATATATCTATGTTATATTGTTGGCTCTCTTGCAATATCTTTGTATATTTTTGTGTTATATCTCCGCTCTCATTTCGTGCCGAAAATAATCCGGATCAAGATGGCACCCCAAGCTAGTCTATGAGGCCTTTAGGGAAAACAAACAAGCTACAAACTCCTCTCTTTCTCAGCCTAACCCATTTTCTCTCATACTTAGCCAATCTTCTCACCATAGAGAATTACAAGCATCTCAATCATCCATTAACAAACAATGGTATCTCTTCCATTTCCCCACACAACATAAGGAAGGCCTACCTTTTCTCTGGCCAATGGTCCCCTGGAGTACCCTTCCCTTATAATGATTTTTAGTGTGTGAAAAAAGAGTCCAATTTGTTGAATGTTTTCTAATATTATCTTGCAAGATCAATACTTGTCTTCTCGAGCATCCAAAGAGCAACAAATGTACAATGGGTGAAGGTTTCCTAATTTTTCAAGATTCTATGCTCACCTACAACCATCACTCTTTTGTCTAAGGTTTGTGATTTCTTCTTACAATACTCATTGTAGTCAAATTCCATATATTTCCATGGATAGAAATGGTGAACACATCATGAACAACATGGAGAGTGAACATGAATGTGAGAATTCTAGAATGAATGCTAGAGTCCATGGAGTGAGAGGATTGGTGAAATGATGGTTGATCTTACTTCTAACCATTGAATGTAGGACTCTTACAATCCCCATAATGAGTAATCAACCCATGCTTCCATAAATATGTGATAATACTTTCTCATCAACCTCTTACATGCATCTAATGATTTTTTTTAATAATTCAAATGAGGTAGATGGTTTATTTAAGGCACATGGTGGAAAAATAAATGAGTTCTAAGATTGATGCTTGGAAATCAAGGATTAACTTTCCCATAGTTGTAATATCCCCCGGTAGTGCCCCAGTTATATTATGAATTGTAATCATGTTTATGAATTGTAAATAATGTATTTTAGGTTAATGGTGGGCTGAGTATTCATAAGATAGTAGGCTTATATGTTTATTAGGCCGGAGAGCCTAAGTGTTAAAGGCCAGGGGCATGTTTTTGTATATGTAATATGTAGAACATTAATAAAAATATAAACATCTTTTCGTGAAAACCGACCACGAAGAAAGAGTGATGGGGAACTAAGCTTCCACAAGGTGGGTAAGGGAAAAGGGGTTGAAAGGGAAGAGAGGCTAAGTGTTGAGCCTAGGGGCTTAAGTCCTTGGGAATAATATTTTTTTATTATTCCAAAAACTATGTGAAATGTATGTTTTTATCCTAAGTTCCTAGAAGGGAGGATGTGCTCCAAAGGGAATGCGTGTTGATGAAGCACATGCAACCTCATGGGTGACTTGAGCCATGATGGGGGTTCGTCCTCCATTATGGCACCCATTTGTCTGAATTGTGTTACTATGTGTTTGATCTCTGCGTCCCAGTTTTGTAAGCCTCACGTAGCTCTGAAACTCGAAGCCTATGATGTTTTCTTGTAAATCCATTACAACTCTGTCTGAACCGTTGAGTCTATGTTCGACCTTTGTGTGAATTTCTTGTCATGCATCCTATAAATAGGAGTTACCCAAACCATGATGTGTCTTAGTGGCCTGTTGTCATTTCCTATTTCCACACCCCATCTGCCTGTTGTTGTTGTCACCTGTGAGTTATCCAAAAGTTGTCGTTGTTACTGTTATTATGAACTTGTGGGAATTGAGTTGAAAACTGGTTGAAGAACCAAGTTGTCATGCCCGTGGTAGAAGAGGCAGGTTGTCAAGCCTGTGAGAAACTCTCTCTAGGTGAGGGAGTCTGCTGGGAAGTGGTTTTTCTCCCAGAGAGAGCCCAACACCAGCTACGGAGCTCTGAGACTTCTTGATCCAGCCTGTTGTCGAGGCCCAGAGAGGGAGGTGAAGCATCGATGGACTATGCTTATGAAGGTGTATACTCCCGGGTGGAACATGCCTATGGGAAACGAGAGTCTATGAGTAGTGGGCTTAAGAAGGCTCCTAGAGAGAATCCTTCTAGTTGCTCTGTGCAGTTTTCCTGTAACCTTAGCCTAGTCTAGGATTCCCTTACCTTGGGTGGATCTTAGTCCCAGCTCGGGGGTGATCCACTTCTAAGCGTGATGAGAAACGTGGTCTAAGGCTGGGAGGTTCGTGGAAGGTCTTCACATGGTTGGTGGATTTACTACAGTTCCAAAGATAAGTATATGCATGTGTTTAATTGCAATTAAAATGCATGATTGTGATGCTTGCAATATTATCATGTATTCCGTTGTGATGATATTTACTGTTGATTCCATTAGTTCTATATAGTAATTATAAATTTACTCTATTAATCCATTTAACTTCATTTAAATGCATACTACATAAGTATGAGAATGTTTTCGTGTAGTAGCATTACTCGACAAGTGGAGTGATGGTTGGGGACGTTACAATATGGTATCAGAGCCCAAGGTTTCAACATTGAGCCTGGATGGGCCAGATAAGTGGTATTTGGACCTAAGGTATCGAGTGAAAATTGTGTTGGAGGAACCCATTTCAAACCTTAGAGCATTCTTGGGTGCCAAGGAGTTACTTGGCCATGTTACGAAGCTCAGGAGGGGTAGCAGTAGAATAAAACCATAACCGGTGTGGTATTTGACCATGGAGAGAGAGCGCTAAACACTTGGAGTGTGGGAGCCGTAGGATCTGCTCGGAAGGAGAGACATTTACGACCGTTAGATCTGGAGAAGGTACCGGAAGGATATTCGGGAATCCTTTCGGGAGTTCGGCTATCGGGAAAAGTAGGGTGCAGTGAGGCACAAACTTCCCAAACTCGAAACCCCGAAAACCTGAGAAGATCTACACCATAGATATGGGAAAAAGATCTCGACTGTTGGATCAAGAAGAAGAACAGATAGTAATTTTGGGAGATTGGTTCTTGGGAGGAGTAGGATGTGCGGATGCACAAACTCGCAAAGATCGAAATCACAAAATCCTGATGAGCAAAAGTAGTAAGTCGGGATAACGTCACTAGGATGGACAAGGACAAATGGGATGTATTCCATGTGCCAATGGATCCTGAAGGAAAAATTAGGAGTGGGGTCAGATGGCATTGCCTAGAGTAACATGGACCTTCTTAAGAGAAGCACGTGTCACCATCGTGGTTGGTGACAGTTGTACTATGGGCCCGAAGGCTAGAAAGGTCGAAAGTTTGGAAGTCGGTAGTTGGAGAGGGAAGCGAGTACGGGAACCTCTGAAACCTAAAACTCCAAAGTCTCGATTAGAGAACCTTGAAGATCTAGCGCTTGGTCACGAACCCTGGTCGCGTGGGTTGGGGAACTGAGAGAAAAGGGCTAAGGCCTAATTTTCCTACAAAGCCGAGCAGAGCTCAGAAAATTCATGAAATCTAAATGTTTTTAGATTTGTTTAGAAATGTGAACGTTTTAAAATTGTTTATGGATGATGAGGGAATTGTTAAGGAATGATGGCCTAACAAATTTCGGTTGTCTGCACATTGTGATTGAAAAACTTTGTGAGTGCCAAAACCGATTAGAATTGCCACTGAGTGCAAAGAATGGAGGAGGCACAGACTACTTCCAGTTTCGAGGATGAAGAAAAAGGGATGGACGTCCACTTGGGAGTTGAAGGATCGAACTCCAATGGGTATGGAAAAGAGATGGATAAATAAGGGCACATGATGAAAATCATTGAAAGATTACAGAAGGATGCCTAGGCTCGCCGAGCTAATAGCAAAAATCTCATGAAAGCCAGGGATCAATAGGGAGAATTCAACTTGAAGTTGATACAAATCCTGGATAGGATTGAAAATAAGTTGGACAAGGAGAGCTACTCAAGCAAAACAAGGAGTCGCAGGACCCATGAGAGGAAAAGAATATCAAGGAGTGTTAACATACATCATCGTCGCTCCCCAAAGCATTATGGTAAGGAAGCACACAGTAGTTCAAGCCCATCTCCTATTAGAAAGCATAGGAGGTCTAGAGTAGATGAACTGAAGGGAGAGATGAACAATATTAAGCCTCCTACGTTTGATGGAGAACATAAGAAGGAGGAAGAGGCCGAAACATGGTTGCTTGGTATGAGGAAATACTTCCAACTGCAGAATTCTTCCTCTCATGCAGAAGGAAGGATTGCAATGTATCAATTGAAAGGAAAAGCATCCATGTGGTGGGATCAACTTGCAAGTACAACACATTAGAGAGAACGATATCACTTGGAAAGAATTCAAGAGATATTTCGAGAAGAAATACTTGACTAAGATATATTATGACATAAAGATGAAGGATTTATTTGAACTCAAGTTAGGCAACATGACCATTGATGAATACGAATGAAGATTTTTGGAATTGTTGAAGTATGTCACGTTCATCAAATATGAGGCTGTCAAGATTCAGAGGTATCTAAGTGGATTTCCACCTTCCATTAGTGACAAGATCCAGTATGATGACCCTAAGACTATGGAAGAAACGATAAGAAAAGAGAAATGATTATATGAGCAACAAAGAGGAAATCCCACTTTTCAGAAGGCTTGGGATGACTAGAGGAAGTTCAAGAAAGAACAGAGGCAGAAGGGAAACAAACCTCCCATTTAAAAAAATAGTCCTCAAGGACAACCATCATTTAGAGACCCAAGAATGGCTGAAGTAGGGGAACAAAGGCCAAGACAGACGCCCATCCAGTGTTGGGGCTGTCAGGGAAACCATAAATACAGAGATTGTCCCAACAAAAATGGAAAAGTGAGAGTTGTCCATAATGTTCAACAAGTTGAAACAGTGGAAGACATGGGTAGTAGAATGTTGAGGATCTATGCAGCCCTGGACAACAAGCAAGTTGAATTCTAGTCACGCATGATTGAAGTAGAAGGTATGATCAACAACCAACCATTTACTATTTTAATTGATTCAGGGGCTAGCCATAGTTATGTTGATCCTAGAGTGGTGGAAATTTTGCATTTGTCAAGAAGAAAACATGAAAAGTCTTGGTTAGTGCAGTTGGCTACAGGAACCAAGAGAAAATTCACTGAGTTAGTTAAGTCTTGTCCAGTGGATATGAAGGGACTGAGCACAAAGGATGAATTGAATGTTCTACCTTTAGGGTCTTATGACTATCTAATTGGGATGGATTAGTTGGACCAACACCATACCATCTTGGACTGTCGTAACTAGGCATTCACTTGACTGGATGAGGAAGGGAATCGAAAAACAGTCCAAGGAATTCCCAGAGTTGTTGTTATCAGAGAAATCTCAACAATGCAGCTGAAGAAATGCTACAGAAAAGGCTGTCAATTATTTGCAAATCCTGTGGAGGAAACACCTAAGGTTAAGGTGTCAAGTATTGGAGATCATGTGGTGCTAAAGGAGTTTGAATATATATTCCAGGAGGTACTAGGATTACCCTCGAAGAGAGATATTGATTTCTCTGTAAACTTGATTCCTGGAGCAACTCCAGTGTCGAAAGCTCCTTGCAGAATGAGTACGCCAGAGCTGAAAGAATTGAAATTGCAACTTGAAGAGCTTCTGAAAAAGGGGTACATACGCCCAAGTGTGTCACCTTGGGGAGCCTCAGTCCTGTTTGTGAAGAATAAGGACAGGAGGTTGAGATTATGTATTGATTTCAGACAATTGAACAAAGTGACTGTAAAGAACAAGTATCCTTTGCCGAGGATTGATGACCTCTTCGATCAGTTGAAGGATGCGAAGATATTTTCAAAGATAGACCTCGGGTCGAGATATCACCAGGTAAGGATAAAGGATGAAGACATCAGCAAGACCGCCTTTAGAACAAGTTATGGTCATTACGAGTTCACAGTGGTGTCGTTTGGGTTGTCGAACGTACCTGCTGTTTTTATGTGTCTGATGAATGGTGTATTCAAGGACTATCTAGACAAGTTTGTCATAGTCTTCCTAGATGACATTCTGGTGTATTCCAAGTTGGAGGAAGAGCATGAGCAGCATCTAAGGATGGTGTTGCAGGTGCTAAGAGAGCACCAACTATATGCCAAGTTGAGAAAATGTTCATTTTATCAGGAGCAGATCCATTACTTGGGACATATTATCTCTAAGGATGGGATAGTTGTAGATCTTGAGAAGATTGAGGCCATTAGAGGATGGTCAATGCCAAAGAATGTGACAAAAGTTAGATCCTTCATGGGATTAGTTGGTTATTACCGAAGGTTTGTCGCAGGTTTCTCGAGGATAGCTCACCCTATCACTTCCTTGCAAAGGAAGGAGAAGAAGTTTCAGTGGACAAAGGATTGTGAGAAAATATTTCAACAATTGAAGCAATTGTTAACCAGTGCTCCAATCTTGAGGATTGCAGATCCAAACGAAGATTTCGTGGTATGCATTGATGTGTGGAAAGAAGGACTAGGAGGATTCCTCAATTAGAATGGGTTCATAATTTTTTATGAATCCAGAAATTTGAAAGAGCATGAAAGGAACTATGCCACTCATGATTTGGAGTTGGCAGCCATAGTACACACTCTAAAGAAGTGGAGGCATTACCTCATGGGAAGGAGGTTCGAACTAAGGATAGACCATAACAGTCTGAAGTATCTGTTTGATCAACCAACCTTGAACGCTAGGCAGAGTAGGTGGATGGAGTTTCTGTGTGAGTATGATTTTGATATCAAGCATATCAAAGGGAAGGAGATTAAAGTGGTTGATGCACTCAGTAGGAGAGTACAAGAATTACATGCTACAACCATTAGCACACACCGAACTGATATAAAGGGAAGAATTTTGGAGGCTGCAAATGCAGATTTGTAATACATGGAGCTGGTAGCAAAGCTACAATAAGGTGAGATGCCATTGAAAGTGGAAAATTATAAATTGGAAATTGACGGAACACTTCTGTACAAAAACAGAATTTATGTACCTAATGTCCAGGACTTGAAACATATAATTTTACATGAAATGCATAGTGTGCCTTATGCAGGGCACCCTAGATATCAGAAAACCATGGCAGTAGTCAAGAGCCATTACTTTTGTCCAGGTATGAAGAAAGAGATTGTTGGATACATCGCCAGATGCATGGAGTGATAGAAGGTTAAAGCAGAGCATAGGCACCCAGCAGGGTTGCTGCAACCTTTACCCATTCCTGAGTGGAAATGGGAAGTGGTGGCAATGGAATTCATCACATGATTGCCCAGGACAGGCAAGCAACATGATTCAATTATGGTGGTGGTGGACAAGCTTACGAAAGATGCCCATTTCATTCCATTAAAGACTACTCACAAGGCATCGGATGTTGCTGACATCTTTGTGAAGGAAATAACACGATTGCACGGAATCCCTAAGACAATTGTGTCTAACAGAGACCCGAAATTTACCTCAAATTTCTAGAAGGGGTTGTTTAAAGGATTCAGAACAAAGCTTAACTTTAGTACAACTTATCATCCTGAGTCTAATGGATAGACAGAGAGGTTGAATAGAGTAATAGAAGACATACTAAGGATGTATGTGATGGAAAAACCATCGAAATGGGAAGACTACCTACACTTGGTAGAATTCACCTACAACAATGGGTATCAAGAATTGTTGAAGATGAGCCCATTTGAAACAATTAATGGAAGAAAGTGAAATACTCCAGTAAGCTGGGATAATCCAGCTGACAGGGTAGTAGTTGGGCCAGAGTTGTTCAAGGAAATGGAAGAACAAATGCTAAAAATTAAGAAAAATTTAAAGGCTTCCCAAGAAAGGAAGAAAGGTTATGTTGATAAGAACAGAATCCACAGAGAATTTAAAGTGGGTGATCATGTTTTTTTGAAAGTAAAAGCCAATAGAAGTTCCCTGAAGCTGGGAAATTGCGCCAAGTTGGAAGCCAGATTTTGTGGGTCATTTGAAATCCTAGAAAGGATTGGGCTAGCTGCATATATGCTTGCATTACTTGCATCCATGACTGTACATAATGTGTTTAATGTTTCATTGTTTAAGAAATATATACTTGATGCTAATAATGTAATTGATTGGAATGTGATTCAGGTGGAACAAGAAGGTGTCATGGAAGTGCATCATGTGCGCATATTGGATCGGAAAAGAAAACAGCTTAGGAATCGATCCATAGGGCTTGTAAAGGTCCAGTGGACCCGGTACGGTCCTGAGGATGCGCGACATGGGAGCATAAGGATGTTATGCGAGTAGAATACCCACATCTTTTGAAATTTTTGAAAATCTTGTTGATGTTGTGTAAAGATTTGCACTGAGGACAGTGAAAAAATAAGGGGAGGGGATTGTAATATCCCCCGGTAGTGCCCCAGTTATATTATGATTTGTAGTCATGTTTATGAATTGTAAATCATGTATTGTAGGCTAGTGAGCCGGGTATTGATAAGCTGGTAGGCTTATATGTTTATTAGGCTGGAGAGCTTAAGTGTTAATGGCCAGGGGCCTATTTTTGTATATGTAATAAGCAGAACATTAATAAAAATATAAACATCGTTGCGTGCAGACCGACCATGAAGAAAGAGTGATGGCGGACTAATATTCCACAAGGTGGGTAAGGGGAAAGGGGTTGAAAGGTTGGGAAGAGAGGCTAAGTGTTGAGCCTAGGGGCTTAAGTCCTTGGAAATAATAATTTTTTATTATTCCAAAAACTATGTGAAATGTATGTTTTTATCCTAAGTTCTTGTAAGGGGGAACGTGTACCAAACGGAATGCATGCCGATCGAGCACATGCAGCCTCATGGGCGACATGTGTCGGCCTAGGCACATGCAATTTAACCCAATACTTGAGCCATGATGGGGGTTCGTCCTCCATTCTGGCGCTCGTCTATCTGAATCGTGTTGTTATGTGTTTGATCTCTACGTCTGAGTTCCGTAAGCCTCATGCAGCTCTGAAACCCAAAGCCTGTGATGTTTTCTTGTGAATTCGTTACACCTCTATCTGAACCGTCGAGTCTGTGTTCGACCTCTACGTGAATTGCTTGTCACACATCCTGCAAACAGGAGTTACCCAAACCGTGTTGTGTCTTAGTGGCATGTCATCGTTTCCTATTTCCACACCCCATCTGCCTGTTGTTGTTGTCACTCATGAGTTAGCCAAAAGTTGTCGTTGTTGCTGTTATTATGAACTTGCGGGAATTGAGTTGAAAACTGGTTGAAGAATCGGGTTGTCAGGCCCGTGGTAGAAGAGGCAGGTTGTCAAGCTTGTGAGCAACTCTCTCCAGGTGAGGGAGTCTGCTAGGAAGTGGTTTTCTCCTAGAGAGAGCCCAACACCAGCTACGCAACTCCGAGAGTTCTTGATCTGTCATGTTGTCGAGGACCGGAGAGGGAGGTGAAGCATAGATGGACTGTGATTGTGAAGGTGTATACTTACAGGTGGAACAGGCATGTGGGGAATGAGAGTCTGTGAGTAGTGGGTGTAAGAAGGCTCCTAGGAAGAATCCTTCTGGTTGTTGTGTGCATTTTTCTTGTAACCTCAACCTAGTCTAGGATTCCCTTACCTTGGGTGGAGCTTAGTCCTAGCTCGGGGGTGACCCACAGTTGAGCATGATGAGCAACGTGGTCTAAGGCTAGGAGGTTCGTGGAAGGTTTTCATGTGGTTGGTGGATTTACTACAATTCCAAAGATAAGTATATGCATTGATTAATTGCAATTAAAATGCATGACTGTGATGCCTGCAATATTATCATGTATTATGTTGTGATGATATTCACTGTTGATTCCATTAATTATGTATGTTAGCAGTAATTATACGTCTACTATGTTAATCCATTTAACTTCATTTAAATGCATACTACATAAGTATGAGAATGTTTCTGCATAGTAGCGTTGCCCGGAAAGTGGACTGATCGTTGGGGACGTTACAATAGCCCCCCATTCCTCTTCCTTTATAGTGGAATCATAGCTCCTCCTAGTGCTCTACACAACCATCTTGGACCATTATATTATATTCCAACATTAATATTTTGCATAGCTTTAAGTCACCATGACAAGCCTAACACATGACCCAAATATGGATTTTTACATCATATATGCCTAGTCATTCCCTAGTTGGGCCTTTGTTTTGATCTCCACATTAGCAATCCATGCTATCAAATTTACAACATTTACACCATCTATTTTAATACATGCTAGGGGTCAAAATTATGGTATTATTAATAATAATAATATATTTTAAGGTCATGGCCAAGATAGACACCAAATTGGTGTATGAGACCCTCTTGTTTGTGGGACAAGGGACCCCCTTCACACAATGATTTTATTGCTAAAGTCTATGTAAGTATACATACCCTACCCCCCTCTGAATTCAAACCTGTAACCTCCAAGGAGGAAACACATGTTCTTAACCATTACAAAGTATAGGCTTGACACCATTCTAGCCATATGCTCTCACTAAGGCATGCAAATGGGGTTAACCCCATTTTTTTCATCTTGGGGTACAACATATCTCTCTCTTCAACATCATTCAGTGCATACATATCTCTCTCTTCTAAAAGAGATATGTATTAGTACTACAACATATCTCTCTCTTCAACATCATTCAGTGCATACATATTAGCAATGCCTTAAACATTGTAATTAATATTGAGGAGTACCCACATGATTCAACTAGAAGGGTCAATTTCTTGATCAATAATGCATGCCACAAGCTTGGGTGAGATAAGAGGGCCCACCTCCATCATCTATCCTTGTGCATAGTATTAAACATGGAAGCATTGGGCCAAATATAGTTTAGGGTTATGCTCAACACAAAACCAATCACCTTTACTTACTGCAAATACATGGTGTCCAAATATGAAAATAATGAATGAACTCTATGAACCATGTTCTTGCTAACTAGGTTTATACGACCCCTTACATTCCATGATGTAACTTTAATAATAAAAAAATCTACGAAAACATCCATCTCCTTACTAACCCTTCAACTTAAAACTTGGTAATAATTTTGAGTCACAAAATTCTTTTTGGCCAAAGCATGTGTCACCCACCCATCAAGGGTATTCTTCTTAGGTATTCTCTACTTGTCATTAGCTCTAATACTAGTGTCCTATTCGTCCAACCTCATAGGAGGAGGTTCGGACCTGCAATTACCCCCCATGTGAGGAAGCAATGTGAGAGGAGTCGACAAGTTCCTTTCCATGTTTGTGCTGACCGAATTAGGAGGCACTAGTCTAGAGCTAGTTCTTCTTTTAGTTGGATCCTTGGGTATCACATTGCTCTTATTTTCTTGACCATTTGAATCCACTCTTGACCTTCAAGGAGGATAAAGTCTTCAATGTCTAAAGGGTTGGGCTAGTAGTAGTGGGGCTATCAGAGGATCTAACCTTGGATAATAAAGGTCAATTGGTTGACCTTAATAAAAAAGTGTTCACACATGTCTTGAGAAATATTAGCCTTAATGAAGACATGCTTTTGGGGGTGAGGGTTAAAAAACAATGGGGCTTTTGGAAATGAACTACTTGAGGGGAATTGAGACACATTCTAGAATGTCCAAGTATTGCATTGAAAAGCTTAAGAATTCAACCTAGGTAGGACAATGCAATTGATCCAATTTGTTGGTCAAAATGTTCTCATGCCACTCTAACAATACCACAAGGATATTGTAACACATCTAGGGACTAGGCATGATCACCTCTACAACATGCTTTTCTTCCTTGGAGTTATGAAAAGATATTTGTCAAGCTCTAAGTGGCCATGAATAACCAAATATTGTAAGGCTCCCAACCCTCTTTAACCTAGGCCGTAATAACAAATTCTAGGTGGACTATACCTATGAAATAACATAATAGGGTTTGATGCCTCAAAGCATCACAAACAACAACATATTCATTAACATGAACTTTAGCTAAAATTTCATCAAGATGAATCTCAATTATCGTGATAGGTCTTCAAGACAAAATTGCAAGGAACTTTTGATGACACTAGTGTTGATACCAATATGAGGTTCAACATAAAATCCTTGTAGTGTGACATGAGGGGGTAGGACATCCATTTTTCCCCATTATCATTATGATAACTGATCTAGGGCTTGCTTGTAGGTCGAATGATATTGGTAAACATTGTAAGATTTAATCATAACATTGATTAGATAGTAAACAAACATTTCCATGATACTCAATTTTACTAAAATCTCACATGCATATTCTCATAAAATAAACTTGAATAGGAACCCAACATTTGGTAAAATATTATGTCTAAGATGTAGATAAAATAATTATTAATGTGAAATGAAAACTCACCCTAGACACATGTTAATATAGTAATAATGTGTACTATACTACATAGATTTAGCAATCTCAAGTTAGATAGGGTTATAAGCACATTATATAAGCAATGTTCATCTCAAAGTGAAAGAAGATATTATTAATAGAAAACCACCTTTGAAAATTAATTTTGGAGAATTTAAATAATATATCTAAGAAAGAACTAATTGAACTAGCCCCATAAATAAGGAGGTTTCATACACCAATTTGATATCTAACTTGACGGTGACCTTAAAATTAGATTATTAAATTATTATTATTTAAATGATCAAATTTCAATTGAACTAGCACTTTTTATCAACGTGAGTGGGCCTAATAGTTAAGAACGTGTGTTTCCTCTTAAGAGGTCATAGGTTTAAATCCAGAGGGGTAGACTTTACCAGTGAAATCGTTGGGTGGAAGGGAGTCCCTTGTACTACAAACAAAGAGGTCTCATACACCAATTTGATGTGCTGATTTGACCGTGACCTTAAAAATAAATTATATATATATAATTTTTTGCATTTTAGGATTTTTACTGAAAATGCTTTTATAGCTACTTTCAGTTGGCTCAATGCCATATCAGGGCCGTATCGGACGAAAAGTATTTCCTTGCCTTAGCTACTCGGAATAGAATGACAGTACCAGCAATCGATCGATAATTTATTTCCCGTAGCCAGATCACCGGGGAATCGCGGGGAGTCATTGTACGACGTATTGGTTTTACCTATAGTTAGCGCAGTGCCGGGATGCTAAGTTGTATGGAAGAGCGAAACCTGCCAAAAATATCTAAGCGGTTTTGTAGGCTTATTTCTCGTCATTATCGAGGCTGTCAAATCAGGATACTGCCCCCAGGTCCTCCAATCTTAGGGATCTTTTTGCATGAAAGATAGGCAACCGGGTCAAACAGCCATATGGGGTCGAACAGCACGTGAAAAATCAATCTAGACTGCTATTTCAAAACAAGATTAACTTCAACGGGGACTGGTTCTTGTAGCTAAATCGTAAGCGAGGATAGAGCAGCAACAATGGAGCAAGAAACATAGAACAAGTCTGATAACTGTACAAACATGAGAGCCAGCAGAGATGCATGTAGCTTAGGCGTGCAGAACTTGGGAATGCAGCCATCTATGTTTACACACACACGGCCAATATGCCAACAATCACGGATGTAAGACATTCTAGTTTAAACGTTCTATTTTTTGTTTTTTTGGATGATTTTTATTTTTGATTTTGTTTGAAATTCGGTGAGGAATGGTTGGATCTGTAGATTTGAGTTACTAAGTTTGTATAATCTTAATGTTTATGGGGTTTTTCGGCACAATGAATTTATTTATGCATTCAAAAATACAATTTAAATAACAAAAAATAGAGATTTTGTCCAGATTTACATGGCCTGTTTCTGATCAAAAAAACCAAAAAATAGAACGTTTATCCAATGCCCCTTCAACATGCCATACCTTCATAGCAACACTTGTGAATACTCTTTTAGAACCACCCTATGTAATAAGGTCATAGTATGAATAAAGCTTTTGACAGGTTTTTGGTTACTTTTTTTGTTTGATTTTGCTCGAAATCTAGTTATGAATGGTTAGATATGCGGATTCAAGTGGTTAAGTTTGTATAATCCAAGTGCTTTAGGGGTTTTTAAGCACGTTGTATCCATTTATGCATTCAAAAATACAATTTAAGTAATAGAAAATAGTGATTTTGTTCAAATTTACATGACCAACCAAAAAATCCAAAAAATAGAATATTTAACCAAAACCATGTTAAAATGTTAAAAAACTAATATTAACTGAGATAATATTTTAATGTATATATCTTTGAAATAGTATTTTAATGCATATATTTTTATTAATAGTTTTTTTTTTTTTAATAACTTGAAATTTAATTTATTTTTTTGTAAATGTATTTAGTTTTGATATAAATAATGCGGACATGTTTTAAAAATAATGTTTTTCAAATTTTTCCTATAAATAAAATAAAATATTGTAAAATACATTATTCTATGTTCTATGTGTAAGGGCTAAGAAATTTAAACAAGGCAATTACTATAATCCCTACAAGGAGATGAAAAAGGAAGTTGTAGGAATTTATTTTATGAATATATTAAAATAATTAATTGTTTTTAGTATTTATTTATTTATTTTAAAATGTATTTGTATAGATTTATATTAATAGTTAATATAGATTAAGTTAATTATGTTATTAAATAATGTTTTTTTTTTACAATAAAAACTGGATATAAATTTTAGTTATGGAGATAATTTTTACTAAAATTAAAGTATTGTGTATGATGGAACAATGTTCCTTGTTAAGAACCAAACATCATATAGCATAGAAAAACCTCAGGAAAAGTAATCAACGCCTTGAAAAAGAGATAATTTCATATAATAAGCCTCTTCGAGGGGGCAACCTCCTTTTACCCCACTTAAATGTTCAAGTACAAGAGGATTCCAAATGAAAATGTCTCCTTGGTATATATAGGAGACTAGAAGGTATAATTACAACTAATGGCCTAAAGCCGACATAAATAAAATAACATTACTAATCTAAATTACAACTAATGGCCTAAAGCCGACATAAATAAAATAACATTACTAATCTAATATGCCCCAATTAAGG
>ML785665.1:80147-92042 GCA_009831015.1 Picea engelmannii | reverse complement strand
TCGAGGTGTCAACCTATACGCTGCTTTGTTTGGCAAACTGGTTCCTGGAATCAAGTCAATATGGTGGCTAATACTCCTAATGGGTGGTAATGAGTGAGGCAACTCATCCACTACTATGTCAACAAAATTCTCTAACAATTATTAGATTTCTTTAGGTAAATCATTCATAGAAGTATTGGTAAGGATAACTCTCGGCTTCCTCACTACAACAAATTGCATTTCTTGATCTTTCTTGATCTCCTTCAAGAGTTCCTTCCCACTCATGAGAAGTATTCGTGTGTTGGATTCTTCCTTTTCTTTCTTCTCTTCTATTGGCAATAACATGTGGGTTCTACCATTTTTTTCCAGAGTATAAGTATTTTTCCTCCCATCATGAATGACATTCCTATCAAACTGCCATGGTCTCCCAAAAAAAATATGAAAAACATCCATGGGAATTACATCACACCGAATCTCATCTTTATAGACTCCTATTTTAAATTCAACTTTGCATTGTTGACTTACCATTACTTGATGTCCTTTCTGCAACCACAAAACTTTATATGGACTTGGGTGTGCAGTTGTCTCCAGCTCCAGTTTCTCCACCATTTCTATAGATACTAAATTATCAGTGCTCCCACTATCTATAATCATCTTGCAAACTTTGTCCTTTGTTTTACAAGCAGTTCTAAACAACTTTGTTCACTAAACTAAATCTTCTATTTCTTTCTCTAGCTTTAGAAGAACTTACCTCATCATAAGGTTTTTTCCTCCTTCTGCTACCTCTGCTTCCACATTCTTCTAGGCCTCAGAAAAGTGTGCTTCTCCTCCTCCTTCTTTCTTCCTCTCGAGGCATTCCCAAGACATGTGTCTTGTCTTTCCATAGGCATAGCATTTAACTCCACCTCCTCTACCTCTTCCTCTTCCTCGAGGAAAATAATTTCTCCCACCAAACGGTCTTCTTTGGGAACTTCCTCCCCTTTCAAGGTGACCATATGATTTCACATTCTCATCCTTATTTTTCGGTGCCTTATCATAGACAATCCCCTTACCTCTATTTAAGCCTCTTATTTTGTTTCGTTGACTCTGGTTCCTGGCCAACTTTTCTTCTACCTTCAATGTAATCTGATAAGCATCTCCCACTGTCCTTATGGTCATCATACTAATCTCATCCCGGATTTCATACCTCAATCCATTTATATACCTGTCAACTTTTTCATCATCCCTCTCTCTTTGTCCAGTCCTAATATTTAGTCTATACAATTCTTTTGTATAATCTTTCACTGTCATACCCCTCTATCTCAAGTTCTGCAACTTTTTGAACAAATTTATTTGGTAATCCTTAGGTATGAATTTAGCCTTTGGTTTGGCTACCATCCTATCCCAATTCTTTATCTTTTGTTTTCCTTTGCTCCTTCTCTCTGGATGCAGTTCATCCCACCATAGTGTTGTGTGTCCCTTTAATCTGGTGATAGCATGTCTCACCTTCCTTCCTTCATTGACATCTTCATAGTCGAAATACTTATCTATGGACCTTATCGATTCCAATAGCTCTTCGTCATCCAAGTTACCTTCATACATTGGGACATCCATCTTCGCTCTAGCTCCCAACTTCATAACATCTTTCAAGAAGCGTTCATCGCCTGCATCTTCCCCTATAGCTTCTTCAACTTCTAATTCTTCGCTTTTTGCATCAATGACGTCTTCAACAACAGGTGTTCTTCTTTGCATTGCTTCCATCGCTTCCAACCTTGCACGAATCTCTCTCATTTCTCTTCCCACAACACGGTTTTCCATAGGTGGATATACACGAATCCTTGGCAGCATTATTTCAACTATTTCTAATACACATAATATAACTTCAAAAATTTTCAGGCTATGACACGACTTGATACCAAGCCCCCTTATCCTTGGGTTGCGTGACCTCCCAGTCAAGGATCTTCAATTCTCAGAGCTGAATTATCTCTCTGAAACCTTAATGGTCTCGCTTGTAAATAACCACAGGTCTCTTCAGTCTTTCGGTGCAAGTTCTATGACATTCGCGATCTCTCCCTTCGCAATATCAATGATTAGTCATCAAGCGCTAACTCCTCCTCCATTAGGTCCTTCCCACATATGACCTGAGGCTATGACCCGAGGCCCATCTTTCGAGCGCTATGGGACTTCGCACTTCGCGAACTCTCCAATTAGTTCTCCTCTCTTATTCTAATGTACGAACTTCCGAACCCTGCTTGCCTCCGATCAACAGTGCACAACTTTCCATGTTTCAATGGTCTATATCAACTCTTCACAAATCGGGACTTCGCGGTTCGAGAAATTGGAAAAAAACTCTCTTCTCCTTTCCAAATCTATGGATCAGATTTAACCCTTTTAAATCAACGAATGTGATTTATTTCATAATTTGGACTTCGGGAGTTTCAACTTTCAACCTTTGCTTTCCTCCGAAATGCACGGATTATTTCTGCGTGTCCTTATGAATCAGACGTCTATAATTTACTTTGAACTATCCAACAGTCAACGTTTATTTCGGCCCTCCATCTCTTTGGGCTTCGGGAGTTTCAAGTCTTAATCTGAAAATCTTGAAGTGATTTCTTCGGAGTTCATAATCTATCACCATGTATCCTTCTGGATTAGAAAATCAAGATCTCCTTCGGGTCTTCGATGATCTCTCCTCCTATGTATACACAGAGTTTAAAGCTCATGCACTTTTCCTAAATCCAACGGTCTGAAATAATTTGGCTCCTCTTGGATATATATTCACCCTTCACCTTGCCCAACCTTTGCAAATTCTTCTTCTGAAAGATTTCTTCGACACTTAATCGATTCCTAGTCCTGTACACTCCTTCCAACCGACCTATGCACTTTCTTGCGAGAAAAACCCGAGTTATTTCTCTAAGTCAAAGACTTAGCCTATGCACTCCTTGTGCTTAATATGCACACTCTGCATACAAAAGTTCCATGCTATCTCTTCTGAGATTCAAGTCGAACAAGAGTCTCTCGGACGCACTCCTTGCGTTCAATATGCACTCCTTGCATAACTAACAGAAGATAAACAATTGAAACTTATTCAATTCTTCATAAATTCATCCATTCACCATGAACATCATACATCCACAAAATTCATAACAACAATAAACTTGTAAACAATATCAACACTGTACAATTGGATCAACTTCCTCTATTCTATTCATTCCAGAAAAAACATGATTACACCTCTATCTCTTACAGTCATTACAATTAGAAAACTTATCTAAGGACCTAGAGCTTCCTCGCTCTTTTTTCTCCTATCTAAATTATATCACCTTCTACTCTAGCGGTTACCTACTCAACTTAATTAAATGAAACCTAATGACTAATCAGGGCAAATATCCTACACCTGTAATATTTTACAGTCATGTAAGGATTTACAATCGCTCTGTCATTTCAAATGGTGGCTCGACTTTACATACAACTAATTTAATTAATGAGAAATTCAAAAAATATCCACACCACTACCAAGCTGGTTAAGAGTTGATTTGGTTATTTCAATGCATGAAGTGTCGAGTTCACTTCCACCTCCGCTTTTCTTGATTTGATAGCGATACTCCTACATCATTATCCATATTTTTCTCAATTTTTTCCAAGATCTGTAGCAACTTGATGTTGAATCCATCTTGTTCCTCCTTGTCTTTCATAAGCCTATCATTATTAACTTCGTAACTTTGGGCGTCCTTTTGCAAAATTTTATGGTCTTTACCAAATTCATGCTTTCTTCCTTTCCTTATCCATGTCCATTTGAATAAGTACTTCATTTCCTATATTGGCATACATCCTTTTAACCTCATCTTCATGGATGTAGGTTCTTTGTGCATCTTCAATGCTTCTAATTTGTGTGTTGGTCCTGCACTTATCAAATTGTTGTTAACTCTGCAAAATGTGTAGGAAACAAGATTTGTTAGACTAAATAATTTATGAAACCATAAATACTATACACATTTTGTTCCATAAATGTATCAAAATCCTTTCGTCTGATTCCTAGTGAATTTAACAACCTAATTCAAAATTCTGGGTGAATATTTGGACTCCTCTGTCCAGGACTTTTTTCCCTCTTTTCTCTCCTTTTCTTTATTTAAAATATCATGTGTATAACAATCCTGTGTTATACACCCATATTCATCATGCGTGCATGATCTACACACGCAATATCAAGTGCACGTACATTGCACCAGTATTCGGTGTGCACAACTTTTATATCAGGCACTAATATTTAGCATGCTCAACTTTTAGGTTCCGTGCATCATTATCTAGTGCACACAAATTTTGTGTTGCACACTAGTAATCCACACAAATTACAACTTTGCTCTACATCACACCAACATTCACTGCACACCTATACTCAATGTGCATCTCCAATTCTTCTCCACAAGGAGCCAATATTCCACATGCATGCACTGCGCACCAACACTATGCACTCGCCAATAATTATGCTTCTTGCAGTGCTCATATTCAATGCGCGCTCACTGTGCATCACCAATATTCAATATGCACGCACTATTATTATTCACACACCCATCAATTATGTGTGACGTCCATATTCACTGCGCATGTATTGCACTCCCATATTACATGTGCTCCACCAATTATATACCCCACAGTTCCAACATTTAGTGCGCACACTCTATGCACTGATATTTTCCATTCACCATAAGTATTTCATCACGCAGTGCCAAAAATTTAATACACACACACTGCGCACCAATACTTAGTGCACACGAGTCTCTTCTTCACTCAACTGATTTTTCCATATTTTTAGCTTGCGACCCCACGACCATCATAAAATGCCTATCTCGCCAACTTCATGTTGATCTTTGGCCCATACAAGTCCATTTTTGAACCAAAATCTTTGATACCACCTTGTAGCATCCCCAGCTCTGCCTCGGGTCATGTCACATCAAAATTTTGAAACTTTGATACCACTTTGTAATGTATCCAGCCTCCTAGCTAAGTCTCGTTACCACATTGTAAAGTATCCACTACTGAAACTCACTAAGTAAATATCTAATATCATTTATTTATTTTGCAGAAGAAACTTATTGACACCAACAACGCGCATAACTGGCCTTGTGCTACGTGCAACTACATTTCCCTAGTGCACATGACCAGTGTCGTACTGCATGCAACAACTATGTCTTAGCATTTTTGTAAACTCAACCATTATTGTGTCATCCGCGACAACTAGCTCTCAGCACACACGACATTTCTAGCTTCACACCAGAACCCATATGATTATTGTTGCAGTCACTTAACATATAGCAACTATAACAACGGAAATAACTCATAATACGACTACGCATGCAACCATTCATATGTTGTGCATGAGGTCTGTCCCATTCATGCTCACAGATTAATACCACTTTGCACGCACGATAAGTCAAGCCTTGCCTCGGTATTCCATGACCGTTACAATAGAATTATCTAACAGGGAACACTTAACAATTACCATGCTCTACATATTCGACAGTTATGCAGAACCAATAATACATGCACAACCAACATAACTATCTTCAAATTCCATAAATAGAAATAGCATAAGAATTAACATGTTAACAATATATAAACACATAAATTTTCATGGCCCATGCCCTACATAAGCAACAAACACGCAGTTCTAAATCATTTATAATCCATGCACAAATATATATACCATTGTAACGCATAATTTATCTAACATGTATATGCACATTACTCAGAGAATCATACACATAAGAAGATACTTATATTTTTTCGTAGTTACACCAACTGTGTGCAGTCCTCAGACATTCCTCCTCGCCATAGAATCTATTACTCATAAACTCAGCAACAGGTCACCCCTGAGTTGGGGCTATAACTCCACCTGGAAAGAGAAATCCTAAGCCAAGCTAAGGTCTTTCAAAAGTCAAAACACTCAGACAAGGTGCCAACCCCAACAAACAGACTATAGTCTCTCATTCCCCACATGCATGTCCCACACTAGGAAGTGTGCCCCTACTCTTTTCAACAATCCTTCAACTTCCCCACTTCACTTCCAGGCTTCAGCAACAGGCTGGACAAGAAGTCTTAGATCCTTGTAGTTGCTACTAAGCACCTTAGGAAAACAATTCCCAACAATTATCTCATCTGGAGAGAATGCTCAAAGGCTTGACAACCCGCTTCTTCAATAGCACACGGGTCTGACAACCCACCTCTTCAATAGCGCACAAGCCTTCCCAATCACAGGTTTATGTGATGGCAACAAGTTACCACAAGATACATATGCCTCGTAGAGGAAAGTTGGTCTGTCTGATGAAGGAATGAGTAAAATACCCCCCAAAATACATTAAGGCTCAACAATATATTTGCATGATTATAACTTGACACTTGTCACCTTAAGAGCTAACTTAGCTCCACTTGGTGACTCATTCCCCTTCCTTAGGAACTTAGGATAAATACATATCCCATAAATATACTTTTAGAAATATTATTAAAATATTCCCTTTAAGCTTCACATCCCTTTCCCATTCTAGTGGAGTTTAAACCCCCTATCTCTTTTCATCTTATTGATCTGCACACAGTGATATATTTTTATTAATATCTGAGTACATTTACATTTTACAAAATAAATAGGTGCACTTGCCTTTGTCTCAATCTAGGCTCCCTAGCCTAATAACCACACGAGTACTCTAGCCTCAATATACATATATACAAAGGCTCTCCGACCCCAAAAATATCCTAGCTAAAAACACAGTCTGATAGGCACTTTGAAGTGATCCTCGTGCACTTACCCGGGTGCGCAAAAAGCTATGAAATGGGTACACACTCTTTCCTTGGTTCGTGTGCACAGAAATCCTCGTGCACTTACTCTGGTGTGCACAAAGTTATGAAACGAGCACACACTCTTCCCTTGGTGTGCGTGCTAAACTGTATCCAAAACTTGTGCACCCATGGCTCACCAGCCTATACATACATTTACATTACAATTGGAGTTCGACCTAGGGTTATTACACTTGAGGTTATATTAAAATGAATTACATATAATATATAATAATTTTTTTTACAAATTGTATATTATATAATCAGACAATTTTATATTATTATTATTTCTTTTTAGAATTATTATATTATATATTTTTAATTATAATTTTATTCATTTTGTGAGTTTTAAATTTATTACAAAAAATATATTAAAAATAGTGGTATACTTAATTAATTATGAATTATTCTAAATAAATTACGATATAAATTTGAATGTTTTGGCACTACATCGTTTATTATGTGTGCACGAGAATCTAAACCTTTTCTTATTATTTTTAACCCTCAACTCGTAACTCTAAACTAACCCAACTTACTTGGAAACTATTATTAATGAGACAATATTAATTAACCTTCACAGATAATACCTCTAACTTAGTGTGACATGGCATATGTTTCTACAATTTTAATATTTTTCTTAGGAGATGCATTTTAGACCCCAAATTTACTCTAATGTGTATTTGACATTGGGGCTTGACAAGGTGGAGTCATAATACCAACCACCATTAATAGCATTGGACTAACTTGGAGGTCAATGATCCATGTGTAGGGTGTCTTTTAAGACTAGCATGGTCTCTTTTCTGTTACAAAAACTTTCATTAATTATGTTGAACCCTTCAGGTGGTTAGCCATGAATATTAATGATTCATTGGCCTTCCACTTTAAATTTATTCACTCTACCATTGGAACTATATCTCAAACTAATGCCTTGTCCATTGGGTTATGAAGTTGTAACAAAAGCAAAATAAATGTCTAGAAAACAGACATAGGGAAACCAACACTTTTAAACTGAAACTTCAATCTATTGTATAAAACATTGCTCCTCGGTTAGAATTTTAGGAGAGGAAGATAAAAGGAAGAGGGGGAGGGGGGAGAGGGAGACTAAAAAGAATAGGATAAGGGGGGGAAGAAAAAGAGGAAAAGGGAGAGGAGTAGAGAAGAAAAGAGGAAGAGGAAGAGGAAGAGGAAGAGGAAGAGTGGGAGAAGGGAGAGGCAGAAGAAGAGGAGGGTGGAAGAAAAAGAGGAAGAGGGAGCAGAGGTGGGAAGACAATGTGGAGTGGAAGAGAAAGATGGGGAAGGGGGAAGAAAAATATGGAGAGTGGGTGGAGAGATAGGGAGAATATGAAAAAGAGGGGGGGGGAATGAGGAAAAGGGAGAGGAGGGAGAAGAAAAATAATAAAAAGTAGAGGAGGGAAAAGAAAAAGAGGGGAAGAGGGAGAAAAAAGAAAGGAGGGATAAGAAGATAACATATTACATATGTAATATGTTATAACATATTACATATGTAATATGTTATAACATATTACATATGTAATATGTTATAACATATTACATATGTACTATGTTATAACATATTACATTGTACTATGTTATAACATATTACATTGTAATATGTTATAACATATTACATTGTAATATGTTATAAAAGTAGAGGAGGGGAAAGAAAAAGAGGGGAAGAGGGAGAAAAAGAAAGGAGGGATAAGAAGATAAAAAGATAAAAGAAGGACCATAAAACCTTTTTTTTTTAAATTGTACATCCCATATCCCATTCAAAACCCAATGCCATCTCCAAAATCCATCTCCCATCAACAAAACCCAAATCCTATTTTATTTTAAATATGCAATTTAAATAAAAATTGGACCCAAATGGAAAAAAAAATGACAAAACCCTTACCTTTAATCTAAATACACCCCACAATTCTCCTCATACCACTCATGTTGAGTGCCTCCACAAATCCCTTTCAACTCCAAAAATCTCTACCCCAAACTCTCATGTGAAAATGAAATGAGGGGTTTGAGGTGGGGTGGAATTTTTTTCTCTTTATATAAAATAAAATGCATAAACAATTTCAATGCAAAATAATGTTTTGTATTGTCTATTTTATTTTTATTTTTATTATTTTTCCACCATGCTATGTTGTTCTTGCATCGACTATCACAATGCAAGAATGGATTGTGCAGCAAGAAGCACCAATATTGCATCATTGTTTTTAATGATATGAATATCAACGTGCAATGTCATATTAATGTCACTGTAGCATCGTTTAACATCATCAAAGCATTACCTTTAACCCCCAAAATATTGACGGAAAATTAATTAGTATTATTATATTTATTGTAATCCTCGTAGAAATTGATATGGGGAACCTCAAGTCCTAACTATGTCAACATAGAGTTGTGTAAGCATCGCATATGTTGACACAAATCCATATCAAGCATCATGACGCATTATAATAGAATCAACTTTACCACTAAAAATAATTATTATAAATTGAAATATTAATAAACATTACTATAATGATTAAAATAACTATAATTGTTATTAAAAGTAAGTTATTATTATTATCATTAAAAATCAAAACTATATATAATAATTTATATACCAAAACTTATAAATAAAGCTAGAGATAAAAACTTATATATAAAACTTTATATTAAATAAATTTGAAATTTTGTTTCTAAAGGCCTTTGGTAGAGCTTGGAGGGCGATAGTGGTGATTTGGTATGACATCAGTGGCTCCACTAGGTTGGTAAGATGCTTTGTCTCCCACTTCTTAGTGTGTTTGTTGGTAGATGAGATAGAAGGTGCTACTCCTAGCAGTGACCAACCAATAGAGCCTAAGCCCGTTACTAGGAGCAATGGTGGAGGTGGTGCAAATGAGCAACATGTTATGGATTTGCAAAGGGAGAGAAGAAGGTTGGGGAGAGGGGTGACGGTGATGCTTCATTAGAGGTGATAACCTGGTCATTGGAAAAGTTCACTCACAAGCAATGGAGGTTCTGGTCTATGCTAGTAGGCTTGTGGGAATTTGAGTGGAGGCTGACATGCCTGTGAATGGAGATCTAAGCAACAATTAAAGGGTGCATGCAAAAGGGAGGACATGGATTTGGTGTATGGGGATGAAGGTGGCTTACATGTGTGGTTTCCATGGGTTATGGCTACCATGGCTTGAAACATTGGTTTGCTAATGGGACTTGTAAGTGACTTCATTTTGCAAAGGTTTCCATTTAGTGATACAATGTCAAAATGATGCAGGAAAGGTAAAGATGAGTATTTTGACATAATCCAATAAAAAAATTGATTTGAGGCTACCAACTACTAATTCAACTACCTAGAAACTCTATTAATAAAACTACCTAGACCACACCCTTGGAACCAGTTTAGAGACTTGTGACAAGTCTAAGTGAATAATTTGATATCAAAATGGAGAAACCAATATGTTGTTGGAAACTTCACAAGGTAAGATATAGTTTGAAAACCATATTTTTATGTTCCTATGCTCTCAACAACACTTTTTAAACCATGAACCTCTGCCACCAAACTGCTTCCCTAAACTTGAGTTGATCTTGTGAAAGTTCGTTCTCAATAATTAGGGCTTGAAACTAGGCACACGATATACCATTGGAAAGATACCAGAAAACCTTACATAGTCACCCAACCATTTTTTCTCCTTGGGTTAGATTCATAATGAATATGATCAATTTCACAACTATGGAGTCCCCCCCAGGAGACCCTTAACCTATGCCCTTTGTAGATTAGAGATACAAAATTGAAATTGGGAAAATGAGGGATCGTTGGAAAACTTGTTCTAAGAGAAACAAGGTATGGCCATTGGATTTTCCAAAAATTCAAAATAATTCCTTTCATATCAAGACCTAGCTCATGTGGATCCCACCAAGTGACTAATGAAAGGGGTCAACGTTGAAAATTTTGCAAATTGTGCTTTCTTTGAACAAAATCTGACTTGATTATCTTGCATATGTACTTCACTAATATGAGAGGGTTTTGGAACTTAAAAATAAGTTAAGGATGACCTCCCCAAATGCCAAATTATTGAGATCCCAAAACAAGCCAAACAAGGCTAGGTTGAATCCGATTATGTGTTGACATGATCCTATTGGGTACTATAGCATTAATGGTTGTCTAAACATGCATTAAGAGTTTTATTAAACTAAAGAATACTTCCAATATGAAAATTGATTAGACCTACTAGCCTGAACTCAATTAGTGAGGCCTAACCAATAAGAAACCCAAAACAATGTAACCATCTTTGACTAGATATAAGTGAACTAATACTAGTGATTGCTACTCTTCTATTTTTTCATAAGTCATTGTGAAACTGAAATAACTATTGACTCTATTATTACATCAATATAGCTATTGATTCTCCTCCTCATGAGTCTTCTTCAACAAAGAAAACCAAGGAGCTTCCTATTGACAATTCTTAGCCTTCTTCTTCTTATTCAATTAACTTAATTGTTTTTGAGAATGAGGTTTCCATGGTTGATGAAGAATTGAATAGGTGTTGAGCTCTAAAGATGTCCTAAAAACAACCTCTATGCATCAGCTGAAGGTAGGCGCTAGCACAATCATTTTACTTTTTTCCTACGTAGGTTCTTACCTTCTGTTTTCAATACCCAATCCTCCAGAGATGAAACACTTATAAAGGAACATCAATCGTAAAGGGAACGATAGTTGTTCTATTCAAATGAATGACACTTCCTGTAAAGGGAACAACAATCATAACAAGGGAACGACAGTTGTTATATTGAGCCAAACTAATGTTGAATTAATTTCATTGTAGTACTTTCCCAACTATCTAATTTGTCAACCCGAGGTTCGTAAACTTACAAAGCACATGCAAGGTATATGCAAGACTTAAGCGGAACTAATCTAATCTAGTGTTTAAGCTACAACTGAAATTGAATCATTAATATAATGCAAGGAATTGAAACACACAACTTGGATCTGAATTGCTACAACCTATGATTGAAATTGAATCATTAATCTAATGCAGGAAATTGAAACACACGACTTGGAATTGAATCGCTACAACCTATGACTGAAATGAAATTGCGTAAATGAAATTAATCTAGGAATGGGAAATT
>ML785665.1:57133-80047 GCA_009831015.1 Picea engelmannii | reverse complement strand
AACTCAAATTACAATAAGGAATTTCAAAACTAATTAAATTTGATGGAATTTCAAAACTAAACTACCCATTAAATTTGATGGTGGTTTTGAGAACTCCTTACTAGTTTTAAATTTTATTTTTAAATGCAAATCCAAACCATTTTGACATTGATCAACCAAATGATTTTATTTGTTTTACAAAGTGGATGATAAAAGTCACACATTCTGAAATGTAGATAGATGTGTAAATTTATATGAGATTTATAAATTAAATTAAAAAAATATAAAATTTATAAATGGAAAATAAAAATTTAAAAATGTTTAATGATAATAAAATAAATGAACATGTCCTCCAAGTTTAAAGTAGTCTGTAAGGAAGGGAGTCTTTTTTAAGATTACAGGTTTCAATATTTATGGATCATGGCATCTCAACCATATACACAGATATAGCTAACAAAAAATAAATAAATATAAATTTATTATTTGAAATTTAAGATTATATTTTATCTTTTTTTTCACAAAGGAATAAGTAAATAAAAAAATTAATAAGAGATACGTTATTTTTAATATGTTATAGAGTAGGACATATTCCCATGATTTTTTATTTGGTTTTACATAATAAAGATTTATTAGACAATCTTTTTATTAGGTAGTTTTTCATGTCTTGGATGAATTTTCAATTTCTAAATATTGTTCAAATCTTTGATTTTGTCATGTCTGGAATTGATAGGGAGAATACATATAGCTTCTCAATATGGTAGAGTTGGGTGATATGACTAGCCATGTCATGTTCAATATAGTAGAGTTGGGAGATATGACTAGCCATGTCATGTCAATGCAATTGTATGGATTATTACAAATGAGTAGCCATGTCATGTTAGTCAATATAGTAGAGTTGGGGGATTGTATGGATTATTACAAATTACTAGCCATGTCATGTTAGTCAATATAGTAGAGTTGGGAGATATGACTAGCCATGTCATGTCAATGCAATTGTATGGACTACTACAAATGTAACCATGTTTCAAAAGGTTATGGGCATTGAACAATAAAGAAGAATAAGAGCATCCAAGGAGAATAAATATGTCATTGTAGATTTTGAAAGATGTGCACTGGTCCAATCCAAAGCCACTTATTCAACCTTTCAATGTAAGAAACTTTGTTGTTGATCTTCTCCTCAAAATTTTATACTTATTGGCACTAGTCTTCTAATCTTCATTTTATTGATTGGAATGCAACTATACACAACGATTTTTTTTATCCATTTAAAACTCTAATCAATTTTTTAACAATCTAAATCAATTTGAAATTGTACAAAATAAATAGGAACATTGTTCCACCATACACAATACTTTAATTTTAGTAGAATTATCTCTATAACTAAAATTTATATCCAACTTTTATTGTAAAAAAAAACATTATTTAATAACATAATTAACTTAGTCTATATTAACTATTAATATAAATCTATACAAATACATTAAAAAAAAAACAAATAAATACTAAAAACAATTAATTATTTTAATATATTCTAAAATAAATTCCTACAACTTCCTTTTTCATCTCCATGTAGGGATTATAGTAATTGCATTATTTAAATTTCTTAGCCCTTACACATAGAACATAGAATAATGTATTTTACAATATTTTATTTTATTTATAGGAAAACATTTGAAAAACATTATTTTTAAAACATGTCCGTATTATTTGATATCAAAACTAAATACATTTATAAAAAAAATTAATTAAGTTTCAAGTTATAAAAAAAAAACTTAATAAAGATATATGCATTAAAATATTATCTCAAAGATATATATATTAAAATATTATCTCAGTTTTTAACATTCTAACATGATTTTGGCTAAATATTTTATTTTTTGGAATTTTTGGTTGGTCATATAAATTTGGACAAAATCACTATTTTCTTTTATTTAAATTGTATTTTTGAATGTATAAATGAATACAGCTTGCTGAAAAACCCCTAAAGCATTTGGATTATACAAACTTAACCACTCAAATCCACAGATCCAACCATTCATAACCGGATTTCGAGCAAAATCAAACAAAAAAAATAACTAAAAAACTATCAAAAGCTTTATTCATACTATGACCTTATTACATAAGGTGGTTCTGAAAGAGTATTCACAAGTGTTGCTCTGAAGGTATGGCATGTTGAAGGGGCATTGGATAAACGAGTATTCACAAATGTTGCTCTGAAGGTATGGCATGTTGAAGGGGCACTGGATAAACGTTCTACCTTTTGTTTTTTTTGACCGGAATAAGGCCATGTAAATCTGGACAAAATCTCTATTTTCTGTTATTTAAATTGCATTTTTGAATGCATAAATAGATTCAGTGTGCTGAAAAACCCAAGAGACACTAAGATTATACAAACTTAGTCACTCAAATCTATAGATCCAACCATTCCTCACCGATTTTCAAGCAAAATCAAAAATAAAAATCATCTAAAAACAACCAAAAAATAAAACATTTAAACTATGATTGTTGGCATATTGGCCATGTGTGTGTAGACGTAGATGGCTGCATTCCCAAGTTCTGCACGCCTAAGCAACATGCATCTCTGCTAGCTCTCATGTTTGTACAGTTATCAGACTTGTTCTTTGTTTCTTGCTCCATTGTTGCTGCACTATCCTCGCTTACGATTTAGCTACAAGAACCAGTCCCCGTTGAAGTTAATATTGTTTTGAAATAGCAGTCTAGATTGATTTTTCACGTGCTGTTCGACCCCATATGGCTGTTTGACTCGGTTGCCTATCTTTCATGCAAAAAGATCCCTAAGATTGGAGGACCTGGGGGCAGTATCCTGATTTGACAGCCCCGATAATGACGAGAAATAAGCCTACAAAACCGCTTAGATGTTTTTGGCAGGTTTCGCTCTTCCATACGACTTAGCATCCCGGCACTGCGCTAACTATAGGTAAAACCAATACGTCGTACAATGACTCCCTGCGATTCCCCCGTGATCTGGCTACGGGAAATAAATTATCGATCGATTGCTGGTACTGTCATTCTATTCCGAGTAGCTAAGGCAAGGAAATACTTTTCGTCCGATACGGCCCTGATATGCTGAAAGTAGCTATAAAAGCATTTCCCGTAAAAACCCTAAAATGCAAAAAATTATATATATATAGGTTAAGAACATGTGTTTCCTCTTAAGAGGTCACAGGTTCAAATCCAGAGGGGGGTAGGGTATGTATACCTTCGTAGACTTTACCAGTGAAATCGTTGGGCGGAGGGGGGTCCCTTGTCCCACAAACAAGGGGGTCTCATACATCAAATTTGGTGTGCTGGCTTGGCCGTGACCTTAAAAATAGATTATTATTATTATTATTATTATTATTATTATATATATAAAAAAAAGGTGCAAGTTCAATTGAAATTTGATCATTTAAATAATAATAATAATTTAATAATCTAATTTTAAGGTCACGGTCAAGTTAGATATTAAATTGGTGTATGAAACCTCCTTATTTATGAGGCTAGTTCAATTAGTTCTTCCTTAGATAAATTATTTAAATTCTCCAAAATTAATTTTCAAAAGTGGTTTTCTATTAATAATATCTTCTCTCACTTTGAGATGAGCATTGCTTATATAATGTGCTTATAACCCTATATAACTTGAGATTGCTAAATCTATGTGGTATAGTACACATTATTACTATATTAACATGTGTCTAGGGTGAGTTTTCATTTCACATTAATAATTATTTTCTCTAAGGCTTACACATAATATTTTACCAAATGTTGGGTTGCCTATTCAGGTTTACTTTATGAGAATATGCATGTGAGATTTTAGTAAGATTGAGTATCATGGAAATGTTTGTTTACTATCTAATCAATGTTATGATTGAATCTCACATTGTTTACCACTATCATTCGACCTACAAGCCCTAGATCGGTCATCATAATGATAATGGGGAAAAATGGATGTCCTACCCCCTCATGTCACTCTACAAGGATTTTATGTTGAACCTCATACTAGTATGAACACTAGTGTCATCAAAAGTTCCTTGCAATTTTGTCTTGAAGACCTATCACGAGAATTGAGATTCATCTTGATGAAATTTTAGCTAAAGTTCATGTTAATGAATATGTTGTTGTTTGTGATGCTTTGAGGCATCAAACCCTATTATGTTATTTCATAGGTATAGTCCACCTAGAATTGATTATTAGGGCCTAGGTTAAAGAGGGTTGGGAGCCTTACAATATTTGGTTATTCATGGCCACTTAGAGCTTGACAAATATATTTTCATAACTCCAAGGAAGAAAAGCATGTTGTAGAGGTGATCATGCCTAGTCCCTAGATGTGTTACAATACCCTTATGATATTGTTAGAGTGGCATGAGAACATTTTGGCTAACAAATTGGATCAATTGCATTGTCCTACCTAGGTTGAATTCTTAGGCCTTTCAATGCAATACTTGGACATTCTAGAATGTGTCTCAATTCCCCTCAAGTAGTTCATTTCCAAAAGCCCCAATGTTTTTTAACCCTCACCCCCAAAAGCATGTCTTCATTAAGGTTAATATTTCTCAAGACATGCGTGAACACTTTTTTATTAAGGTCAACCAATTGACCTTTATTATCCAAGGTTAGATCCTCTGATAGCCCCACTACTACTAGCCCAACCCTTTAGACATTGAAGACTTTATCCTCCTTGAAGGTCAAGAGTGGATTCAAATGGTCAAGAAAATAAGAGCAATGTGATACCCAAGGATCCAACTAAAAGAAGAACTAGCTCTAGACTAGTGCCTCCTAATTCGGTCAGCACAAACATGGAAAGGAACTTGTCGACTCCTCTCACATTGCTTCCTCACATGGGGGGTAATTGCAGGTCCGAACCTCCTCCTATGAGGTTGGACGAATAGGACACTAGTATTAGAGCTAATGACAAGTAGAGAATACCTAAGAAGAATACCCTTGATGGGTGGGTGACACATGCTTTGGCCAAAAAGAATTTTGTGACTCAAAATTATTACCAAGTTTTAAGTTGAAGGGTTAGTAAGGAGATGGATGTTTTCGTAGATTTTTTTTATTAAAGTTACATCATGGAATGTAAGGGGTCGTATAAACCTACTTAGCAAGAACATGGTTCATAGAGTTCATTCATTATTTTCATATTTGGACACCATGTATTTGCAGTAAGTAAAGGTGATTGGTTTTGTGTTGAGCATAACCCTGAACTATATTTGGCCCAATGCTTCCATGTTTAATACTATGCACAAGGATAGACGATGGAGGTGGGCCCTCTTATCTCACCCAAGCTTGTGGCATGAATTATTGATCAAGAAATTGACCCTTCTAGTTGAATCATGTGGGTACTCCTCAATATTAATTACAATGTTTAAGGCATTGCTAATATGTATGCATTGAATGATGTTGAAGAGAGAGATATGTTGTAGTACTAAATAGAAAAATTCCTCCTAGTCATAGAGTAGCCCATACGTGGAGATTTCAATAACATGGTGTCCCAAGATGACAAAAATGGGGTTAACCCCATTTGCATGCCTTAGTGAGAGCATATGGCCTAGAATGGTGTCAAGCCTATACTTTGTAATGGTTAAGAACATGTGTTTCCTCCTTGGAGGTCATAGGTTCGAATTCAGAGGGGGGTAGGGTATGTATACTTCCATAGACTTTAGCAATAAAATCATTGTGCGAAGGGGGTCCCTTGTCCCACAAACAAGAGGGTCTCATACACCAATTTGGTGTCTATCTTGGCCATGACCTTAAAATATATTATTATTATTAATAATACCATAATTTTGACCCCTAGCATGTATTAAAATAGATGATGTAAATGTTGTAAATTTGATAGCATGGATTGCTAATGCGGAGATCAAAACAAAGGCCCAACTAGTGAATGACTAGGCATATATGATGTAAAAATCCATATTTGGGTCATGTGTTAGGCTTGTCATGGTGACTTAAAGCTATGCAAAATATTAATGTTGGAATATAATATAATGGTCCAAGATGGTTGTGTAGAGCACTAGGAGGAGCTATGATTCCACTATAAAGGAAGAGGAAAGGGGGGCTATTGTAATGTCCCCAGCCATCACTCCACTTTCCGGGCAACGCTACTATGCGGAAACATTCTCATACTTATGTAGTATGCATTTAAATGAAGTTAAATGGATTAACATAGTAGACTTATAATTACTGCTAACATACATAATTAATGGAATCAACAGTAAATATCATCACAACAGAATACATGATAATATTGCAAGCATCACAATCATGCATTTTAATTGCAATTAAACACATGCATATACTTATCTTTGGAACTGTAGTAAATCCACCAACCACATGTAAACCTTCCACGAACCTCCCAGCCTTAGACCACGTTGCTCATCACGCTCAATTGTGGGTCACCCCCGAGCTAGGACTAAGCTCCACCCAAGGTAAGGGAATCCTAGACTAGGTTGAGGTTACAAGAAAAATGCACACAACAACCAGAAGGATTCTCCCTAGGAGCCTTCTTACACCCACTACTCACAGACTCTCATTCCCCACATGCCTGTTCCACCCGGAAGTATACACCTTCACAATCACAGTCCATCGATGCTTCACCTCCCTCTCTGGGCCTCGACAACATGACAGATCAAGAATTCTCGGAGTTGCGTAGCTGGTGTTGGGCTCTCTCTATGAGAAAACCACTTCCTAGCAGACTCCCTCACCTGGAGAGAGTTGCTCACAATCTTGACAACCCGCCTCTTCTACCACGGGCCTGACAACCCGATTCTTCAACCAATTTTCAACTCAATTCCCGCAAGTTCATAATAACAACAGCAACGACAACTTTTGGCTAACTCATGAGTGACAACAACAACAGGCAGATGGGGTGTGGAAATAGGAAACAACAACATGCCACTAAGACACAACACGGTTCGGGTAACTCCTGTTTGCAGGATGTGTGACAAGCAATTCACGTAGAGGTCGAACACAGACTCGATGGTTCAGATAGAGGTGTAACGAATTCACAAGAAAACATCACAGGCTTTGGGTTTCAGAGCTGCATGAGGCTTACAGAACTCAGACGTAGAGATCAAACACATAACAACACGATTCAGACAGACGAGCGCCAGAATGGAGGACGAACCCCCATCATGGCTCAAGTCTTGGGTTAAATTGCATGTGCCTGGGCCGACACATGTCGCCCATGAGGTTGCATGTGCTCGATCGACATGCATTCCCTTTGGCACACGTTCCCCCTTACAAGAACTTAGGATAAAAACATACATTTCACATAGTTTTTGGAATAATAAAAAATTATTATTCCCAAGGACTTAAGCCCCTAGGCTCAACACTTAGCCTCTCTTCCCAATCTTTCAACCCCTTTCCCCTTACCCACCTTGTGGAATATTAGTCTTCCATCACTCTTTCTTCATGGTCGGTCGGCACACAACGATGTTTATATTTTTATTAATGTTCTGCATATTACATATACAAAAATAGGCCCCTGGCCATTAACACTTAAGCTCTCCAGCCTAATAAACATATAAGCCTACCAGCTTATCAATACCCGGCTCACTAGACTACAATACATGATTTACAATTCATAAACATGACTACAAATCATAATATAATTGGCGCACTACCGGGGGATATTACAATCCCCTCCCCTTATTTTTGCACTGTCCTCAGTGCAACTCTTTACACAACATCAACAAGATTTTCAAAAATTTCAAAAGATGTGGGTATTCTACCCGCATAACATCCTTATGCTCCCATGTCGCACATCCTCAGGACTGTACCGGGTCCACTGGACCTTTACAAGCCCTATGGCTCGATTCCTAAGTTGTTTTCTTTTCCGGTCCAATATGCGCACATGATGCACTTGCATGACACCTTCTTGTTCCACCTGAATCACATTCCAATCAATCACATTATTAGCATCAAGTATATATTTCTTAAGCAATGAAACATGAAACACATTATGTACAGTCATGGATGCAGGTAATTCAAGCATATATGCAGCTAGCCCAATCATTTCTAGGATTTCAAATGGCCCACAAAATCTGGCTTCCAACTTGGCGCAATTTCCCAGCTTCAGGGAACTTCTATTGGCTTTTACTTTCAAAAAAACATGATCACCCACTTTAAATTCTCTGTGGATTATGTTCTTATCAACATAACCTTTCTGCCTGTCTTGGGAAACTTTTAAATTCTGCTTAATTTTTAGCATTTGTTCTTCCATTTCCTTGAACAACTTTGGCCCAACTACTACCCTGTCAGCTGGATTATCCCAGCTTACTGGAGTATTTCACTTTCTTCCATAAAGTGTTTCAAATGGGCTCATCTTCAACGATTCTTGATACCCATTGTTGTAGGTGAATTCTACCGAGTGTAGGTAGTCTTCCCATTTCGATGGTTTGTCCATCACATACATCCTTAGTATGTCTTCTATTACTCTATTCAACCTCTCTGTCTGTCCATTAGACTCGGGATGATAAGTTGTACTAAAGTTCAGCTTTGTTCCGAATCCTTTAAACAACCCCTTCTATAAATTTGAGGTAAATTTCGGGTCTCTGTCAGACACAATTGTCTTAGGGATTCCGTGCAATCGTGTTATTTCCTTTACAAAGATGTCGGCAACATCCGTTGCCTTGTGAGTAGTCTTTAATGGAATGAAATGGGCATCTTTCGTAAGCTTGTCCACCACCACCATAATTGAATCATGTTGCTTGCATGTCCTGGGCAATCATGTGATGAAGTCCATTGTCACCACTTCCCATTTCCACTCAGGAATGGGTAAAGGTTGCAACAACCCTGCTGGGTGCCTATGCTCTACTTTAACCTTCTATCACTCCATACATATGGTGATGTATCCAACAATCTCTTTCTTCATACCTGGACAAAAGTAATGGCTCTTGACTGCTGCCACGGTTTTCTGATATCCAGGGTGCCTTGCATAAGGCACACTATGCATTTCATGTAAAATTATACGTTTCAAGTCCTGGACATTAGGTACATAAATTTTGTTTTTGTACAGAAGTGTTCCGTCAGTTTCCAATTTATAATTTTCCACTTTCAGTGGCATCTCACCTTGTTGTAGCTTTGCTACCAGCTCCATGTATTACAAATCTGCATTTGCAGCCTCCAAAATTCTTCCCTTTATATCAGTTCGGTGTGTGCTAATGGTTGTAGCATGTAATTCTTGTACTCTCCTACTGAGTGCATCAACCACTTTAAGCTCCTTCCCTTTGATATGCTTGATATCAAAATCATACTCACACAGAAACTCCAGCCACCTACTATGCCTAGCGTTCAAGGTTGGTTGATCTAACAGATACTTCAGACTGTTATGGTTTGTCCTCAGTTCAAACCTCCTTCCCATGAGGTAATGCCTCCACTTCTTTAGAGTGTGTACTATGGCTGCCAACTCCAAATCATGAGTGACATAGTTCCTTTCAAGCTCTTTCAAATTTCTGGATTCATAAAAAATTACGAACCCATTCTGACTGAGGAATCCTCCTAGTCCTTCTTTGCACGCATCAATGCATACCACAAAATCTTCGTTTGGATCTGCAATCCTCAAGATTGGAGCACTGGTTAACAATTGCTTCAATTGTTGAAATATTTTCTCACAATCCTCTGTCCACTGAAACTTCTTCTCCTTCCTTTGCAAGGAAGTGATAGGGTGAGCTATCCTTGAGAAACCTGCGATAAACCTTCGGTAATAACCAAATAATCTCATGAAGGATCTAAATTCTGTCACGTTCTTTGGCATTGACCATCCTCTAATGGCCTCAATCTTCTCAAGATCTACAACTATCCCATCCTTAGAGATAATATGTCCCAAGTAATGGATCTGCTCCTGATAAAACGAACATTTTCTCAACTTGGCATATAGTTGGTGCTCTCTTAGCACCTGCAACACCATCCTTAGATGCTGCTCATGTCTTCCTCCAACTTGGAATACACCAGAATGTCATCTAGGAAGACTATGAAAAACTTGTCTATATAGTCCTTGAATACACCATTCATCAGACACATAAAAACAATAGGTACGTTCGACAACCCAAACGACACCACTGTGAACTCGTAATTACCATAACTTGTTCTAAAGGCGGTCTTGCTGATGTCTTCATCCTTTATCCTTACCTGGTGATATCTCGACCTGAGGTTTATCTTTGAAAATATCTTCGCATCCTTCAACTGATCGAAGAGATCATCAATCCTCGGCAAAGGATACTTGTTCTTTACAGTCACTTTGTTCAATTGTCTGAAATCAATACACAATCTCAACCTCCTGTCCTTATTATTCACGAACAAGATTGGGGCTCCCCAAGGTGACACACTTGGGCGTATGTACCCCTTTTTCAGAAGCTCTTCAAGTTTCAATTTCAATTCTTTCAGCTCTGGCGTACTCATTCTGCAAGGAGCTTTCGACACTGGAGCTGCTCCAGGAATCAAGTTTACAGAGAAATCAATATCTCTCTTTGGGGGTAATCCTGGTACCTCCTGGAATATATCTTCAAACTCCTTTAGCACCACATGATCTCCAATAATTGACACCTTAACCTTAGGTGTTTCCTCCTCATGAGTTGCAAATAATTGACAGCCTTTTCTGTAGCAGTTCTTCAACCGCATTGTTGAGATTTCTCTGATAACAACAACTCTGGGAATTCCTTGGACTGTTTTTCGATTCCCTTCTTCATCCAGTCAAGTGAATGCCTAGTTACGACAGTCCAAGATGGTATGGTGTTGGTCCAACCAATCCATCCCAATTAGATAGTCATAAGACCCTAAAGGTAGAACATTCAATTTATCCTTTGTGCTCAGTCCCTTCATATCCACTGGACAAGACTTAACTAACTCAGTGAATTTTCTCTTGGTTCCTGTAGCCAACTGCACTAACCAAGACTTTTCATGTTTTCTTCTTGAAAAATGCAAAATTTCCACCGCTCTAGGATCAACATAACTATGGCTAGCCCCTGAATCAATTAAAATAGTAAATGGTTGGTTGTTGATCATACCTTCTACTTCAATCATGTGTGATTGAAATTCAACTTGCTTGTTGTCCAGGGCTACATAGATCCTCGACATTCTACTACCCATGTGAGCGCGCCGAGTGCGACCATGTCACTGGCTATAATTCTCACATTCATGTTCACTCTCCATGTTGTTCATGATGTGTTCACCATTTCTATCCATGGAAATATATGGAATTTGACTACAATGAGTATTGTAAGAAGAAATCGCAAACCTTAGACAAAAGAGTGATGGTTGTAGGTGAGCATAGAAGCTTGAAAAATTAGGAAACCTTCACCCATTGTACATTTGTTGCTCTTTGGATGATCGAGAATACAAGTATTGATCTTGCAAGATAATATTAGAAAACATTCAACAAATTGGACTCTTTTTTCACACACTAAAAATCATTATAAGGGAAGGGCACTCTGGGGGACCATTGGCCAGAGAAAAGGTAGGCCTTCCTTATGTTGTGTGGGGAAATGGAAGAGATACCATTGTTTGTTAATGGATGATTGAGATGCTTGTAATTATCTATGGTGAGAAGATTGGCTAAGTATGAGAGAAAATGGGTTAGGTTGAGAAAGAGAGGAGTTTGTAGCTTGTTTGTTTTTCCTAAAGGCCTCATAGACTAGCTTGGGGTGCCATCTTGATCCAGATTATTTTCGGCACAAAATGAGAGCGGAGATATAACACAGAAATATACAGAGATATTGCAAGAGAGCCAATAATATAACAGAGATATATTGGATATATAACAAGAGGAACAAATATACAGTAATACACAATTTATATTAATGAGCGAAATGTAGAAAACTGTAGAAATACAGAGTGAAAGACTCGCTAGAATGGTGTCAGCTTATCTTTGAGAAGAGATGTGAAGGATACTCACATACGTAAGAAGATGATTGTTACAATGAGGATCTAAGACCTTTTTAACATAAATAAAATCCAAAACCCTAACCACGGAAAATGAAAATGCAACAATTTTGTGGACCCCATTTTGGGTAGTTTGGTGTATCAACTTCCCACGGGTGTAACTTTGGCATACGATCTTCGTTTGGGGAACATGATAGCTCGTTGGAAAGGTATCGACAGGGATATTAATTTTGGAGGCTTGATTAAAGACTTTAGTTACCTTTTAGGTTCCATATATCAAAACAAATTTCATTTAGGCCCTCAAAATGGCTCCAGAAGTTTAGGAACCAAAAATTGCTAAAAATAGTAAGTTGCCAGAAGACTATTTTGAGCTAGTTGGAATAGGTGGGTGGCCACCAATATCCATCTGGATCAATCCTCCCACCTTAGGAAGAAATGGTCTCCATTGCGTTGAGTTCCTGGGGGAGAGGGAAAAGTGTTTGTTGAATTGCTTTTCTTGCTGGAGAAGTTGCACTACTTAGCTTGTTGAAGGATGTCACGAATCTGTGGCAAGAAGGATTTAACCTTTTTAACCAGTCTGGCTACACGAGATGGATATGTGCAGAAGGATTCCTTGCACTTTTCTTCAATCTTTTCGACCTTCTTTGGTTGGACTGATCCAGGTGGATATCGGTGGCCACCCTCCCAGTGCACGAGCTCAAAAAACAATTTTCCATCTTGGTATTTTTTCGAGAGTGTTTTGGGTTCCAAACTTCCGAGGAAATTTTGAGGCCCTATACGATGCTTTTTTGGGGGATTTGGGGCCCAAGTGACTATCGAAGGCACTAACCTAGGACAGTAAAAAATTGTTCAGTCGAAAATCATTCTTATTGGTTAGACCTTTCCAATGGTGTATCGAGTGCCCCAAACGAAGATCGTATGCAAAAGTTATGCCCTCAAGAAGTTGACGTATCAACTATCCCCATCGGGGCCTGCAAAACTTTTGGCTTTTCATCTTTCGGGGTTAGGGTTTTGGATTTTACTTATGTTAAAAAGGCCTTTGGATCCTCCTTGTAACAATCATCTTCTGGCGAATGCGAGTATCCGTCACATCTCTTCTCAGAGATAAGCTACCACCATTCTAGCGAGTCTTTCACTCTGTATTTTTATAGTTCTGTACATTTCTCACATTAATAGAAATCGTGTATTAATGTATCCATGTGTTTATGGTTGCATATCTGATACATTTCTTTTATATCATTGGATATACGAGATATATCTGTACATTTCTTTATTATATCTCCGCTCTCATTTCATTCTAAAAAATAATCCGGATCAGTGGTATCAGAGCAGGCTGCTCTTGATCGTTTTTCAGTGCATGTCCCCGACGAGGTCCGAGTATAGAAAGTTGGGTCTCTAGCTTGTCTCTCTTGAGGAGAATATCTCTCGCACACCCAAGAAACCCTCCATGGTGGAAGAAAAGAAAAACTATGGAGCAGAAGATTCTATTAATATGTTGCTTGAGCAAGCTCTCACGCGACAAAGGGATGAAATGATGGATAATTGTTCCCACATCCTTCAACACTTGTCGATAACAATAGGTGCGTATTCATCAAACGACCACTTTGGAAGCACCTTCTTTCAAGGTACAAGTTAATTTTGATATTCCCATATTTGAAGGACAGATAGATGCGGATGCCGTAGAAAAATGGTTAAATCTGCTAGAAGGTTATTTCTCTATTTATAATTTCTCCGACAGGGAAAATATCACTTTTTCACTCCTTAAGGCTCTCCCCCATGTCGAACATTGGTGGGAAACTTACTGGGAGAAAAGTTCCATAGAGGAGTCTGGAATATATGGGGTCGAGCCCACTTGGGATTTTTTTGTGGATGCGGTAAAGGAACAATATTACCATGTTGGAAACTATGAGGACCAATACATAAGATGGACCACACTGAGAAAAGAGAGGGGACAAGCAGTGTCGGAGTTCACCAATACCTTCCATACCTTGCACACCAAGCTAGGTATCAAAGAATCCGAGTGACATTTGGTTCTGAAATACCGCAAGGTTCTACAGAAATACATCCAAACTTAAATGGATTTTCTGGATATCTCATCACTCGGTGTTGCGTATCGATATGATGTTAAAATCGAGCAGAAATTTAGGCACCAGAACAAACAAGAGTTCAGATCTACAAATCCGCAAAAACCAAAGTATGAGAAAGAAGAACCTAACAAACAACTTCCCGAAAACCAATCTAAGCCATAGAAAAAGAAGGGTCATGGAAAGATGAAGGACACTAGAAAATTGTGCGATTTCCACAAAATCCCCTGGAACAACACCGATGAATGTCGCTCAAAATAGTCATTGGTGGCCGATATCAAAGAGAAAGAGTCGAACCCTGATTCAGAAAATATTGATAGAAGACAGATCATCAACGCAGATCACACTGCTATTGCCGTGACTGCAAAAATTCAACCAGAAGAGCCAACAGATCTTGAAGAGGGGGAGTGCCTTTTTCATTCACAGATGTGGGTGAAGGGGACCCCGCTGCATTTTATTGTTGATAGCAGAAGCCATAAGAACCTCATCTTAGAAAAGGTCGTCAAACAGTTGGGATTGTCGACAAAACCACACCCACAACCATACAACATCGGGTGGCTTCGCCAAGGACGAGATCTTCATGTCAGCCAACAGTGTCGACTGTCATACGACATCCAACCCTTCAAGGATGAGGTATTATGTGATGTTTCCCCACTGGATGTATGTGATGTTCTCTTGGGCCAACCATTTATGTGGAAGCGCCATGCTATTTATGAGTCTTGACCTCATAGTGTCATTGTTACTCTGAGGGGTCATATCTACAGAATCCCAGAGGTAATTCTGACTACTGTCCCACCTAAATAGTGTCGCAAGTTAGTATCTCATACTACAAAATTCATCTTCTTCACAATTTGTTCTAAAAGTGAATAGAAGGATACTGCAACCACTACAGCCTCAGCCCAAGCACCTTCTATCCAAAAAAAAGCAGGTTTACAAGGTTGCAACAAAGCGCAAGGATTCCTTCTCCACACAATCATCTCATGTAACCAGATTGGTTAAAAAGGTCCAACTTTTATAGCCACAGGTTCATGAAAACCTTCAACAAGCTAAGCAACACGACGTCTCTAGCAAGGAAAGCAACTCACCAGGATTTAGATTCATCAAATGCTTCCCTCTCTCCCCTGGGAAATCAACGCAGTGGAGACCATTTATTCCTAAGGATGGAGGATTGATCCAGGTGGTTATCAGTGGCACCCACCTATTCCATGGGCTCGAAAAAGAGTTTTCCATCTTGGCAGTTTTTCGACAATTTTTCGGGTTCCAAACTTCTGGGGCTGTTTTGAGGCCATAAATGACATTTTTTTGGGAATTTGGGGCCCAAGTGAAGAGTGAAGGCACTAACTTGGGCCAGTAGAAGATATTTCTTCTCGGTTAGACCTTTCAAACGGTGTATCGAGCACCCCAAACGAAGATCATATGCAAAAGTTATGCCCCAAGGAAGTTGACGTATCAACTACCCCCATTGGGGTCCACAAACCTTTTGGATTTTCATCTTCCGGGGTTAGGGTTTTGGATTTTACTTATGTTAAAAAGGCCTTTGGAGCCTCATTGTAACAATCATCTTCTAGCGAATGCGGGTAGCCATCACATCTCTTCTTAGAGATAAGCTGCCACCATTCTAGTGAGTCTTTCACTCTGTATTTTTACAGTTCTGTACATTTCACACATTAATAGAAATTGTGTATTACTGTATCTCTGTGTTTATGGTTGCATCTCTGATACATTTATGTTATATAATTGGATATCCAAGATATCTCTATACATTTATCTATTATATCTCCGCTCTCATTTCGTTCTAAAAAATAATCTAGATCATGGACAAAAGGTGCTTGGAATGAGGTTACAACGATTGCAATGTTCTTTTGTTCACCTTTTGAACAGACTGTGAAGAAGATGAGTTTTGTAGTATGAGATACTACCTTGCGACACTTTTTAGGTGGGATAGTAGTTGGAACTACCTTTGGTATCCTATAGAGATGACCCCCCAGAGTAATAATGACACTACGGGGTCAAGACTTGTAGATAGCATGGTGCTTCCACATATATGGTTGGCCCAAGAGAACATCATAGATATCTAGTGGGGAAACATCACATAATATCTCATCCTTGAAGGGCTATATTTCGTATGAAAATAAACATTGTTGGCTGACAGGGAGATCGGGTCCTTGGCAAAGCCACCCAATGTTGTATGGTTGCAGGTGTGGTGTTGTTGACAACCCCAACTGTTTGACAACCTCTACTGATATGAGGTTTTTATGGCTTCTTCTATCAACAATGAAATGCAACAGGGTCCCCTTCACCCACATCTGTGAATGAAAAATGCACTCCCCCTCTTCAGGATTTGTTGGTTCTTCTGGTTGAATTGTTGTGGTTGTGATAGTAGTAGTTGGGTCTGCGTTGATGATATGTCTTTTCCCATTATTTTCTGAATCAAATTTTGAATCAGGGTTCAGATCCTTGTCTTTGATCTAGGCCACCAATGACTGTTTTGAGTGACATTCATCAATTTTGTTCCATGGGATTTTTTGGAAATCACACCACTTTCCAGTGTTATTTTGTCTTTCCTTTACCCTTATTTTCATGTGGCTTGGACTAGTTTTTTGGACGTTGTTTGTTAGGGCCGTCTTTATCATACTTTGGTTGTTGTGTATTTTCAGACCTGAACTCCCATTTGTTCTGGTGCCTAAATTTCTTCTCGATCTTGACAACATATCGATAAGCAACTCCTAGTGATGAGATGTCCAAAAATTTCATTTCAGTTTGGATGTACCTGTGTAGAGCCCCATGGTATTTCAGAACCAAATGATGCTCAAAATATTTGATACCTATCTTGGTGCGCAAGGTATGGAAGGTATTGGTGAAATTTGGCACTTCTTGGTCTCTCTCTCGACGTAGCATGGTCCATCTCATGTACTAGTCTACATTGTTGCCAATAAGGTAATATTGTTTCTTGACCACATCCAAAATAAAATCCCAAGTGGGATCGATCCCATATATTCCTGATTCCTCTGTGGAAATTTTCTCCCAGTAAGTTTCCCACCAATGTTTTACATGGGGGAGAGCCTTAAGGAATGCGAAGTTGATATTTTCCCTGCCGAAAAAATTGTGAACAAAGAAATAACCTTCTAGCAGATTTAACCATTTTTCTATGGCATCCGCATCTATCTGACCTTCAAATACGGGAATGTCAAAATTAAATTGTACCTTGAAAGGAGAGGTTCCTCCAAAGTGGTCACTTGATGAAGATGCACCTATATCTATTGGTAGGCATTGAAGGATGTGGGAAAAAATCTCCATCACTTCAGCCCTCTGTTGCATGAGAGTTTGCTTGAGCAACAAATTGATAGAATCTTTTGCTCCGCCATTTTTCTTTTCTTGCACCATGGAGGGTTTCTTGGGAATGCGAGAGTGATTGTCCTCAAGAGAGACAAGCTTGAGACCCAGCTTGCTATACCCGGACCTTGTCAGGGACATGCTTTGAAAAACGATAAAGAGTAGCCTCCTCTAATACCACTGATCCAGATTATTTTTGGCATGAAATGAGAGAGGAGATATAACACATAAATATACAGAGATATTGCAAGAGCTCCAATAATATAACATAGATATATTAGATATATAACAAGAGGCACATATATACAGTAATACACAATTTATATTAATGAGCGAAATGCATAAAAATGTAGAAATACAGAGTGAAAGACTCGCAAGAATGGTGGAAGCTTATCTCTAAGAAGAGATGTGATGGATACTCACATTCGCAAGAATATTATTGTTACAATGAGGCTCCAAGGCCTTTTTAACATAAAGAAAATCCAAAACCCTAACCCTAGAAGATGAAAAGCCAACATTTTTGTGGACCCCGTTTTGGGTAGTTTGGTGTATCAACTTCCCGGTGGTGTAACTTCTCCATACGATATTTATTTGGGGTGCACGATAGATCGCCAGAAATATATTGGCTATCATTGGGGTGCCCGATCTCAAAAAAACTTCATTTAGGCCCTCAAAATGGCCCCAAAAGTTTAGGAACTGAAAAATTGCTAAAAATAGTAAGTTGCCAGAAGACTGTTTTGAGACAGTTGGAATAGGTGGGTGGCCACCAATATACACCTTGATCATATCTATAGTAGATGCCTATAGTTGGGTGGAAAATCACCCTTATGCAACTAGCTTCTTGGACCTCCTTCAATTAAAAGATAAGCTCCTTATCGTTGTCTATGTATATGCAAAATTTATATGTATATTATGCTATGAAAATCATTGTATTATGCATGGTGTGTGTGATTATGTTGTTCTTTCCATTGCATTTTATTTTCCACACTTACACATGCATTTCATTAAATTTTGTCCCTTCTTAAGAGGCTCAATTAGCTATTGTTATGGAGAAATTGCCTCTTAGGGTTGAAATTGGAAGCCTATGTCATGTGGTTAGGATTATCATATAGGGATATTACACACTTATCCTTTATAACCACAACAAGTATTGTAAAATTGATTTATTATAGTTATATTTCACTTGGCCAAACATTAGCACTAGCATTGAAAAAGTAATGAAGCACCTTGATAGAGTTCTGATGTCAAAGAAAAATATATTGTTTTTTTATTGTTGTGCAAGTAGGCCACTGAAAGTCTTGGGGGAGGCTACTCTCTCTGACCACCAACCCATTGTTTTCTCTATTTCTCAGGGAGTGACCAAAATGAGATTGAATGAGTCTCATTACTTGCTCAATGTTTCCCCCATATTCAATACCCAACTTGTGTCCAAGCCATTTTACAAATTTGGAACTTGTTTCCCAAGTCATGAGGGAGGGGGCTATGAAAACTGGATTGAATGGTGGAATCATGCCATCAATGATTCACAACATTCTTATTAGGATTTGGTCACAAAATAGTAGTCATGTGGCACTCATCCATAAATTTTTCATGAAAGAGTTTGATGAGGTCTCATTGTTATTTCAAGTTACTCCCTATGATGAAGCTCTTCGATCATGAATTGCCAAATTAAGGATTTTTTTGAAGAATGGTGATTTTTGTTAGGTCCAATATGTCCAAATTTGATCTTGAACCACTCGACTAAAACTAGGGTTTGGTAAATGAAAGCCTTCTTCAAAATGATTGCTATCAAGGAAGTGTCTGAGAAGATTAACACCATGACGATAAAGTTGTGAATGGTAACCAACTACGATGGAATTGAATGGGAATGATTTTAGCACTAGTATTATATTTCAATTCGAGGTTGTCACTAATGTTTGGCCATGCATACATGTATTAATTTTTTGCCCCAAATTTTTTATCCCAAACAAGAAGTTATTTTAATTAGGATTTGACCTTGCCAGAGTTTATGGAAACACTAATGATAAATTTACAAGGATGGATAGTTTCATGTGTAATTTTAAAGCCACATGGGATTGTGTTAGGATTGACCTACTTAGGGTTTGCAAATACATTATCTAGAAAAATTCCCTTGGGCCTCTTATTAACAAAGGTTTCCTCAAAATCTTCCCCAAACTAGGGGACATGGAGTTGATTACAAACTAATGGGCAATTATTTTTCTCCATTTTTCTTATAATATTTTGGCCAAGGCCCTAACATTGTGGCTTTGTTACCTCTTACCTTAGGCCATTTAGGTAGAGGGAATTGGTTTCATTCAAGCCTAGTTTATCCTTGATAATGTAGTATCTCTCTCAATGGGCGTGGAATGGGGAAACCGCATGGGGTTGAATTTGTTGGAGTTACTTCACAGACACCTAGGATTTATTTTTACTAAGGTTTTTCCTTGTTTATTAGTCATAATTAGTCATTATCTAGTCTCCTATATTTTAGGGGAGAATATTCCACCTAGAGAATATTCTCTTTTAGTTGACACTTCAATTTGACTAGTTGAGTTGAGTTTAGATGTTACATTGGTTTTGTCACCATGCAACATTGGGATCATCACCATGATAATGCACACTTTCCTTGGGATCATCACCAGACTAGTGCATTACCCTTGATTCCCTGAGTTAACTCCTCACTACTCTATGTTCAATCAGTTAACTGAAGACTAGTTGACTAGTTAACTCAGCTAGGTGGTAGTTCACTCTCTTAACTACCTAAGAGACTAGACTAGGTGGCAGTTTACTCCCGTAACTTCTAGTGTGTGTCCAGATCACTCTATACCACCACTATGGTTCATTAGTTACTCATGTATCCTATATCTATTGTAAATTATTCACTCTTTGAGTGTGGAAAATGGTTAATGGGAATTCTTCTATTCTTTCTCTCCTTCTTCTTCTTTCTCCAATTCTCTCTGCAAATGTGTGTATCATTGTTTAGCTAGATCTATTCTGTGAAGGTTCAACACATTTACATAATTACCTCCTCATTAATATGGAATTTGAGAAAGAATATGATCGCATGGAATGGTTTCTCATTTTGTCCATGTTATAGGCTCTAGGATTTGGTCACTTTTTTATCCAACGGGTGGAAACCCTATTATTGAATGCCTCAAACTTTATATCTATCAATCAATCCAAATTTGAGGAGGTTGGTATGTTCAAGTCAACTAAAAAAGGCTTCCCTCCAGCCTTAACCCTATATGTGCTAGCACAAAGGCCCTTAGTTATCTCCTTCATCGATAGTCTTCTCAAGGGTTGATTAAATTTATTCTTTATGCCATCCATAATATTGGTCAAATGGTTAATGGGAATTTTTATAATGACTCTTTTTTTCCTACCTTGGAAGACAAACGATCGATAGACAACACTATGAACTATATTTAATTAGGCCTCCAATTCCAAGCTTCAAATTGCTAAAACACGGTGCTACAGGTTGTCTTAGGATGCCATCCCTTACTAGCTACCCTATTAGGGATGGGATTGTATTCATCCTAGGAAAGTGTTTAAATTTATGGGAATCCCATTTGCTTTTCAAGTTTCACCAAAATCCCTTTTATGTGTGGCGTTGCAATGAAGAGATAAGAAAGTGGACAAGTGGATGTCACAAACTCTATCCTTAGTGGCTATATTTTAGATCTATTCCAAGATTCTCACTACCACTAATGTGTATTATTCACCGTGTTATGTAAACTTGTTTATTGTATCCCATCGAAGGTTAGCGAAACTCCTTCAAGACTTTCCCTAGGTCATCCTGCTGAGGAAAAATGTATTCCATTAGGATAAGTGCATGCTTTGTTGCAATCCAAATGAATGAAGTGGTTTGGTGATGATTAATTCATTTCAGTAAGCTTGTGATCTATGAAAAAAAATGGTGATTAGGGTTGTGGAAGATCAAGAGAACTAGAGTGTGCTCCTATGCAATTGTATTTTGAGATAGGCCCCATTGGAGAAAAAATGCTAGAAAAATCTCAACTTCTAGATTTTGTTGTTGACTCCAACCAAAGTTCAAATCCAATGTACCTTTTTTACTCATAGTGTTTGGAAGGCTTGGGAATATGTAAAGAATTTCCATTTTTGGTAGGTTACTTCTCTTTTTATGTGTCTATCACTCATTGATCACTACATTTGGTGTTCCCCCTTGGTGTTGTACGAATTCAAAATGTTGGAAAAGTTCATCTAGTTCTCACCAAAAAAACTATTCAAGAAGGGAATTGTCAGAGCAATGGATCTCTTTGATGGTTGCACTCATAGATGGATGTTTTGGGAGAATATGAAAACACAATTTCAACATTTTATGTCTAACAAGCCTGTTATAAAGTGGATATAGATTTTAAAGTCATTGATGACATTTCCTCGAGTTGGGAGTGCCTAGCTCTATGTCATGGTGGAGATATTGGAAGTGTAATTACTCTAAAGAATTCATGGAGTACAAATCCAATCTATGTGTATCAATTCTTAAGGTCCATGGTAGTGCTTGATTCCAAGTTGAACAATATTTAGAAATTAGACTCTAAATAGTCACTTGGTTGTTTCAAATTTACTCAGTTTGGAAATGATTTATTAAGCCTGAGAAGGTTGTATTAGGGTTGGTCCTTTCCTCTCAGCGGAATTCCCCTTGGTCAATGCTTGAAGTATCTAGGAGTATCATAGTGCAAGTGCATTTTTTTCTACAAAGATAGCATTGTCAAACACTTCTTTTGGTTGTGTCCATATATTTCAAGTCGTATTTGGAATGGACCACAAACCTATGTGGTCATCTTACCCCTAGGTATGTAGCCTAAAATTTCACTCTCCTTAGAAATAAGTTCCCTTGGGAAATATAATTCCATGCAACATGGTAACTTGTATAACATAGCTCCTTTTTTTATATGGAAAAAACAAAATGAATGTTTTATTTTAAATGTTTATTTTGATAGATTCATTTAGTACGATGGATTTTTTATTTGTCTCAACTTTGCCCTTGCAAATCTAGGTGCAAATGGGGAAGGTAGAACTAGAGTTGGTGCATCTCCAACAATTAATGGAGTTATAGGGGTAGACCCCTTACACAATGAGTTGGGCTCCCTTGGAGGTACATTTTCCTCTTGGATTGACTCATTCTTATTGATCATTCAATATGCCATGCCATAGAGCAAGTCCCTTGTTTTGAGAATGTAATGATTGTTAGAGACAAAGTTTGGAGCATCAAAGTTCCCTATCTTCTCCTTTGTTGAAGAATGATAACTTCCCCACGCCAAAGTACTTGACTATTTTGATGGAGAAGAGACATGGAAATCATGGAGAAGATGGATGGATCCTTTCTCATGTTGATAAGCTATGATTTATTGGGTGAGGCCTAAATCCATATGATCATGATGTTCTCTAAATTTGGGATATGTCGCTGTTTTTTAGCCTTTATGTCCATCTTTATTATGTCCAATTGGTCACCTTATTTGGTTTTCACCTCTTACTTTTTGTCTTATGGCCATATCACTATTTAAATTTCAATCTTGTAAATCCCTCAAGGATGGAACTCTTTATTTTTTGATAGCCATATATGCACCTTTTAGTTGTTATAAGTGGCAGTTGCTTTCATAGCCCACCTCTTTTTTTT
>ML785665.1:0-47382 GCA_009831015.1 Picea engelmannii | reverse complement strand
GTGAAAAATAAATATGGAACGTTAAGATTGTGCATTGACTTCAAACAGTTGAATAAAGTGACTGTTAAGAACAAGTATCCTCTACCAAGGATTGATGAGCTCCTTGATCAATTGAAGGATGCAAGGATATTTTCAAAGATAGATCTCAGATCAGGATACCATCATGTAAGAATTAAAGAAGAAGATATTAGCAAGACTGCCTTCAGGACAAGGTATGGTCATTATGAGTTCACAGTGGTACCATTTGGGTTGTAAAATGCACTAGTTGTTTTCATGTGCTTAATGAATGGTGTTTTTTGAGAGTATTTGGACAAGTTTGTCATTGTCTTTTTGGATGACATTCTTATATATTCCAAGTCAGAGGAAGAGCATGAACATAATTTGAGGATGGTGTTGCAAGTATTAAGGGAACATCAGTTGTATGCCAAATTGGGCAAGTGCTCTTTTTATCAGAAACAAATTTATTATTTGGGGCATATCATCTCAAAAGATGGGATAACAATGGACCCTAAGAAGGTAGAAGCCATTAGAGAATGGTCAGCACCAAATAATGTGATAGAGGTCGGATCTTTCATGGGCCTTGTAGGTTACTACAGGGGATTCATTAGAGGATTCTCAAAGATAGCACACCCAATCACTTTCTTGCAAATAAAGGGTATGAAGTTTCAGTGGACGTCGGACTGTGAAAGGAGTTTCCAACATTTGAAACAATTATTGGCAAGTGCTCCAATACTAAGGATTGCAGACCCAAATGAAGATTTCATTGTATGCACATATGCATGTAATGAAGGATTGGGTGGAGTCCTCAGTCAAAATGGATTCATGATATGTTATGAATTAAGGAAGTTGAAAGAGCATGAAAGAAACTATGCCACTCATGATTTGGAGTTGGCAGCCATAGTACATGCCCTGAGGAAATGGAGACACTACCTCATGGGAAAGAGGTTTGATCTAAGAACAAACCACAATGGCCTGCAATATTTATTTGATCAGCCAAATCTAAATGCTAGGAAAAGTAGATGGTTAGAATTTCTAAGCGAATATAACTTTGATATAAAACATATCAAAGGGAAAGAAAATAAAGTGGCTGGTGCACTCAGTAGGAGGGTGCATGAACTACATGATACAACCATTAGCATGTATCAGACTGATGTTAAAAGAAAAATTCTGGAGGCTGCAAATATAGATCTGCAGTACAGAGAATTGGTAGCAATGCTACAACAGGGTAAGATACTTCAGAAGATGGATATTTATAAGTTGGGAGTTGATGGAATACTGCTGCACAAGAACAAAATTTTCGTACCAAATGTCCAGGACTTGAAACGTATAATTTTGCATGAGATGCATAATGTTCCTTATGCAGGGCACCCTAGATATCAGAAAACCGTAGCAGCGGTCAAGAGCCAATACTTTTGGCCAGGTATGAAGAGAGAGACAACAAGATACATCGCAAGATGTATGGAATGCCAGAAAGTTAAAGAAGAACATAGGCACCCAATAGGACTGTTGCAACCTTTGCCCATTCCTGAATGGAAGTGGGAAGTGGTGACAATGGATTTTATTATGGGATTGCCTAGAACAGGCAAGATGCATGATTCAATTATGGTGGTGGTGGACAAGCTTACAAAATATGCCCATTTTATTCTACTAAAAACTACTCACAAGGCAGCAAATGTCACTGATATTTTCATGAAGGAAGTGACACGATTGCACAAAATTCCTAAAACGACTGTGTCTGACAGAGACGCGAAATTCACCTTGAATTTCTGGAAAGGATTGTTCAAAGGATTCATAACGAATCTAAACTTTAGTACAACCTATCATCCCGAGTCCGATGGACAGACATAAAGAGTGAATAGGGCGATAGAAGATATGTTGAGAATGTATGTGATGGACAAACCATCGAAATGGGAAGAATACCTACACTTGGTAGAATTTGCTTACAATAATGGGTATCAGACATCAGTGAAGATGAGCCCATTTGAATCACTTTACGACAGAAGGTGAAATACTCCAGTAAGCTGGGATAACCCAGGTGATAAAATAGTAGTCGGGCCAGAGTCGCTCAAGGAGATGGAGGACCAAATGTTAAAAATTAAGAAGAATTTGAAAGCTGCCCAAGACAGACAGAAAAGTTATGTTGATAAAAACATAATCCACAGAGAATTCAAAGTGGGTGATCATGTTTTCCTGAAAGTGAAAGCTAACAGGAGTTCCCTGAAGCTAGGAAGCTGCACCAAGTTAGCAGCCAGATTTTGTGGACCATTTGAAATCCTAGAGATGATTGGTCCAGTTGCTTATATGATTGCATTGCCTGCATCTATGTCTGTTCATAATGTCTTCCATGTATCATTGCTAAAGAAATATATACCCGATGTTAATCATGTTTTTGATTGGAATGTGATTCAGGTGGAGCAAGAAGGCACTTTTCAAATGCATCCAGTGTGCATTTTGGACCGGAAAGCCAAACAACTCCAGAACCAAGCCATAGGGATTGTAAAGGTTCAATGTACATGGTACAACCCTGAGGATGCTACTTGGGAGCATGAAGATGCAATGCGGAAAAAATACCCACATCTTTTTGAAGATTTTCTAAAAATCTGATATATATGGGTGTATGATGCATTGAGGACAATGCATAAATAAGGGGAGGGGATTATAATATCCCTCGACCGAACCCAATTGTAAATGTAATATAAATATACTTAAGCTGGTGAGTTGTTTTGACCTCATTTGATAATGCACATCATGTGGCATAGTGCGCGCATGAATTGTGCAGTAAAATGATGTAATATGCACTTCGTAATATACTGCACGCAGTAACTAAAGTGCGCGCAACCTTGAGGACAACATATACCGTACACAGTAACTAAAGTGCGTGCAATACCAAGGTAAACGAACCTTTATGTATATGATATGCATTATAGGCTAGTGAGCCAATATTATAAATTAGAATGCTTATGTTTTGGTATTAGGCCGGAACGCCTAGATGTCAAGGGCCAATGCACCTACTTTGTACATGACTCATGATTAATATAAAATGCATAACTGCATGCAGACCGACCATGATAAAAGAGATGGGGGATTGAACTTCACCAGTTAGGGAAAGGGAGGGCCAAAAGTCAATGGAATATTATATTAATATTTCCTAAAACATAATGTATGGATAATTAGTTTATCCTAAGTGCTAAAGTTGGGGACAAGTGGACAAAAGTAACTTCCGATATGACAAGTGTCAAGTTGGGGACATGCATTCATATCGTGGGGAAACTTAGCTCAGGGGGGGGATTTTTCTCACAGATACCTTACGAACGAGGAGAGGACCATCATTCTCACCATCACTTCTCACAAAGAGTTCATAGTGATTCCGAAACAGACTCAGTTATCGAGTCAATGACTCCATGACCATTTCACTCATACATTTCGTTATCCTTGAGACAACCATTTCACCTTTCCGAAGCCTATTTCCCTACCCTTTTTGGTTGGTGTACCTGGTTAGCTTGGAGCGGGATTGAAGAAGCAGGTTGTCAGGCCCGTGAGCAGTTCTCTGAGTGAGAGAATTGCTGGGGATTGATTTCCATAGGTGCTAAACTGTAGTTGTAACACTCTAAGAATTCCGGTTCGACCTGTTGTTGAAGCCCTAGAAGGGAAGTGGGGTAGCCGAGGGACTGTTGAGCAGAGAAGGGACACACTTCCTTGGGTGGGACAGGCATGTGGGGAATGAGAGGCTGTAGGCTGTTAGTTGAGTGAGCACCTGAGACAAAGTATTTCTTGTTGTCCATGAGCCTTAGCCTGGATAGGAATCCCTTTGCCCTGGGTGGAGTTCAGTCCCAACTCGGGGGTGACTCACTGTTGAGAGTGATGAACAGTGTAGTCTATGGCTGGGAGGTTCGTGGACGGTCTGTAAGCAATTGGTGACAGTCTTTCTAAGATAAGTACCAATTATATGATATATTGATATGTTGTTTTGTAATTTACATGCCTATGTTACGATTTTATCATATATGTGACTATGATTTCTTGTGTGCTTATGGGTAATTTCCTGTAAATGATGCATATCGGTAATTACTGTTATTTTAATATAAAAGTTGTATGTTACAAAAAGTAATTGTTTGTTTATGTTTAGATGTACATCTTCCGCAAGCATGCTGTATGTATATGTTTTAGTTGCATGTAGTCTAGAGAGTAAATTTAGGTGACATTGCTTAGTTGACTATTGGGTATGCTACGGTATGTTCTGTAGTATGGAAACAAAAGTGTTCCCTACAATAGCATGGCTCGACCTGATGGTTGGGAATGTTACCGACTAGCATCAGAGTACTAGTAGTTGCTTTGGAGTGGCGTACCCCAACCTCAGGTTGGTCGGGGGATCATTATAGTATGTTTATTGAATGGACTGGGAATGCTTTCTTAATCTATACCTTATTTTCTTTGATTTGAAAGTCCTTAGCTTCATTGGTAAACAACATTAGGTAATACTTATTCCTTGTTTACTAAAAGTTGAATCTTGATCAAGTTATATATCGTTTTCTTGGAAAATGGATTCTTGTTTTTGGGATTTAAGTTGTGAAAAGTTTTATGGTTTCCTTTGTTAACTCTATAGTAAACCTCGAGATGCAAATGTCATCATTTTGAGACTTTGACACCAAAGCTCAACCTTAAAAGTTATAAAGAAATTACTCAAATTGTGATATATATAAAATAAATTCAATCTATTAATTTTTTTTATGTTTAGTTTTATTAAAAAACATATTTTGATATTTATAACATGAGCTAAGTTTAACCCAATACGTATGAAAGAAATGAAAGAAAAAAAGTTAACTCGATCAAAAGGTAGTGGGTAAGTTGGTGGATCAACGTACGTTTCATTGGTTGAATAAAAAAGGAAGTAAGTTGATTTGGTGGATTCATGGTGTTATATGAGCAAATCTCTTGAAAACTCAGGGTGGATATGTGAATGTTTTTGGAAAGGTTATGTGGGGATTTCAAAAGCTCTTGAAAAACTTTAATGTTGGGTGGAAGTCACATTTTTATTTATTTTAATGTTGGGTGGAAGTCACATTTTTATTTATTTTTAATATTGTTTTTTATAATGTTATTCAGTATAATAGTTTATTATTGTTTCTGTTTAATTTTAATGTAAAATATATAAAATAGAATTTTTTAATAAAACTTTATTATTTTTAATGTTGTTTTTTTTTGTTTTTTTATTGTAATAGTTTATTATTATTATTGTTTAATTTTAATGTGAAATATATAAAATATAATTATTTTAAAAAAATTGTTAGTGAAAATTAAGTTTTTGAATGAAATTATATTATTAAAAAATATATATTTACTTAAACATATTTTAACATAAAATATAAAAATTTAAAATGTTCATAAATTAGTTGGTAAAAAATTGTTGATAAATTCTAAAATGAGTTAAAACATGATAATTTGATATTTTAAATTAAAAAAATTACTTAAATTGATAATTATTTATTAATTAAAAGTTAAAAATTATATAAAAAAATTATTAAGGGAAGTTAAACATGATAATTTGATATTTCAATTAAAATTTAAATAAAAAAATTACTTAAATTGATAATTATTTATTAACTAAAGGTTTAAAGTTTATATAAAAATATATATAAGGGATTTACATTAAAGAGGGTCTTTCAAAGTTAAACAACATCCCAACACTTTAACTTGTTGGTAAATATTCTCACTTTTAATGTGATATCCTTGTAAAGCTTTGTCGTAAACGATAAATGCCATTTTTTTATTAACTTTGAGAATCATGCTATATTTAGTTTACCGAAAAAAAGATAAGTGATAATGAGTCTCTTTTCCCCCTCCTACTAGTCTTCCACAAGGATGAAAAATAGATCCGAAGTGTATAGGGTTATCCAGATCAAAAAATTTCCAGCATTGAAAAAAGTTTCAACTCAAGAGGAATTCCTATGGACATAGGATGTGCTCTCCTTTGTTTTTATAGAGGTGGTTATTCTCTAAAGTCTCTTGAATATATTATTCAACAAACTCCATACTAAACTTTAATTATTGTTAGTGTATATGGAAATCTGAGATTGAGATTGATAGACTCTATTTGCACACCTCCATCAAAATATACAACAATAAAAAATAAACACTTCAAGTAAAGAATACATATATGACATTAAACACAAACAACATGGGAAGTGGACCAAGCATCCACATATTGATTTTACAATAAAAGAAGGAAAACTACTAAAATACTTTATCAAAGAAATGTGTCCAACCAAAATACTCGCGCCTCCCCAAGATTCTCGAAGATGAAGATAACTTACATTTCTCGCAGATGAAAATAAAGCAAAATGGTGGCCATGGGTCATTGATGAAATTTTACAAAATGACATTATTCAAAAACAAAACAAGTGGCAAGACAATGCATGTTAAAGAATAATCTTTATTGGGTTCAAGAAAAAAACGTAAAAAAAATGCTTCACCTAATTGGTGACACAAGAAACTCAAAAGAACAATAAAAGCATAGAATAAAACCATTCAAAATGTTTGAGAAGTTTATTTTGCTTAACAGCAACACAAGAAACATTTCCCCAATATTAAATAAATATGTCTAAAATTGCATTCACTAAAAAAGTTCGAAAATTCTAATATTTGCTCAATAAAATACAAGAAACATATGCCTACATTGATTAAATGATTATGAATACTAAAATCATTTTCCCTTGAGAGGCTAGGATCATGATTTTTTAGATTGAATGAACTTGAAAGTAGCTTGAAGAAAACAATAAGAGACTTGACGAAAGCTCTAGATTTCTAATTGGGCAACCATCAATGCAACCATCAATGCATAGAACTATACTCAAATAAGAAATGAAATGTTGGAATCAAATTCCAAAATAAGCCTTCCACCATTGTTGTCATCTAATTTATTCTTGAGAAAAATAGTTGAGAAAGTCTATGGATGCCCTAATCGCTTCAACCAAGAGCTAAACAATGTACCCTAAGTGACTTTGACCATGACTCATCATCTGGATTTATTTTTCATTAGTCACCATGAAATCCATGGTAATAACCAAAGAAACCATAACTAGAGGATTCTTCACATTGCCACCTTTCTAACGAGCCCTCATTTGGTCGATTTGGACACTTGTAGCTCAAGTTATTAGCTATTAAAAACCTCAACAACCGTTAGATCCGTGATATTTAAATCTCCATTTGTGAGATCTAATGAAAAAATCTCTATATCACGTGTCTTTTGAGGGGTTTTATGTAGTTCATAAGCATGAACACTTTTCTATTATGTTTATGTGTTAGGCTATAAACTCTGTGGATATCCTCTATTGCATGTGGCCACTTAATTTTTGGTACCATACCATCCCCATGTGCTAAGTCATCACCTATCCACCATGTGGCATGCTTCCATTGATCATGTGCTTGTCACTTGTCAACTATCCACCTCTCTAACCTTTCCATATGTCATCTTTTAATTGGTCCATGGGATGAAGGAATAGCCCCAATTATTGAGTTCGGTAATTCTCAAGTTTACCCAGCTTTGAAGGATTGAGTGCAGTTATGACTCCATTGGAGACTTCCCACATGGATGTAATGACAACCATTGGGATATCTCAATACTAAAGGATCTAGGATGCAGATCAACCGGGCCTTTGCTAGAGGCCTAAGGTATCCCCTTGGAAACCCCAACACCAAAGGCTTTGAACTACAATTCAATGGGGACTTTGTTGAAGGCCTCCCACATAGGGCCAAGGAAAAACTCATGGAAACCCGTAATCCAAAATACTTGACTTCTCCACTATATTATCACCAATATTTTCAGGTAGGCTTCCCAAAAATTAAGTGTGGAAAACCCGAGAAATATTTGGTTGCTCTTCATGAAAAATAACAAGTTCAAAAGCATAGAAATGGGAACGTTTAAATATATTTCTTCATAGAGGTTGACGTATCTTTATGCTAAATCCATCAACTGGCCTTCCTTGATGTCAATGACTCGATTTTTTTTTTAATGATGAGTCTTAAAATATTGTAAAAGGACATTCTCTACTACATGGACTCTCAAGTAGTTTGAATGAAAAATCATCAACAATATTTATGTGAATTTTGGCCCAATAAAAACTATAGCAACAAGGCTGAAAGAAAAGTAGAAGATTGAAAATGGAAACATTGTAAGACCCTTACCAAAAGGATACATTTTAGTTTTAATTTTTGAAAAGGGGCCTTGGATGATGGAGAGAGCATGCTTGTATGTGCACTACTTGAAACCAGGTTTTTATCTATTTAAAGATACACAATCTTTAGCTTAATGTGGGTACTAAGAATCATAACTCTAGGGATAATATCTTGACATGATTTAGTCTTTGAGAAAATTAGGAACTATAGGATCTTCTTGATGCCCTCCATAGTTACTACAAAATACACTAACTTATTCTATGTAAGGATTTGCATGGATATCAACCTAGGAAAATCATTGCTGCAACCTAGATTGACCTCTATATTTTTAGATACACTTAAGATCAACATCCTTTAGATTGTAGAAGTTTCTCATTTAAGTGAAACATTTGTTCGAAAATTTTTCTTCCTTATGTGCTTGTGCTCAAAATCTTCAAAATTTAATAAAGGGTGTAGATAAAAAAATCCTCTACAGAAGGACCCTAACCCACATTCTACATCCACAAGAGACTCTAAAAGGAAAACAATCACCAAAGACATTCAAAAAATAAGAAGTCAACTAAAAGAATTTCCGCTGCAATTAACCTAAAACCTTTTTAACATCTTAATATTTTCAACTTAAAATAAGTCATAGGATCATGTAACTTTGTATGTTTAAGGTACTTGGTTAGAAGGGCGCAGACACCCTTACCCAATTCCTCAAGGAAAAAAAATGGGGTTGCTCTAGTGGCACCCAAGAGTCACGCTAGTTGGGAAAGTGGGCACCTTGGGCACATGAGCACGCCAAGGGGCTTTCCCAAGCATGAGGCGAAGCATGGGGCAGACCAAAGAGGTTGGGATGCATCAACATGAGGAGTGCACCCAAGGTTCGGGCGCATCAGTCCCAAGGGACACAAAGGTTGATGAACACATGGGTTCATTTTGGTACATTTTTTTCACGAAGGGGCATGTTGGTTCGTGTGGGTGCATTGGTTTGCAAAGGGATGCGACAATTTGCAAAGGTGACATTTGGAGTCCATATAAGAGCACAAGGCACACAACCAAAAAGGCATAGAGCAAGTGAGGAGGATAAGATCAAATCTGAGGTTCTACGACATATTTGGACAAGGAGGGGCAAGCTCCCTCAAGGAGGCAAGTCGCTCCCCAAGGAAGGATTGGTGTTTCCTTGAGGTGATTCTGTGGACAGAGTTAGGGTGACCTTATTTGGGTTGATTTTGGAATCAATGTGACTTTAGAGTTGAGGAAGTCTTGTCGTAGGTCTGAATGAGGCATTCTATGAGATAGATTTGCGGGTCTATGAGAAGCCTCGTGACAGAGAAGATACAGTGATTCTGAGGTGGACACACATTTGGGGTGCACCACAATAGTTGCAAAAGTTGTTGTGATGGATGAGTCTTGGTGTGATGAATCTATGTATGAGTGTCTTAGTGAGTTGAGGCATGTCGTGTGACTCTACTCAAGTTGTAAACCAAGCTAGTAGTACTCATATTGTAATTGTTTCGTAAAAATAAGACTTAGACAGGTGTTAGGCACATCTTGTTTCACCCACACTATATGTGTGTATCCCTTGTCTATTTTGCAAGTGTTCTCTTTGTTTCACATGCTCATGGATGTATGCTTAAATGAATAATTTTCAAGTTGTTAATAAGATTGTCTAAGTATACAAGTGAGTTGCAATAGAGTAGGAGTGTGACTCGCGCGTAGCCTAGAATGAAGTATGGGTATTCTCTAGGTGAAGAGGCGTAGTCCGGATGAAGTATCCTTGGTGTTGCCAAGCAACCAAGTGAGAACCGTCGAAATGTCGTGTGCCCTCAAGAGGTGCATGATCACAAGATTCAGGAAGACACACTATGGGGACGTGACATATGGTATTAGAGTAGATTTGAATCTTCACCACTACTGCAGTCAAAATGGTGGTGTTGAGGCGCACTATAGTGGGTTTCATAGTTCATTGTGAAGATAGTTCAGTGGGAACGTTCACATACTTGGTGAAAAATTTGGTAGAGAGAACTGGTTTATCGCAGAGACACTTTGGGCACAATCTTAGTGAATGGTTCGGTAAGGTGGAATAACCTTTCGTAGAGATAGTCTAGACACATAATTGATTGGTTTAATTTGTGATGGAAGTAAATTCCATACCCGTGAGAACATTTGAGAAGACCAAGCACATAGTTCGTGTGGAAAACCGAGCACTTGGGAAAGGTGTATGGTCACGAGACTTGTCACAGATCTAGCCACACAAGTGATTGTAGAAGTGATGCAAAAGTGATTGCAGAAGTGAAGAAATTATAGGTTGCAACAAAGTGGACACACCTTTGTGCAAACTTAGGATAGGGAAGATGACCATGCGATGAGTTGAAGCACTTGGGTGAGTTTGGAGACTTGGAGCAACTTCACAACAAGGTAGTTGGTTGGGAACATTTTCATCATGACATCTTCGTTTCATACATCACTGAGAACAACAATTGAGTTGAGTTGGGTCATTGGACGAGTGAGTCGACTGGAACCTTCAAATGAGGTAACTCTTCACAAACTTGCACAACTAAATTAACAACAATATGACATGGAGGTCAGGAGGTATGTGCATTGTTCCTTGAAGTAGAAGTAGTCAAGGTGTGGATATGGAAAGACATTGGAGTTCGGTTCGATCAGTTACATGGTAAGTTTGGGACTTATATGTATTTATGAAGTGGACAGATAGACTCAACCTTGTGTCACAACAAAGGGGCTATGTAGGTTTGTGGAGATGTGAATGGTGATTGAGGGTATTTCGTGTGGAGAGTTGGTCTATTGGGAAAGTGAAGGTCCAGGAAAAATACTTGAACCATGGGTGCAACCAAGAATGTCATTGGAAAGGTATGGTTGGTTTTTAGTTCTTTCATTTTCTAAGTGTTGCGATGAGTTCTTTGAAGGGATTTCATATTACTTGGTGGTTAGAGTGTAATATGTTTATGTAGTGAAAACATGCAGACTTGAGGGTGAATCAAGTGGTGTAGACTCGAAGAAGTCTTGTAGAAGTTGGGACACCTTGACTTGGGTGGATGTGTGGAGAGCGTGGAGTGGCCTACTTGGACGAGTCCTGCGGTGGAATTAGGCAGATTTGGATGTAGTTGTGGAGGTGACTTGAGGAGTTTCCTAACTATTGGATGAGGTACCTTAGTACATTGGTATATTTGATATATTTTTTGGGTCATACGATGACTTGACAGTTGTGATGATAGTGCCAGAGTTTGGATGCTTTCAGGAGGTGCAAGACAATTCTATTCTAGGAGGTGAATGGAGTCAGCAAAGAAGTCGACCAAGAATTGTTGGAAATCAACATGAATGGGAAGAAAATAGACTGAGTGACTTGGGTGGTGTTTTATCTCCTTTGGTATGGGACAATGAATGAGGTAGAGCGTACCTTGGTGACTTGCGGATGATTGTGCGATGAATCAAAGATCCAATAGGGTTGTTGGTTGAGGTTGGAAGAAGTATTTGTTCGAACATGCCTATGGAATGGAATCTCATTGAGGTGACTCATTCTACTTGGAGCACTTTGGATAGTTCATTGGGATTCTTGAGGAGTGTAGGTGCATTGGCCACACTCATTGCAGATGTTGATTTGTAGAGATGTGACTTGACGGAAGGAGGTGAGTTGAGGACTTTCCTTGGTTTGGAGGATCATGCAGACAAGAAGATTTCATCATGAAGAGGTTATTTGGGCATGGGATTTTCTCTTGATTTGGGAAGCATGGTTGAGAGTGAAGCATAAACATTCCAAGGAATAGAGAGGTATCCACAACAACATGGTCGAGTGATGAATCAATGGGGAAAAGAAAGCCTGGATGTGGATTTCTTGGTGTAGATTTGATGTTTCATATCTAAATACGTAGATGAAGATGGGGAGAATTTGACCAAGGAATATAGACTTGTGGACTTCATCACAAGTTGAGTTGCAAGGGAAGAGTTGGTTGGACATGTGAAGATGAGATGCATGGATATTTCCCTCAACTCTTTGCAGACTTGGACACAATGCAGACTATGTGTAGAATATTGGATAACTGCACCATGATGTGGGAAGTGGAGTCAATTTATCGCGGATGAATTGGTTTGGAGATACTTCATAGTGAAACAAGGTGAGGAAGGACCTTGCCTTGCTTCGAGGTTGTTTTGTTGATGAACCAAAATTGCTAAAGGAAGTGACTAGTTTGTGCATGTGGGTTTATAGAGTCAAGGAGTGTGATGGTTGGACTGGCCATTCAACTAGTTCATGACTTGGGCGAGAAAAACAACATGCAAGTCGATCGAGAGTATGTATGCACCAATAGGTTCAAAGTCAAGCACTTAGACATTGTGGAGGATCTCCTTGAAAAAGATTGGATGATGGTAGCAATAGTAAGGAAAGGGTGGATACTTTACTTAGTCTTTGGAGTTGGATTAAGTGATAGAGATGCAGACATAAAAGACTAAATTTGGGAATGGAAATGTACATTTCAAGAACTGAACATGATGGTTGGACTAGCTACCCAACCAGTGCAAGACTTGAGGCTATAACATTGTGACGAGACATGGCAGAGTTGCTTGAAGTATGAGTGCAATAATTAGTTCATGAGAGTTCAACACTTAGACATTTTTAATGAGGTTGTAGCAGCAGTTGATGCAACAATAACAACAAAAGAGAGTGTGATTGTCGCATTAGGACAATGGTAGCTTGGACATTGTAGACAGAGTTGGGGAGGAGACATGTTTCCAATGTAGCAGATAGATTGGTCGCACACAACTTTGGGAAGAGGGAAATATGGATGGTTGCATAGTGTTGCAGATGATTGCATGAGTTGTGCAAACTTGGGGTTTCCACTTTGATAAAAATTTTGGGATTTTTAGTTGGCATGAAGCTTGGGGTTTTCAACAGACTTAATTGCAATGGGGGCATGAGTTCGGGTGGAGACTTGGAGATCATAGATTTTGTGGATGTTTTCGGGCATGACAAAAAATTGAGGTGGGGGAGGATGTAAGGTACTCGGTTGGAAGAGTTTAATAATCCTTGCCCAAGTCCTCAAGGAGACAAAATTTGGGTTTTCTCCGACACCCAAGAGTCACATTAGGTTGGAAAGTGGGCACCTTGGGAACAAAAATATGCCAAGGGGCTTGCCCAAACATGAGATGAAGCATGGGGCACACAAAATAGGTTGGCATGTGTCGACATGAGGAGTGCACGACCCCAAGAGATGTGAAGGTTGACAAGAACATGGGTTCATTTGGGTGCATTGGGTCCACAAAGGGGCATGTCGTTTCATGTGGGCAAATTGGTCCGCGAAGGGACATGACACACCCAAAGGACACAATAATTCACGAGGGTTGTGTTTAGAGTCCATATAAGAGCACAAGGCACACAACCAAGAAGGAATAGAGCAAGTGAGGAGTAAAATATTATCTCTGAGGTTTTTTGGAAAATTTGGACAAGGAGGGGTGAGCTCCCATAAGGAGCCAAGTCGCTCCACATGGGAGGACTTGTGCTGCCTTGAGGTGAGTTTATAGACATAGTTGGAACAACCTTATTTTGGTTGAGTTTTGTAGTAGGTAGGGTGAATTTGAAGTTGGGGAAATCTTGTTGCATTTATTAGTGAGGAATTTTATGAGATGGAACTGTGAGTCTGTGTGAAGCCTTGCGACAGAGAAGAGACAATGAGTTTGAGGTGGATGCACGTTTGGGGTGCACCGCAGGAGTTGTGAAAGTTGTTGTGACAGATGAGGCTTGGCGTTACGATTATGTGTATGAGAGTCTTGGTGAGGTGAGATGAGTCGTGTGACTCTACCCAAGTTGTAAATAGAGTTGGTAGTGCTCTTATTGTAATTGATTCACAAAAATAAGACATAGTGGGGTGTTAGGTACGTCTTTTTCTTCTTGCACTATATTAGTGGATCTCTTGTATGTTTCAAAAGTGTTCTCTTTATTTTGCATGTTCATGGATGTATGCTTAAATGACTAAGTGTTAAGTTGTTAACAATATTGTGTAAGTATACAAGTGAGTTGCACTAGAGTAGAAGTGCGACTCACCTGTATCTTAGAACGGAGTATGGGTATGATCTAGGTGAAGAGGGGTAGTTTGGATGAAGTATCCTTGGTGTTTCCAAGAAGCCAAGTGAGAACTGGCATGGTGTCATACACCCTCAAGAGGTGCATAAACACAATATTCACAAACACACTGAGGGGCTTGCCCAAGAATGAGGTGAAGCATGGGCCACACCAAATAGGTTGGGGTGCATTGACATGAGGAGTGCACCCAAGCTTGGGGTTAGAATGTCCCAAGGGATGTGAAGGTTGATGAGTGCATGGGTTCATTTGGGTGCACTAGGTCCGTGAAGGAGCATTTTATTTCGTGTTGGCACATTGGTCCATGAAGGGACGTGACAAACCCAAAGGATGCGACGATTCACGAAGGTGACATTTGGAGTCCATATAATAGGTCAAGGAACACAACCAATAAGGCATAGAGAAAGTGGGGAGGACAAGATCAAATCCAATTTTTTGTGGTAGATTTGGACAAGGAGTAGCGAGCTCCCTCAAGGAGCCAAGTCTCTCCACATGGGAGTACTTATGCTACCTTGAGGTGATTCTGTGGACAAAGTTGGGGCCACCTTCTTTGGGTTGAATCTGGTAGCAGGCAGGGTGACTTTGGAGTTGGGTAAGTATGTCCACAATTCTAAGCGAGGCATCATATGAGATAGAAGCACAGGTCTGTGTGAAGCTTTGCAACAAAGAAGGGACAGTGAGTATAAGGTGGATTCATGTTTGGGGTGCACCACAGGAGTTGCAACAAATGAGTCATGGTGAGACGAATATCTGTATGAGTGTCTTAGTGAGGTGAGGCGAGTCGTGTGACTCTACCCAAGTTGTAAACAAATTTGGCAGTGCTCATATTGTAAATGCTTCAAAAACATAAGACTTAGTCGAGTGTTAGGCATGTCTTGTGTCGCCCACACTATATTTTTGTATCTATTTTTTGTTTCGCGAGTGTTCTCTTTGTTTCATATGTTCATGGATGTATACTTAAATGACTAAGTGTTAAGTTGTTAACAATATTATCTAAGTATACAAGTGAGTTTCACTAGAGTATGAGTGTGACTCAGATGTAGCCTAGAACTAAGTATGGGTGTTATATAGGTGAAGAGGTGTATTCTAAATTAAGTATCCTTTGTATTTCCAAGAATCCAAGTGAGAATCGTTGTGGTGTTGCATGCCCTCAAGAGTTGCACGATCTCAAGATTCAGGCAGGCGCACTATGGGGACATGACAGATGGTATCAAAATAGATTTGACTCTTTGCCACTATTGAATTCATAACATTGGTGTTGAGGTGCACTACAATTGGTTTCATAGTTCATTACAAAGACAGTTTAGTAGGAACGTTCACAAACTTAGTGAAAATTTAAGTAGAAAAAATTGGTTCATTGCAGAGACAATTTAGGCACATACTTGGTGAATGGTTGGGTTAGACAGACTAACCTTTCGCAAAGAAAGTCTAGGCATATATTTGGTTGGTTTAATTTGTGATAGAACTAATTGCCATACCTGTGCACATAAGTTGATAAGACAAAGTGCATATTTCCTGGGGTGAACTGAGCACTTGGGTAAGATGGACGATTACAATACTTGTTGCATGACTTATCACAGATCTGAGCTCATAAGTGATCATAAAGTGAAGAAGTTATGGGTTGCGATGAAATGGATGCACCTTTGTGCAAAATTAGGATAGGGAAGATGTCCATGCGATGAGTTGAAGCACTTGGGTGAGTTAGGTGACTTGGAGCAGCCTCGCAACAAGGCAGTTTGTTGGGAACATTTTCATCATGAAATCTTTATGTCATGCATCGTCGAGAGAAACAATTGAGTCTAGTTAGGTTGTTGGATGAGTGGTTCCATTGTAGCCTTCAGATGAGGTGACTCTTCATAGAGTTACGAGATTTAGTTAATAACAATTGACTTGGTAGTCGGGTGGTGTGTGCATGGCACCTTGAAGCAGAACCAATCAATGTGTGGAGATAAAAGGACATTGGAGTTCAGTTCAATTGGTTGCATGGGAAGTTTGGGACTTAGATGTGTTTATGAAGTGGATGGATTGACTCAACCTTGTATCACCATGAAGGGGCTATGCAGGTTTGTGGATGTGTAGATGGTGATTGAGGGGAGTTCATGCAGAGAGTTGGTGGATTGGGAAAGTGAAGGTCTAGGACAAAATACTTGAACTATGGGTGCATGCAACAATGTCGTTTGAAAGGTATTGTTGATTTTGAGTTCTTGGATTTATTAAGTGTTGCACTAATTTCTTTGAAGGGAAGTAGAATGACTTGGTAGTTCAAGTGTAATCTCTTTCCATGGTGAAAAAAAATAGACTTGAGGGTGACTCAAATGGTGTAGACTCGAAGAATTCATGTAGTAGTTGGGATAACTTGACTTGGGCGAATGTGTGGAGAGATTGGAGTGACCTACTTAGATGAGTCTTGTTGTGGAATTAATAATGTTTGGGTGGAGATATGGAGGTGACTTGAGGAGTTTCCTAACTCTTGTATGAGGTACATTGGTACGTTGGTGCCTTGGATATATTTTTTGGGTCATGCGATGACTTGATAGTCACGTCAATAGTGCTAGAGTTTGGATGCTTGCAAGAGGTGCAAGGAAGTTTTGTTCTAGGAGATGGATGGAGTCAACAAATAAGTCGACCAAGAATTGTTGGCAATAAACTTAAATGGGAAGAATGCATACCAAGTGACTTGGGTGATGTTCACTCACCTTTGGTATGGGACATTGGATGAGGCCGATCATACCTTGGTGACTTGAATATGATTATGTGATGAATCAGAGATCCTAGAGGGTTGTTGGTTGAGGTTGGAAGAAGTATTAGTTTAAACATGCCTATGGAATGAAAGCTCTTTGAGGTGACTCATTCTACTTGGAGCACTTTGGACAATTTGTTGGGACGTTTAAGGAGCATAGGTGTGTTGGCCACAGTCATTGCAGATGTTGAGTTGTGGAGAGGTGACTCGACGAAAGGAGGTGAGTTGGGGAATTGCCTTGGTTTGGAGGATCATGTGGATAAGAATATTAAAACATGAAGAGGTTACTTGGGGCATGAGAATTTATCTTTCTTTGGGAAGCATGGTTGAAGGTGAAGCCTAACCATTCCAAGGCATAAAGAGGTAGATGCAACAACATGGTTGGGTGATGAAGTAATGGGGAAAAGGCAATATGGAAATGCAATTCTTGGTGTAGATGGAATGTTTCATATCCAAATACGTAGATGAATATGGGGAGAATTCAACCAAGGAAGCTAGTCTTGTGGACTTCATAGCAAGTTGAGTCGAAAGGGTAGAGTTGGTTGGACATGTGGAGATCAAATGCACGAAGATTTCCCTTGTCTCTTCACATACTTGGATGTGATGCAAACTATGTAGGATCTTGGATGAATACACCATGAGGTTGGCTGTGGAGTCAAGGTTTTTCGGATGAATTTGTTTTTGTGTGACTTCATAGTTTAACAAGGTGAGAGGCGAACTTTACTTGGTCTAAGGTTTTTGTGTGGATGAACCAAAATTACGAAAGGAAGTGACCAGTTTGTGCATGAGGGTGTGCATACTCAAAGAGTGTGATGGTTGGACTAGCCATTCAACTAGTTCATGACTTGGGTAAGAACAACAACATGACAAGTCAATCAAGAGTACAAACGTGCTAGTAAGTTGAAATTGCAACACTTAAACATTGTGGAGGATCTCCTTGATGAAGATTGAATGATGGAAACAACCATAATGTAAGAGTGGATACTTTCCTTAGTCTTTGGAGTTGGATGGAGTGACAAAGATGTAAAAATAAAAGACTAAGTTTAGGCATGGAGATGTACATTTCAATAATTGGATGTGACGGTTGGACTAGCTACCCAACCAGTTCAGAAATTGAGGATATAACATTGTGCAGGGGCATGGAAGAGTTGGTTGAAGTATGGGAAGACCAATTAGTTCACATGATTTCAACACTTACAAATTTTTCATGAGGTTGCAACAATAGTTGATGTAGTAGCATCAAAAGAGAGTGTGATCATTGCAGTAGGACAATGGCAGCTTGGACATTATGAACAAGGTGTCTTTCCAATGTAGCGGGCATATTGACTGCACACAAATTTGCGAAAAGGGTAGTGTGGATAGTTGCACAGTGTTGTGGATGATTGCATGAGTTGTGGAAACTTGGGGTTTCCTCTTTAAAAAAGATTTCGGGTTTCTAGTTGGCACGAAAATTCGGGTTTCGAACAAACTTAGTTGCGATGGGGGCATGAGTTCGGGTGAAGACTTGGAGAAAACAGATTTTATGGATGTTGTTGGGGAAGGAAACAACTTGAGGTGGGGAAGGATGTAAGGTACCCGACTAGAAGGTCCTCGCCCAAGTCCTGAAGAAGACGGAATTTGGGATTTCTCTAGCACCCAAGAGTCGCACTAGTTGGTTAAGTGGGTGCCTTGGGCACATAAACAAACCAAGGGGATTGCCCAAGCATGAGGTGAAGAATGGGGCACACCAAAGAGGTTGGGGCGCGTTGACACGAGGATCACACCCAAGGTTGGGGCATGTTGGTCCCAAGGGATGCAAAGGTAGCACATGGGATCATTTGGGTGCACTGGGTCCATGAAGAGGTGTATCGGTTCATGTGGGTGCATTGGTCTGTGAAGGGATGTGACACACCCAAAGGGCACGATGATTCACGAAGTTGACATTTGGAGTTCATATAAGAGCATAAGGCACACAACCTAGAAGGCATAGAGAAAGTGAGGAGGACAAGATCAACTTTGAGGTTCTGTGGAAGATTTGGACAAGGAGGGGTGATCTCCCTCAAAGAGCCAAGTCACTCCACATGGGAGGAATTGTGCTACCTTGAGGTGATTCTGTGGGAAGAGTTGGGGCCACCTTCTTTGGGTTGAATCTGGTAGAAGGTAGGGTGACTTTGGAGTTGGGGAAGTATTGCTTCAATTCTAAGTGAGGCATGCTATGAGACGAAACCATAGGTATTTGTGAAGCCTTGCGATTGAGAAGAGACAATGAGTCTAAGGTGGATGCACATTTGGGGTGCACCACAAGAGTTTTGAATTTTTTTGCGACAAATGAGTCTTGGTGTGATGAATTTGTGTATGAGTGTCTTAGTGAGATGAGGCGAGTTGTGTGACTCTTCCCAAGTTGTAAAATGAGTCGGTAATGCTCATATTGTAATTGTTTCACAAAATAACACTAAGTTGGGTGTTAGGAACGTCTTGTGCCACCCACACTATATTTTTGTATCTCTTATATGTTTCAAAAGTGTTCTATTTGTTTCACATGTTGATGGATGTATTCTTAAATGACTAAGTGTTAAGTTGTTAACAAGATTGTCTAAGTATACAAGTGAGTGGCACTAAAGTAGCAGTGTGAATCTCCCGTAGCCTAGAAAAGAGAATGGGTATGCTCTAGGTTAAGAGGCGTAGTCCGGATGAAGTATCCTTGATGTTTCCAAGTAGCCAAGTGAGAACTGTCGTGGTGCCACATGGCCTCAAGAGGTGCATGATCACAAGATTCAGGGAGACACATTGTGGGGACGTGACAATATCCAAGATGGCGCTTCAAATAATGTAAAGGCTAAATATCTACTTCATGTCACCTATATCGAAGTCACTTGAGTTAGGCATCTCCGTTGTGTTGATTTCATCATCAACTACATACTTTTTTGTCAATTTGGCATTGTTTTTGGTTCCATTTGCATCAATGTTTCCACACATCCCTCAATTTACATCAAGTTAGACTCATATTTTGCATCACATATTTTCCTATGTTTCATGTATTGCATCAAACACACCATCTTTTGAGTTAATTGTTGGATTGTGTAGATGTTTTTTGTGTTGATTGTAGTACTATAGTAGTATAGGTTATTAATTTTATTATCATAATTATTTTTAATAATTAATATTTTAAAAATATTTAAATATTGATGAGATTTAGTATGTGTCTATTTTACATTACTAACATTCAATCAATTTCACACCATGAAAACAAAAAAACATGTATACATAAACACAATTATGAAATTTTAAATTAAAATAAAAAATGACTAAGTATTTTTTTTCTACTTATAATAAGTGATACAATAACACATAGGGAAATGTCCATTTTTATACAACATTGCATGAAAAAATATTTATATGTTTTAAAAAATGAATTTGAGATCAAATGTCAATTAAATTGTTGTTATTTCCCTTCTCATCTTCTGAATCCTCCTCATCCTCACTCTATAAGAACATAATAAAAGAACATGCATTAAATAAAATAAAAAATTTCTAACAAAACATATAGATGTAATAAAGTTCATATAAGTTTAAAACATTTTCAATACCATATGATTCCTTCAAACCAATTTTGTCATCATCAATATGGAGGAGTATAATAACAATTCAATTAATTAAAGAATAATTCCAACTCTATATAATTTTAAAAATTAACACATAATTAACAATTAATTATTGAGGGCACAGGCTCATAACATTCCACCTATATTTCATAACCATGCCATGGGCATACTATATTTAATCCTAAGTTGACTTCTGAATATAATCATTTATCTATCTATAATAATAAAAAACCATATTTAATAATTATAACATATATATTAAGCTAGTTTTTTTAGCATTACCCTACTAGTTGTTATTGTTCATAGATACTATAATAAATGAGATTATATTTGATGAGTCCCTTAAGGTTACTATTTGTTATTATGGTTGTCATTGATCCACCCTTTATCTAGATATTCCAAGGAATAAGGGGGATCCCACAATATTTCACTTGGAAAAAGACGAGAATATGTTGATAGACTTACACAGTAGTCTCTAATCGAGGATCTCCTAGCTTAACCGATATAATGTGTATTTTTTGTTTTTTTGTGTCAATTCGTGCATGTACATAAGATAAGATAATATTATTTAAGTTTATCAGTGTCCAACAAATGACCACAAAAGTAGGTCAATGGTTCTAAAAGATTACATCAAAATAAAAATATAATGTAAAAGTGTGAAGGCAACTCTTGGATCAATACCAAAAGCATATCAAAATGAGTAACTAAAATTTAAAAGATTAAGAAACTAGAAAACTAAGAAAGTATGGTATTATTTGATATTGGTTATCAATAGAAATTAAGCAATTAATGGTAAATGATTCATTAACAAATGTTAATTGATAATTCAACTAATTATATATTAGTTATTACCTTTGTGGCCTTTTGTTGTGGTGTCTTAGATCCCACTCCTAATGCTACCTTCTCAAGTGAGATATTCTAAGCATCTTTGTAATCCTTAATGATGTTTTTAAAGATATTTTTCTAAATCTATTGGTCGGTTTTCATTTTTCTTTCCCCTTCAAGGAGTTTTTTTATGAACTTAATAAAATTGTTTAGAACCACAAAAAATAAAGTCAACTGTAAAATTCAATGAGGATACATAATGAATTAGAAAAGGTAAACAGTATAAATATGAGTGAATAAAAAGAAGATTAATTTGAATATATTTCACTTGATATGGCATCTCTACCTAGACTTTCTCATAATATGGAAAAATCTATGAAGGACCCATCTGTCACTAAAGGGAACCTTTTACCTAGATGTTGAAATTCTCTTTGCTTAATATTGTTATGTATTTCACTCCAAGGTTTTTGGTATTATTTTGACCACTCTCAAGTGACAGTGACAAAAATTTATTGATGGAATTTTTTTCCACTTCCCTATTTTAAAACCTCTACTTGCGAACCGACATGTATATCTTCATAAGTTGATTCTCTGTACTCTGGTGAGATATATATTTTCCTCGATTCATCTTCATCTATGTGCCCTATTATCAAACATTAATATGCATGTCATATAATGAATAATACCATGAAAAATGTAGTATATTGGATCCAATTAATACTATAACATTCACTCTAAATCCATTGAATATTGTAGGATAAATCATATCTCAACTAACATGCTTAGAAAAAATGTAAATGAGATTCGTTGAACTGATCCTATATCACACATTTAATCCTCATCTATATATTGTTTCTCTTTGTTATCCCTTTTAAAAAATTTCTATTTTTTTATTACACTTTTCTAGAACATAAAACATAGTATAGTAACAATTACAATTGTATATGCAACTCTTCATAAAATAAATACATATATTTCAATATTATATAACAATAATAGAGTATATAATTGTAACTCACAAGAGGCTCCTTGCCTTTATGGACTAATTTTTATTTATATATTCTTCTAATATGTTCCTCCTTTATTTCCATGCATTTGGCATCACAATTCTATCTCTTTCCACTGTAAGAAATATGATCTATAGATGTATCACATAGATATGCTACCAAAGTAAGTACATAAAATCCATGGAATAAAATATATGCATAATTTGATATGAAAATTGAAAACATTGTATGCAGAAAATTAACATTTGTAGAGATGCTTTGGTTACAAAAGATGATAATTAGAGGGGAAATTCTATGTAACTAACATGATACTTATGGAATGAAGTCTCATAGTTGTTATGATTAATATAATTTGGATATTGCAATATGATCAACATCATCAAGACCTACTCTCATTCTTATGCATATACTTGTACATGAAAAGAGTAGGAGGGGGAGTGCAACATGAAAAACAATAGGGGTTAGACGCGATAATTTGTATTGATTTTTTTACTATGAAGTGATGGGCATGTTTATTGATATCAACATAACTAAATTAGTGAATTATGGTTTATTTTAAGGGAATGTTGATAATAATAACAATAATATACCAACAATAATTTTTAATTAATATTAATATTATTTGGGTTATCTTATCTTGCAAGAGGAAGAGAAAAAGAAGAAGAGAAAGAGAAGAAAAATAATGAGAATACAAAGAAGAAAAGGGAGATGAGGAAGAAAAAAGTCTGGGGGGAAGAAGAGGAGGAGTGGAGGGGGAGCACAGAAGGAGGGAGAGGGAGACAAGGGGAGAAGAAAAAGAAAAGTGGGTAGGGGTAGGGGAAGAAAGGGAAAGAGAAAGAAAGAGAGGGAGTCAAGGGTGAAAAATAGGAAGAAGAAAGAGAGGAAGAGGGAGGAGAAGGATAAGGGGAGGGAGAAAAAGAAGAAATATATGGATAAGAAGAGGGAAAGGAGAGGGATGGGAAGAGGAAGGGTAATGGGAGGGATAAAAAGAAGAAAGAAAAGGATAAGAAGATCGAAAAGAGAAGGAGAGCATGATAATAAAAGGGGAAGACCATGCAAGATAATAATAATAAAAGGAAGAGGAAAGAGGAGAGGAAAAAAAAAATTAGGAAGGAGAAGAGGAGGGTGGGAGAAAAGAAAAGGGAAATAGAAATAAGGAATAGGAAGGAGAAGAAGATGGGGAGGTAGGAGGAGTAAGATAGAGGAAAAGAAGAATAAAATGAAGAGGAAGAAGGAGAGGAGGAAGAGAAAGATATATCTAAAACCTAAACCCTAGCTTGGTTTGTTTTGTTTTGTTTTGTAAATGGGGTTTCAATTCATAGGCTTGTAGGGTAAAAACCATTATAGATACATCAAAAATATAAACCTAAATCACATCCCAAATCTATAAAAAATCTTACCTTGAAATCCAATAAATCAATGAAGCTCCCTCCAATATCCCATGGATGCTCCCATTGAATGCCCAACGAATCCCTCTTATCTCCAACAAGCTATGCCCCACATGTTCATATAAAAATGAACTGATAGTGACCTATTTTTTCCACTTTATGACTGAAATACACACACCATCAAATGTAAACTTTTTTTTTTGTGACTTTTTTTCCAGATGTTGGGCCCGAGATATGATCACTTTTATGATGGTTATTATACACTTTTGTCGCCTGTACATATGTGTTTTTCATATTTTGAAGAAGCTTTTTGAATAATTTTATGTTAAAATGGTATGATCGACATAAGGTACGTATGATTCATGTTTAATGATTGTATCAAGTATAATTCATCATGTTTTTACACTTCCAAGGATCTGATTCATGTTTTTTTGATGTTACAGGGAAAAATGCATTACATTTCTGCTTCCAACACTCAGTCTGGCACTCCTTCCAACACTTGTTCCAGAACCCGATCCGACACTGCATCCAACACTTCATTTTGCAAAAAAACGGAGGGCAACTTGGCGGTTATGGTATTGGCGGCCAGTGATGGGAGAATTGGGAACATGGGTTTTGTTTATGCTTGCCCCCTCCATCTACTAAACTCCCAACAACTTAGTTTTAGTTGTTCAAGAGGGCGATTATTGGTTTTCTCTGTTTTATCAGTTAGGTCATCATTTAATGCAAATTGCCGAATTTAGAAGTGGTTTGACCCTCCTGTGGTCGACCACTTGGTCTGTAAACATTATAAATACCACCAAGGTGGTCAGACATAAGTTAAGTAGCAAAAGCATCAGTGTGATAGGTAGAAATACATTTTTATTTTGTTTTTCCAGATTATACAAGAACTGTTTCTTTGAGTTTTTATGGTGAATTCATCTTGCTGAGCGTGTGGTGTGCCTTTAGGAAGTGACCACGACATGTTGGGGGGCCCACCAACAGTCTGGTAACTATCTTTGTGTTTTTTTATGCATTTCATAGTTTAGTTGTTCTCTTTATTTTCCTGTACATGCATTTTTATTATGTTAATTGGTTTGTTGTTGCAATTTAATTTCTTTGATTCTCTTTTGCAAGTTAGTATGATGAATTGTGTTAGCATGCATTAATCTTGTAGTTAGGAATGGATCTGCAGACCCCTATACTAACCCCATGTGTAATTGGATATTAGATTACATCTTTATTTATGATTTTAGAATCAAGTTTAAAACAAAGTTTTAATTAGAATAGAACATAGTTTTTATTTGAGCTTTCTTTGACAAGGATTTGATGGATGGATATGATCAATTTCAGTTTTTAATCATAGCTTGCTTATTTCCTTTTTATGTAGAATTGGCTTAGCTAGTTGTTGATTAATGTAGTTGTTAGTTTACTTTTTAATGTCATGTTTTAATCTATGTTTTTAAGCATTTTCTTATTGCAGTTTGAATTGTTGGAGTAGATATAGCATAGTTTTCAATTTATGTAATTTTCTTTCTAGAATTAAATTGCAATTATATTTCTTAGTTAATGGTTGAATCTAGTTTTTCTTACGTAGTATAGAAGTATAATGCTGATCTTGTTATATTGTTGATGGTTAATAAATGAATATGCAGGGTAATTGACGATTGTTTATGTCATGGCTAAATTCTCATTGGATTGTTTAATCCATACCTTTCACTTTTCTATTGAGATTAGTGTTGAGCTTATACCGCTTGAATTGTCCTTTGTTGTCAAGTGCCATTGAGATATCATCCGACACCGAATACATTCACACAACCACCAACATTATCTTTGAGTTTTCATAGATTAAAAAATAGTTTTTTTGCTTTCATAGATTAAAAGAGATAGTTTTCCCGTTTTCATAGATTAGAAAAGATAGTTTCTTGCTTTTGTAGATCATAAGAGATAGTTTCTTGCTTTCATAGTTTAAAAGATAGTTTAAATGCTGCTATAGGATAGATAGTCTTTTTTATTGATAGGTTAGAGAACAATTTTGTTTATCATAGATTAAAAGTTAGTTAGTTTTCTCGCTTTCAATAAAATAGATTTCCTTTAATGAATTAGAAATAGTTTTGAATTAAGAATTTAGTCCACTTGTCTCTTAGGCTATATAGTTGTTCAATGAGAAGTTTTAATTTGATTGCTTGCAGTAGTTAGTTGTTTATTTGCTTTAGTAGGTTAGTTAGTTGTCTTTGCTTACTTGTCTATTGCTTTAGTAGGTCAGATAGTTTTCTTTGCTTACTTGTTTACGTGCTTTAGTAGGTTAGTTAGGTGTCTTTGCTTGCTTGTTTATTTATTTTCTTTCATAGGGTAGTTACTCATTCAATATAGGTTGGCAAGTTAAATAAGTTTGCTTTTGTCATTTGTTTATTATGCTTAAATAGTTTCTTTTGCTTATTGTTATGAACTAGTTTGTTTCAAGTAGGGTTTTTACTTGTTTTCTTAGAACTATCCATCGATCCTTGGCCCAAAAGTACTTAGGTTACCTAGTTTCAAGTTGCTTAGTAGGGTTTACTCATTAGATAGTTTTTCTTGACTAGATTAGCCTTAGATAACTACCTTCATTAGTTAAAATATACTCCTACCAACCCTTCTACCTTTGGCATATATTTTGCTACAACTCTAAGTTTACTTACCCCGCATTGACAATTTAATTAAGGGTTTTTACTGTGTTTTTAGTGCATATATAACACCCATCATTTTTGGCATTGTTGCTAGGGAGTTGTCTCAAGGTAAGAAGTAGTTAGTAAATAAATCATTATTAGACCTTAGCATTAGATTTGTGGCGGGGGAGATTTAAGACAAGAGGTAAGAACCTACGCATCTAGTATAGCAGGTTCCCCCAAACCCAATGGTAGTTTTTCTTTCTCTTTTTGTTTACTTTCATGAATAAACCTAGAAACCAAATGGTATCTTTTTCTTTTTGTTTTTTCTTTCTTTCATGAATAGGCCTAGAGACCCACAAGGTAGATACATTAAATTAAAATCAAACCTTTCAACCAAGGTTCCTTCCAATCTCTTTGGGGGAAGGAACGTTCCGCTTATAAAATCCATAGATCAATATCGAAAAACAGAAGCTATCTCAACTCAAAGAGCTAAAATAGTCTCTAAAGAAACTAATACAAGGAACACTATAGAACAAAAAATTGAAGCATCAATCATATTAGGAAAGGAGGCAAGACCACCCGAGTCTTCCACTGAGCCAAACAATACAACCTTTCTTTTACACCACCACCAGGGGACCCTAATTTTAAGGACATCATAGACCCTGAACAAGTGAATATTTTTTTTGGTAGTTTAGGCAATGTAATTATCTCTCAAACTGACACAGAAACTTTGGCGCCAATAGTCTCAATCGGCTTGAGTAGAGTCCGAGACATCCAATCCATAGGAAGACCTTTCCATCAAAGGGAAACATTTTTTTCTTCAAATATAAAACCACCTAAGTACTCTCTTTTTGGAAATCAAGCCAATATGGATGATTAGGAAGACCATAACAATGTAAGACACAGGGAGGAAGAAGAAATTGGAAACCAAACCAAAACTACCTTCGGGTTTCCGATTTTGGACACCACTTCAAATGTCAACATGAAGAATATTCCTCTCTCAACACTGCTTACCTTTTATGGTAAAAACAATGAAGATCTAGACACCTTCCTATTTGAATTTGACATCTTGTGTTAGAGATACAACTACATACAAGATGCCCAAAAACTAAAACTCTTTCCTGCCACCCTCAAAGACTCTGCACTTAGATGGGTCATGGGGTTGGGAGAATCCAGTATTAGGTCTTGGGAAGCCATGAAAGACATCTTTCTTAAGAAGTACCAAGACTACTCCAAGACCAAAGAGTCTCGTAATGACATCTTTAAAATACAACAATTAGAAGACGAGACCCTCAAATATTATATGGAAAGATTTGGTTATATCTCCCAGAAGTCAAAATACCATGACCTCCTAGAGGATGCAATTAGGGCTCTTTTCCTTAAAGGAATTTCAGAAGAATTTATAGATATGCTTAACCTGATGGCATTAGGTGACATCTCTGATAAACCATTTGCTGAAATATGTGAAATGTGTAAAAATTACTCAAGGAGTAGAGCCAAAACAGGAAAGAATGTTCAAGACCCTTACAATAGAAGCTTAAAATCAATTAGTTCAGTTGGTATCACAAGAGCAGAGATAGGGAAACTTTTAGACAACTTCAAGATAGATATCTTAAGCACAATAGGTTCCCAGTTGGACACCCTAAAAATAAAAAAGAAACAGGAGGAGGAAAATGAAACAATGAGCATATATTGCCCAACATGAAGGAGGAAGCATTCCTCAAGGGAATGCCCATTAGATAACATTTCAGTTTGTGGCTTCTGTACATAATACCATGTGACTGAAAAATGTCCATCATTTCTTAGATTATTAGCCATATATAGGAGTGGATATCCCGGGGAGTCTTCTTATGCACCTAGGAGGCCATGGAAGCCTAGGAATCAACCCACATACCTGGATCTACAATCTCAAGTTCCACCCTATTATCAACAACAACAGTGGAACTCACCAGGTTGGAAAAACTGGTCTACTTAGTACCAACATCCTTGGATTCAAGGATGGAGGGGAGGACACAACCAAGGAAACCCTCAAGCTCCACCTATCCATATGTCTAACCATCCTTATCCTCAGTTCCCACCGAGAACTCCACAACTTTTTCTAGGTTTTGTTCCACCACCTTTACCTCCTATTCCATAACAACAACTACTACAATATCAAAATGTAATCTCCCCAAGACTGAAACTATTGCCGGCACAGCCAGTGTCGAATCCCAATAATAAGACCCCTCAACCTCTTCACAATGTTGATATGTAGGCCTTCCCGACGTATGTTATTACTCCTGTTCCATTACAAGAAATTCAACTAAGATCTAGAAAAGTTCTAGATAGGCAAGGACCTTCAATGGGCATCCAGAAAGAAGAAGAAGAAGAAACCACCAAGAAACCCATGGATGACACTAGGTGGGAAGATGTTATTATCCTGAAGAACCAAGAACCCAAGCTTCCCCAAAATGAACCTTCACAAATTATGAAGGTCCCTCCTTATCCAGACCGATTGGTAATCAAGAAACCTACCACCCAACCGAAATTTGACATTTTGAATGAATTGAAAAATATTTGTGGCAAGATTCCTCCGCTTCAAGCCATTAAATACATTCCAATATATAGTAAGGTAGTCAAATAATTATGTATCAAGAAGCCAAGTAGGAAGCAAAAGGATCCCCCTACAGTACACTTGATAGGAGGACTTTCTGAATACATATCAGAGAAGCCAAAACTAGCAAAATATGGGAATCCAGGAAACCCCATAGTGACTATAACTATTAATGAGGTCTCCATTGGAAACACTCTCATAGACCTGGGGGCATCCATCAATGTTATGACTGCTACTACCTTGGAACAATTACAGTTACAACCTCTTCGTCGACCTACCCCAACCATTTTGGAATTAGCAGATAAGACTAGGGTTATACCTGAAGGAATTTTAGATGATGTCATGGTTACTTTAGCCTCATGGAAGTACCCCGTAGATTTTCTTGTCATTCATTCAAAGAACCCTACCAAAGGCCATCCTGTCATTTTGGGAAGACCTTGGATAGCCACAAGCAATGCATTTATTGGTTGTAGAGAAGGAGAAATGACTATCTCGAATGGACTCTCTATCCAAAAGCTCACCATTTACCCTCCAACTTAACCTATTATGGAGAATCTATGGTGGCTCAAATTTCCATACGATAATGAATATTGGGAAGAACATGTATTGCCAAGTGACCATGCATGGGCACTTCAGGAGCACATAATAGAAAATATGCTAAACCAGTTTATTTCTGCTATCACATGTGTGGATTTTCCACAGTCTTTTTCCCAATTGAATACATGTTTGGGGAAGAATTTCAAGAACAATTAGACCCATCCATTTTGTCTTTGACATATTTTATTTATGAGATAGATGAGTCTACCATGTCTTATACTATGCCCTATGAGATTAGTCCAGGGAAATTTTTACATATAAAATCCGGGCTAGATATAGACCAATAGAAACAATTAGTAGATATCCTTAAAGAACAATCATGAGAATTTTCTTGGGAATACACTGACATGAAGGGTATACACCCCGACACATGCATCCATCACATATATACCCAGGGGGAAGTAACACCTGTTAGGAAACCCCAGAGAAGGATGAACCCAACACTTAAAGACATAGTCAAGGAGGAGATCCAAAAGATGTTAAATGTCGGATTTATCTATCCCATATCTGAAAGTAAGTGGGTATCCCCGCTTGTAGTGGTTCCAAAAAAAGTAACTAGGAAATGGAGAATTTGTGTTGATTTCCGGGAACTCAACAAGGCCACTCTGAACGACTACTTTCCTCTCCCTTTCATTGACCAAGTTCTAGATACCTTGTCGGGAAAGAAGTATTTTCCTTTTTATATGAGTACATTGAGTACAATTAGATTCTTATAGCACCCAAGGACCAGGACACGGATACCTTTACCTGTCCTTGGGGAACCTATGCCTATAGGGTCTTACCATTTGGATTGTGTAATGCTCCTGCCACTTTTCAACAAGCAGTATTAGGGATATTTGTCGATCTTATTCATGATTGTGTGGAAGTCTACATGGATGAATTCACATTATATGGAAACACTTACCAGGAAGCCTTAGACAACTTAGAAAAGGTCCTCATCAGATGCCAGGAAATGAACCTATCTCTAAGTCATGAAAAATGCAAAATGTTGTTAACTGAAGGAGTGGTTCTAGGACATCATGTTTCATTTGAAGGGATAAAAGTTGATCCTACAAAGATTGAGGTCATAGTCAGACTTCCATCCCCCAAGACTCATAAAGAGGTAAGAATATTTCTTGGACATGCCAGATATTACTGACAGTTTATTGAAAATTTTACAAAGATTTCTACACCTATGTTTGGATTATTGATAAAAGATGTTGATTTTGTTTAGACTGGGCAGAGTCAAACTACCTTCGAAACCCTGAAAGCTAAGTTGTCTGTGGCACCAGTTCTTAGAGGGACCAATTGGACTCTCCCATTTAATATATCCACTGATGCCTCCAACACTGCAATAGGAGGGGTATTAGGGCAGAAAGAGGACCAACAGTCCTATGCCATTTATTTTGTGAGCAATAACTTGGCCCCTCCTGAATTAAACTACACAGTCACTGAGAAGGAATTCTTTGCAGTTCTTCATGCTATTAACAAGTTTCGTCATTACATTACAGGTTATGAAGCATTTGTACATACTGATCATTCAACCATTATATTCCTCATGAATAAATCCATAACTAATGGTCGAGTGACCAGACGACTTTTGTTATTGCAAGAATTTAATATTATTGTGCTTGACTGACCTGGAAAGGATAATGTAATAGCTAAATTTCTTTCCCAAATAAAAAATGAGGATGATGATATCCCTGTAGATGATAGTTTCCCATATAAGCACCTCTTTTCCATTTCTGGAAATACCCTATGGTTTGTGGATATGGAAAACTATCTGGCTACTAGGAAGTTATTGTCTCATTTGTCACCTCATGAAAAGAGGAAAATTATTACACAGAGTGCTAATTACTCTTGGGTTGGTCATGATATTTTTCGCACAGGTCCCGATTTGATTATTTGTAGATGTGTCCGAGAGGATGAGGTACCTGAAATACTACAAAGTTTTCATGATGGACCATGTGGTGGCCATTTTTCTGACAAACATACAACATATAAGGTGCTACATTCGTTTTACTATTGGCCTAGCATTTTCAAAGATGCTGCTAAATATGTGAGAAGTTGTGATAGTTTCCAAAGGATAGGAAGACCTATGTCAGTTGAAGAAATTCCTTTGCATGCCCAAGTTATGATAGAACCCTTCGAAAAATGGGCCCTTGACTTTGTAGGACCAATTTCACCCATGACTTGTAGGAAGAATTATATTTTGGTTTGTACTGACTATGTCAACAAATGGGTAGAGGAAAAAGCCCTATTCAGGGCTACATAGAAGTCTGTTGTCAAATTTATCTATGAAGACATCTTTACTCGCTTCGGTTTCCCTCATGAAATTGTTACTGACCAAGGCACTCAATTCACTTCCAAGCTGATGAAAGAGTTAACAGATAAATATGGGACTAAACATTGTAAATCTTCTCCATACCACCCACAAACCAATGGTCAGGTAGAATCCACAAACAAAGTTTTGGAAGCCATCGACCAAGACTGTTCAGTTACATCACCGATATTGGGATGATAGTCTCCTAGAGGATTTGTGGGCATACCAGACTATCTGGAAAAATACCATTGGGCATACCTCTTATGAGCTAGTGTACGAGAAACAAGTACTTTTACCAATATAATTCTAAGTAAGGACCTTCCATATTGCCATAGAATTAGGATTGAACTTGGATGAGGCTCAAAAGAAACGAACCCTATAATTGAATGAGTTGGATGAAATCAGACAAGATTCCATCCAACAAACAATATTAGTCCAAAACTAGAGGAGCAAGTGGCATGACAAGTTTATTAAATATAAACACTTCCAACCTGGTGATTGAGCTCTGTTGTTTGATTCTCGATTCAAAACCTTCAAAGGAAAACTCACCACCCAGTGGTTGGGCCCTTACAAGGTAGACATTGTATATGACAATGGAGCTATAAAAATTAAAGCAATTGACGATGGACAAGTCTCCTTTGTGGTAAATGGACACCGACTTAAATTTCATCATAAGCTCATTTCCAGAGAGGATTTTCTATAGGTCATGTCAACTAAGAAGCCATTGGCCTTAGTATATGCGGAATCCCCCCCCTGTTCTTGAAAAGTTTTATGAATTTCCTACTGTATATATGTAAACAGTTTCCGAATTTTGTTAATAAGGCAATTCTAGAGATTTCTATAAGTATTTATTTCACCAGGAGTACACAGTTTCAAGGATCTTTCTTCAAAAATTGTTACACTTGAATTTTGTGTCTGCTAAAGAATCAAATGAATATTGACTTACTGTAGTTAGCCATATTTTTGCAAGAATTCTCATTTTTAGGCATTCTAAAGTAGTTTCTCTTGAAACTCTTCACCACTGTATAAGGAAGTGATACCATAACTATCAATCCTAGAGGTCTCTCATATAGTTTTTCCAAGAAACATGAGTAAGTGAGTCAAGTGTCTTTATCAAAGAGTAACAAGGAGGTCTAATTAGTGGTTAGTCATGGAAACATCACAATAAATACAAAGGAAGAAAGTAAGTTGAGCCTAGAGATACCTTTATGTTCTTTCTCAATGGTACCATCCACTACGCACTAAATAACTTGATTATATCATATATTTAGATAGGCCACATCTACTTAAGTACCCCTTACATAGGGGCAATCACTAAGTAATATAACGAAAATTCATCCTCTAACATAAATACCATCCCAATTAAAAAAAAAAAAAGAGAAAGAAGAAGTTTTTTTCGGAGCTATTCCCCCATCTTCTTGCATAAAGAAATCTTATAATAAAATCTTAAAGGATGGAGGGCCAGTCTCTGAGGGTTTAAGAGGCTAACCCGTCGAGATGATGAACAGGTCTTCTAGTAGAGGGTACTGGCCTGTGGTATGACTAAGTAAACCCACCAGAGTATTAAACAAGCTTGCTGGAAGCTGGGAATTCTACCTAGCGAGCATGGTAATCTGACAAAAATAAATAATAAATTTAAACTTGTCCCGATGTACGACATTACTTGCAGACTAAGTTGACATGAAGTGTGTGTGGTTAAGCTAATGTTAATGAACTCCATCAACTTTCCATTGGGAAATAACTCTAAGAATATCTTGAAACTCTCTTGCCTACCTCTTCTTATCTATATGTAGGATCTCTTATCCTATAGGTGGGGCCATCTTCTAACTGTCTTGTCAGACCAAGGTGTGAAATTTTATCTTTACACTTGGCGTACTATAAATCTTCAGTTATTGGGGGATACTGATTGGTTTCCTATACTTTTGATTGTGAGGTGTCACAATAATTAGGTGTGGGGGAGGGGTTCATGAGCGGACAAATGATCATTGCCTAGAGAAGTAGATCTTGGTAAGAATTTCTGTATTATTTCTATGATACAGGTTATTACATTGATAGTCATTTTATTTTTTATGTTTAACTCCTGTGTGCTATGAATTACCGAACATATACTTAACAGACCACTCTTTATCGATTTTTACAAGCTGCATATTGTAGGATTGACAATACATGCTTTTCTTGCTATACCTTGTTCATTGTAGGTTTTGACATTATATGTCATATGCAATAGGGTTGAGTGAGCATGACGGAAAAATCAACAACCAGGGAACATTCTGCCTCTGCTCATTTACCACTATGATTGTCAAAAACACTTAATTTGCAGGCTATCCATTACAAGAAGTGAAAATGTATTTAACATAGAGGTACCAGTTGAAGTACTGTATGAGGTGCCATATGAAATGTCGTATGAGGTGCCGAACGAAGTGCCATGTGAATTACACACCAATGACCGCCCTAGATTCCAGGTAACCAGAACTCAATTATATTCAATTGAATTGGTTGCAGACATTGATTAAAGATGCTTCATATGTTTATGATCAGATGTCCAAGTCACAAGACTTGGACATTGATTTAACCATGAATCATTACATTGCCCCAAAACAAACCATCAAATTTGAATTTTCCACACATGGCAGTCTGTGCGCACATGTGTGCAACCCAATCCACTATAAGAAGATTCAAAATTGGGCTAGGCAACCATTATGTCCATTTTCCCTTGCCATTTTCTCTCCCCTGCGTTAAGAAATCACACCCAACCTCTGCCATTTCATCCACTGTTCAAAATGCATTCGTCCTGTGCTCAATTTGTGCCACTGTTTGGCTCGATTACGTCCTTGATTGGTGATATTCACCTCTGTCACAATGCCTAGGAGGTACAAATTCTCTTCCTATGCAGATTTGTTTGCCATTCCCGAATTTGCACAATGCAGAGAAGTGTTTTTGCATGCAGGCTGGGGGCCATTTTTGTCTAGCTTGCAGGGCCACGATGATGGCCTCTCCATGCGATTCTCCCTTGGTTTCGATGGTGAGAAAACACATGTAGGTTCTCTTACTTTTGAAGTTTCATAAGAGTCCATTGTTGCTGCCACGAAGCTCCCAAGAATGGGAGATAGATGGTTCAAAAACCACGAATTGTCGCGCTCAAGTTATAATAGGTTGTTTAAGCATGAATTCGAGAGCATTTAAGGAGAAAAAGGGTATGCTAAGGAGTGGATAAAGGTGGAATTGATCAACCCCATCATCGTCATCACAAGGTTAATTACATGTGAAGGTAGATACTCCACCTTCAAAGCTTGTCATTTCAGATTGTTGGCTCATTTTCTGTTCAACAAACCTTTGAAATTCCCTTTATATTTTCTCAAAAGCTTGGAGAAGATGTCCTCTCAAGTGAGGAAGAATGTGACCAACCCCCACATTAGTCTCTTCCACCATGGCTTGATCAAAATCCTTGTTCTAGCCGAACTAGAGAAACAGGGGAAAAATTGGGATGCCTTTATCTACCAATTTGCAAACCCTCACTTGAGAGTTAAGATCGAAAAAAAACCACTTAGCCTAAAAACTATATCTCCATCCAAACTTCGCTCTCCAAGAAATCCAAACCCCCTTTCACAAAGCCTCTCTTTGCTCGAACAAAACCAAAATATTGTTGATATCCCTACTTCTTCATTGGGTAAAAAGACCAAGAGAAAAGACCAAAATAAGCCTATTGTTAACCCCCCAATGCCTTCACTCTCTCTTGATCCTACACCTAAAAATATCCAAGAAGTAATGCAACAAAACTTTCCCATCATTCCCACAAACAAGAGGGGAGCCAATCGATTTGGTAAAGGACCCTTTTCGGAAGAGTACCTGAAGCACAAGAACCAAGCCTTATGCAAAACCTCCACCTACTTAGAATCCTATCCAAGTGTCCTCCAACCTTGAGAGCCCTCATAAGAAACTTAGGGAAGTTTCTGCGGATGGATTAGAGCCACTAAGGAAAACAAAATCGGAACCTACCTCTCCTTACCGATCTCCCATCACTCCTACTTCACCCATGCCTACTCTAGATCCTAAAATTGATAGATTGTCCACATCCCTCAAAGGATTTAAGCCTTCCTCGGAGATCATTGATTCTGCCCCAACCATAGAGGAGCTAGAAAAGAAAAACCATCAACTTCTCCAACAGTTGGAAGAAAGGAAGACAATAGACACACACCTTCACCATGATAATGTAGTCCTTCAGGAAAAAGTTAACTCTCTTCAACGGTTGGTTGATGAAATGACCAAATCCAACAGCAGCCTCAGAGCACAACTGAAGCAACATAAGAGGCACAAGGCAAAGTCTTCGCAGCAAGAAGGAGAGGCTTCTAAAGCCAGTCATCCTCAGCAAGCCTAGTCATGAGGGGTAACTTCTTTTTGTTTGCAATGGGACATGCAAAATCGTAAGTGGGGGGGTAATGTTGGGCCCGAGATATGATCACTTTTATGACGGTTATTATACACTTTTTCCGCATGTACATATGTGTTTTTCATATTTTGAAGAATCTTTTTGAAGAATTTTATGTTAAAATGGTATGATCGACATAAGGTACATATGATTCATGTTTAATGATTGTATCGAGTATAATTCATCATGTTTTTACACTTCCAAGGATCCGATTCACGTTTTTTGATGTTACAGGGTGAAAATGCACTACCTTTCTGATTCTGACACTCAGTCTGTCACTCCTTCCAGGACTTGTTCCAGTACCTGATCTGACACTGCGTCTAGCACTGCGTTTTGCACAAAAATAGAGGGTGACTTGGTGGTTATGGTATTGGCGGCCAATGATGGGCGAATCGGTAATGTGGGTTTTGTTCATGCTTTCCCCCTCCAGCTACTGAGCTCCCGACAACTCAGTTTTAGTTGTTCAAGAGGGTGATTATTGGCTCGCTCTGTTTTATTAGTTAGGGCATCATTTAATGCAAATTGCCGAATTTAGAAGTGGTTCGAACCTCCTGTGGTCGACCGCTTGGTCTGTAAACATTATAAATACCACCGAGGTGGTCAAACATAAGTTAAGTAACAGAAGAATCAATGTGATAGGTAGAAATAGGTTTTTACTTTGTTTTTCCATTTTACATTGCCAGATTATAAAAGAACTGCGTTTTTGAGTTTTTATGGTGAATTTATCTTGCTGAATACGTGGTGTTCTTTTAGGAAGTGACCATGACTTGCTGGGGGGCCCACTAGCAGTCTGATAATTGTCTTTGTGTTTGTTTATGCATTTCATAGTTTAGTTGTTCTCTTTATTTTCCTGTACATGCATTTTTATTAGGTTAATTAGTTTGTTGCTGCAATTTAATTGCTTTGATTCTCTTTTGCAGGTTAGTATGATGAATTGTGTTAGCATGCATTAATCTTGTAGTTAGGAACGGATCTACAGACCCCTAGAGTAGCCCCATGTGTAATTAGATATTAGATTACATCTTTATTTATGATTTTAGAATCAAGTTTAAAACAAAGTTTTAATTAAAATAGAACATAGTTTTTATTTGAGCTTTCTTCGACAAGGATTTGATGGATGGATAGGATCAATTTTAGTTTTTAATCATAGCTTGCTTATTTCATTTTTATGTAGAATTGTCTTAGCTAGTTGTTGATTAATGTAGTTGTTAGTTTACTTTTTAATGTCATGTTTTAATTTATGTTTTTAATCGTTTTCTTATTGCAGTTTGAATTGTTAGAGTAGATATAACATAGTTTTCAATTTATGTAATTTTCTTTCTAGAATTAAATTGCAATTATATTTCTTAGTTAATGGTTGAATCTAATTTTGCTTACATAGTATAGAAGTATAATGATAATCTCGTTGTATTGTTGATGGTTAATAAATGAATATGCAGGGTAATTGACGATTGTTTATGTCATGGCTAAATTCTCATTGGATTGTTTAATCCATACCTTTCACTTTGCTATTGAGATTAGTGTTGAGCTTATACCACTTGAATTGTCCTTTGTTGTCAAGTGCCATTGAGATATCATCCAACACCGGAGACATTCACACAACCACCAACATTATGTTTGAGTTTTCATAGATTAAAAAATAGTTTTCTTGCTTTCATAGATTAAAAGAGATAGTTTTCCTGTTTTCATAGATTAGAAAAGATAGTTTCTTGCTTTTGTAGATCAAAAGAGATAGTTTCTTGCTTTCATAGTTTAAAAGATAGTTTAAATGCTACTGTAGGATAGATAGTCTTTTGCTTTGATAGGTTAGAGAACAATTTTGTTTATCATAGATTAAAATTTAGGTGTTAGTCTTCTTTATTTCAATAAAATAGATTTCCTTTCATGAATTACAAATAGTTTTGAATTAAGAATTTAGTCCACTTGCCTCTTAGGCTCGATAGTTGTTCAATGAGAAGTTTTAATTTGATTGCTTGCAGTAGTTAGTTGTTTATTTGCATTAGTAGGTTAGTTAATTGTCTTTGCTTACTTGTCTATTGCTTTAGTAGGTTAGATAGTTGTCTTTGCTTACTTGTTTACTTGCTTTAGTAGGTTAGTTAGGTGTCTTTGCTTGCTTGTTTATTTATTTTCTTTCATAGAGTAGTTACTCATTGAATATAGGTTGGCAAGTTAAAGAAGTTTTCTTTTGTCATTTGTTTATTATTCTTAAATAGTTGCTTTTGCTTATTGTTATGAACTAGTTTGCTTCAAGTAGGGTTTTTGCTTGTTTTCTTAGAACTATCCATTGATCCTTGGCCCAAAATTACTTAGGTTACCTAGTTTCAAGTTGTTTAGTAGGGTTTTCTCATTATATAGTTTTTTTTGAGTAGATTAGCCTTAGATAGCTACCTTCATTAGTTAGACTATACTCCTACTAGCCCTTCTACCTTTGGCATATATTTTACTACAACTCTAAGTTTACTTACCCTGGGTTGACAATTTAATTAAGGGTTTTTGCTGTGTTTTTAGTGCATATATAACACCCATCACATGTCATGTCTTTTCATTGAATTAACATTATATAATTGATGAAAATATCTCAGTGCATTGACTTCTTTGACACGTGAATTTTATTTCATAATTTGTTCGGCATGGTTACGTCATGAATGCATATTGAATACATCAATTTGTGCATATGGAATATCAAATATAATAATTATTTTTTCCTTGAAAAAAAATCATAGCTTATATTCCAACTAAAGGAGAGAAAATGCATGTTACATTCCATAGTCATCCTAATGTTTCATCCTCCATCTAGAAATATAAAAAAAGTACCAAAATTAGTCACCATAAAAGGTCTATCAACAAACCTAAAAAGAACCACTTGGTATATACTAATAACTTACTATCATGACTTTGTTTATGAACATAAATACATTTGCATAGGTCCATAGGCCCAACAACAATAGCAACATAAATCCATACATCAAGCAGACTTAAGTCCAAGCATAAAAAACCCTACAGGTAAACTTCCATCACAATTGAGTAATTCATTTTCTTAGGCCTCAAATATCTAATTTGTATAGTCTAAAGGATGACTAGTTTAAGTATGTGTGTGTCCATTCAACCACCTATCCTTCCTTGTATTATAGCACCTTCTAAATCACTGGGTCCAATTGTATACCTTCTTTTGAAAGGCCATATGCTTCAAAATTGAGTTCTATGTGGGTAAAATCATGAAGGTGGGTAACACTTTTGTGAGAATCAGGTCTCCAAAATTCCTAGTGATAGTTGTTGTGGCCGAAATAATAATTGTTTCAGCCAAAAAAAAATTCATCCGAGCCTTTAGACATCAAATCAAACAGTATCGTGATGAAGACCTCGAATTTCGTGTACCATATTAGCCGGACGGATTTTTTTTCCGGTAACATTGTTTTTGCCGAAAGTTTTTTCGGCCAAAAGAAGCTGACTGGATTTTTTCCCCGGTGACATAGTTTTGGCCAAAAGAATATTTCAGCCGAAACCGAGTTTCGTCCAAAAAAACCTTTCGGTCGAAAAATGTTTTATATATCCCCTTCACATTGTCCATTTTACACATTTCTGAACTGTTGGTTGGTGCTAGTGGTTTTTGTTGTTGGTTGATGTTGTTGTTTGTTGTTGTTCACTATTGTTGCTTCAAGTTCTAGGTAATTCTAAACCTATTCCCCAAGTAATTAAAATTTCATTTATTTACATGTTTAGTGTTTTAGGAGGTGGACAGGGCCAAATTCGGGCCTACCCCTATACATGGAGAAGGCCGAATTCAGGCATGTCCCTTTATAGGGACAAGCCCAGATTCAACCATGTCCATGTATAGGGACATGCCCAAATTCAACCCTATCCATGTATAGGGACATGCCTGAACTCCGCCCTATCCATGTATAGGGACAAGCCTCCGATCATTCTTAATTGTAATACAGATTCTCACAATCACTCAATTAATGGTCGAGTTTGATAAAGAGTGGAAAATAATGAAATACGTGCAAGATCTTGTATTAATTACATGAATGAATTCAAAGTGATTCTCTTACTTTCAGTTTTCTATGTATTCGTCGGTGAAAAATTTAGAAACCACACATATAGTTACTTGGATCATATAATTATTATGTGTAATTTATAATCTCAAAATCAATCTAAAACACATCCCAGGATGTAAATTCAGAATAATACTCGTGTAACTAGGTTGAATGAAACAAAAAATAGATACATTCTTCCCTATATGTATTCTAAGACAACATAGAAATCTCCAAGACATGAAAAGTACAACAAACAGAGAGTTCAATATCCATTTGTGATCAAATTTGATCCCAATTTTGGAAATGATTACATTATATGACACCATACAACAATTTTATCGATTTGGAGAATTTGAGGTGAAACCTTTAGTGTGCCAAAAATATTTCCAAACCTTTCTAGTCAACAACTGATAAGAGAGCTTGGCCAAGTAAATCATGATTAAAATAAAAATGATTCAGTTTCTGGAACTTCTAATAGTTTCAAAACAAACTAAAATAAACAATTTAATAAATGTATCATTAACCATTGGCCAACCAATTAGTGTTCACAGTAACAATTAACAACACCTGGAAATAATGGACCGTGTTTAAAAAATATTTCCCAAGGAATATGTCTTGGTGAAGTGGAGGTTAAATATTAGTCTTGAAAAGAAGATGGAATTGAAACACTCTCTACTGCAATATCCCCTCAATAGTATTTAGCTACTTTTATTTCCCTTCTACATTCCTCTATCTCTTGTTCCAATAACATGTATTTTGAAAGAGTGGTCCCAAACACAATTAAAAAACAAATTTCCTCTCTAGCATTACTCAAATTCTTCTTAGTGTGCAACTTGTTTCAAAGTTGGGAACTGGCATAGTGTCTTAATTTTTCGAACATTGTGATTTTGATGCCTATTTTCCTCTTTTACTTGGGAATTCTTCTAGACTAGAGGAACCCATTTTCTAGCCGGGATTGAGCATATGATTTAGGTTTGTACCGTGGATTATATAAAGGCTTAGGAATATTCTTTATGATTTAGACATATGGATAGGCCAATTTGGGCCTATCCATGTACATGGACATGGCTGAATTCAAGCATGTTCCTGTGTCCATGTACATGGACAAGGCCAAATTTGGGTATGTCCCTGTAAATGGTGGTGCGGACACCCCCTCCCTCTCCCTTCTCTCCTCGGAGGGGCTGCTCGACCTCCCAGTCTAATATTGTTCAATAATCCAAGTTGGATCAACTCTTTGGCTCCCTGCTGGAACCCAATGCAACTTTCATAGGTCCCACTTTCTCCAAAGTGTGGATCCTACCAACCCCGCATCTCTCTCCTTGGCCCCTTTGAATAAAGCAACAACGACACTAGTTCTCTGTGCTAGGCCCCTTTCTATCATATGACCTTGGGCTATGTCCCTGGGATAAACCTTAAAAGGTGCTTCGTCTTCGAAACTTTGGCCTATTCACAACAACCAATTCCTATGTCCCCAAACTCTGAATCAATGAACTCAAATAGCGCGAGGATCAACTGTCCCTCTCGTTCCCTTAGATCCATGAATGTGATCTATTCAGACTCTGGCCTTTGGGAGTCTCACCTCTTATTATCCTCATATTTCTTCTGAAGCACCACTTCTCCAAAATGTGTTGATTTCCTCATGTGTCTCTTCCAGATCCAATGGCCTGGATTCACTCTACCCTTCGTGACTTCATGAAGATTGCTCTTTTCTCTTGGAAAATCTTCTGGAGCTCTAACTCCCAGATCTCTTGATATTTCGCCACTTGACCTCCCTTGAAGATGGGAGATTTCACTTGCCTTCAGGACTTTGGAAATCCCTCACTCCTTGTGCACACTTAACACTTTTCTCGATGTCCGAGACTTCGACCTTTCTCACCATTTTTGCACTCCTTGTAGGGATTTTGCGCACAACAGTGTTAATCCTTCTCATTTTTTCTTGGCTCAAACTTTGAAGGTTCTCAACCCTTCTGCGTCCTTCCTCATATCTTCTGGTGCCCTCCTGGAAAATCAAAACTCTTTCTCCCAAGCCTTTGAGATGAACGCACTTCACCTTAGACACACTCCTTGCACTTGATTGAGCCTTCATACAACTTCTTCCTGAATTCTTTCAGGTTTACCAAGGAAAATCCTTTGCCCGCTCCTCTTCACACTTGCAGATATTTGTTTCCTCAGAGTGTTCAACAACTCTGGGGTTTTCTCAATATCTCCAACACTCCAAAATGCATTGGTCTTGTGCACACTCTCACTTTCTCAATTCCCTCTTGGAAGAGTCCGATGGAGTCTTCAGTAACTTTGTGCTACGCTTCCTCCTGAGTAGACTTTCCTTCAATGTATTCAATAACCTTGAAGTTATCCCTTGATTCTGTGAATTATCCTGGGGTTCCCTCCTAGCACGTTCTCCTTTGAATCGAAAGAGTTAAGACACACACTCATTGCGTTGACTCACAGAGTTTCAACTCTCTGCTGAGAACTCCTTGCACTTAGCCTAAAGAACCAGAACTATTTCAACAAACTCACAGATAGATGATTTTATCTCTATCCTTGTAGATGAAATCTAATATACATATATAACATAAACAAACATGAATGACATTCACAAATAAATATCCATTACATGGAAAATGGAAAATAGTGGAATTTGTTCCTTTTTCTATTAATGACAGAATGTCAATTACAATACATGAGTCTGGACTGCAATTGAGTCTCGGCTCTCAACAACCTTTTGGCTTACAATTATTTATTTTCATCAAACTCCAGCAACCTCTACTGAGCACACAATACAAGGATTTATACAAGAGGGTCTCAATGAGCTTCCATCGAAGCTAAGCTAGTGGTGTCTAATCACCATTCAAAACGCCTAACTAATGAGGCAGATTACAATGAGTGGAAATCTGATCCGAATTTGATGTAGATCCATCCTATCATCAACCACTTAAGGCGACCTCATCTACAACTTGTGCCAGAGAAAAAATTGGCTCTTCCAGCCTGACAACATTAATTTCCTTAGTTACATTTTAAATCTCGAAGGTAAAATGAGAGGGTGACGCCTCTCCCTTCCTTGAATGCGCACTAATGTGCTAACCAAATAGCACATGTTGAGGTGGAGTGATGCTCCTACATCACATGGATAGGGTCGAATTCGACCTATCCATGTACAGGGACATGCCCATAAGAACTACCAATCCTGCTATGTGGGCCTATAATATCACACTAAGATAATCATATATGTTATAGAGGTGTCATGGTGTTGTTGTTGATATTTTTCAGTTTGTATCTTCAAGTTGGAGAATAAATATTTGATGTTCTGACTATTGTTGTTGATGAGTGCTCTAAAACAATAGTCTCTTTAGTTGGGAAAAATGAAACAATAGATGTTTTAAAAAAAAATACAAACTAAAATGAAAAATAGGTAGCCAATATCCAGAGCTATTAAAAATAAGCAGAAGGTCATATTGCCAATTTTCAATGCTGTAATTTTTACTTCAAATAACATAATGGATCAATGATTCTTTATTCCATATTAAAAAATGTATTTGAGTAAAGTTGTGTATTTTTATATTATAAATTTGTTTAAAGAATTATTCTCATTTTATGCAAGGAAGTAGTATGTGAGGCTTGGGCATATGATTTAGGTTTGTTCCTTGGGTTATATAAAGGCTTAGGCCTATACTTGAGGATTTAGACTTATGGATAGGCCAATTTGGGCATGTCCATGTACATGGACAAGGCCAAACTCGACCCTGTCCCTGTACATGGATAGGGCCGAATTGGTGTTGTCCATGTAAAGGGACAGACCCGAATTCATCCCTATCCATAATTCGGGCTTGTCCCTGTACATGGAAATGCCTGAATTCGGTGTTGTCTCTATACAAGGACATGGCCGAATTTGGGCCTATCCTTGTACAGGGACATACCCGAATTCGACCATGTCTCTATACAAGTACATGCCCGAATTTGACCTTGTCCCTGTACATGGACATGGTCAATTTACATGTTAGTTTACACATAATTCATATTTGTCCCTGTGCATAGACAGGTCTGAATTCGACCCTGTCCATGTACATGGATAGGGTCGCATTACATGTTAGTTTACACAGATTGCAACAAGTTAGCTATTGACTAGTAATCCCATTGATTCACTCTATTCATTACTATAAGGATATGTACATTGTACTACAAGTAAACATATAAGCAATACCTATAATTAACATGTGTTTGTTTCCCGCTTAGTATTAAGATCACTATTGACTTGTTATATGTACTCATATAACTCAATCATGGTAATCACTACTACTAATTTAGTCTTGTTAAGTGTAATAGAGTAAGTAACACTTACTCAGTTAATATGTATAAGCTTATGATCCTAATCAACCTTATTACTTATAGAAGTGAGAGTCATTGAGATTAACAAAAGGGTCATTGGTTGTTGCTGGTTGTTGTTGCTTCAGGTTGAAGGTAAGTCTAAATTGTTGATTTTAAATTAACTTAATTTTAAAATTAGTGGAACATGAAATTTGAGTCCAATCCACTTAATTCCATTTCTCCTTGAAGAAAATATGTAAAAATGAGTTCTATTTAGGGCCATATAAAAGAGAGGGTAATCTATTGGATATTTATGTTTTCTTCTTTTATTTTGTTTCTTGGTTAAGTACCAAACCGAGATAATGTGTGACCCTCTTCTCTCCTGGGATGGTCCATGAGACCTAGGAGCAATTAAGAAGAAGGGCATGATCACATCATTGATCTTCCTCGTATGTTAGGATGATAAAATTTTATAAGTTATATCATGAGACTCATGTGGACATTCTGCCATTAAAGAAGAACTTACCTTGTTGACTTTGTCTTGAAACCCCCCTTGCTTGAGTTACGTCCCCCTTAATTGTTGTGTGGGTTTTTGGTTTTGTTCTTTGCTTCTTCCTAAATAAATTTATCCACCTTGACTTTGGATCCCCTCTCCTTGACTTGTTTTTTTAATGTTGACTTTTATGATTTAACAATTAATATATTATGTTATAAAATATTATTTGTTTAAATTATTTAATTATTAGGGTTTAAACCTATCCCTAAAGTTAGGACTAATATGCTAGCCCTAACCTACCTACCAAAACTATAAAAGAGACCTATCCTCACTCTTTACACCCACTCTCTTTTCTAAGCCTAGTTCTGATTTGAGGTTTTCTACAGCTCCTTATTTTTCATATTGTTGAGTGGATACGACCCCTCTAGGATAGTTCTTCTTGGTGTATTAATCCATCGTGGGATTACCTCTCCAACATCTTGTTGTCGCTGACCCCTAAGGGTATTTTCCATCTTGCCACAGGTCTCTTCTTGGTTGTTGTTTGGGGTTTATGGTTCTCCTTGCTGGTTCCATCCTCCTCTTCTCCTTGCTGGTGTCGCCCTCCTCATCTCCTTGGTGATTCCACCCCGTGTATGTTGTCGCTGTCCCCTTCTATTGCTGGTGCCACCTGTGTATGTTGCTGGTTAGTCTTTTGATATTTTACCCTAAACATTCTTCTTGGCAATTTGTTCTAAGTGTCATGATGAGATTTTCCCTAAGTTTGATCAATGATCCTTTAAATATTTTAATGAGCATATATCTAAGAGGATAACAATAACATATCAGGTAATATTATTTCTGGTTTCATCTAAGTAAATGTTATGTGAGATATTGTTTTTATGCTACCATATTATGGATCATAAGTTTTAATGTCTTGTTGAATGTAACATACAAGTAGCTAATGTTTAGAAATTAAAATAAATATTTATGTTTTAGCTAGCTATATTATTTTCCCTTCAATTTTAACATGTTACACATAGATTATCTTAACAATTACCTTCTACAATTTACATAGATATAGATTATCTTCTACATGTTACATTTTTTTTATATTTAAATATTTTCATGTTCATTATATATAGCATCATAGTAAAAAATATAGTTCTTAGTTTTTTTTCAATATATTTCTTTGATGCTTTGAAGTTGATAGAAATGCTTAAATTCCTTCAAGTTGTTTTATAAATTTTATTTCCATTTTATGTTTCTATAACTTATGTACTTTCATATTCATGATTTTTCAAAGGATATCTATCGAGGTGAGATGTCGAGACAAAAGTCTCAAAAAATGGCTCGCAAATGCTCTAGTCTATCCAATGAAGGAGGAAGATGAACCCCTTCTTTGACTGAGACTCTAAGTGACCAAAAGAAATCTAGTCAGAGGAGGAGATTATCAAATGAATCTATGAATAGATCATCTACGGAATGTGCTCAAAATAGTGATATGGATACATCTTTATTAGATAGGTTGCACATTAATACTCCAACACCGAAGAATGTAGGGAATACATCACGACAAGAAAATATGTTTGGTAATTTTTTGATTTTGTATTTTTGTGTATTTATGTTCATGTTATATATATGTGTGTGTGTGTGTGTGTGTGTTTATTTTTATTTTTTTATGTTTTTTGCTTTTGTTAAATGTTGTAATTACTTTCAAATGTGTATGTGTAGAGGATAAGTTTGATGTGAAGGAATATAATGAAAGAGAGAGTGGTTATCATGAAGATTTCAATTTTGGTGAAGAGGGTGAAGGTGGATTCAGGGGACGTTGTCAAGAAACAAAAGACTACACCCCTGCATCCACCTATCCCTCAGATGTTGATGATGAGATTCATTGGGAAGGGTATACAAAAGAAATGACTCTCGAATGCTACTTAGGTTTTAAAAGCAGGTTGGAAAATGATTTGAGATGCTTGGATCTCCCTCGAGAGAGTAATAAAAGATTGAATATTGTTTTTCATTCATTGCAGAACTTTATTGATTCATATCAAAAGATGAGGCCAACGACTGATAGTTTTATCAATTTGATGAGATGAAAGTCAGAGGTGATGGGCCCCGATAAATGGGAAGTAGTAAAAAGTAGAGTTTCAAAAGAAGATGCAATTTCTATGTTCAATTTCAAAGAGGGCCCAAAGCGAAAGATGTTGAAGGTGCAATATTTTAAGCACCCCAACATA
>ML785664.1:1450227-1475916 GCA_009831015.1 Picea engelmannii | reverse complement strand
CATACTTGATTAATTTTATATTGGATACCTGCAATTTCTTGCCCATATCAGAGAATGTTTTAAGCTCACTTGCTGGTTAATTAATTTCTTGCAATATTCTTCGCTTTCTTTGGATATTACTGTTGGATAATATTAAAATTAATCACAAATCTGGTAATTTGTTTGTATAAATTCTTTGTGATGGATCGCAACAGACAATAATATCTCTTATATTTCAACTTGATTTCATTTGGATTTAAATATAACGCCGACTTTGTGAGAGTATGGGTAAAGTGGCCATTCAAGTGAAAGTGAATGATTCATCGTTGCTGAATTTTCCTTCACAGACATTAATGAGTAAAGTGGCCACTGGAAATTCAAGTGAAAGAATTACAAGAAAGATTTATAGTGAAATGAATTCAAGCCAATATTTTTTTATTTTATTTTTGTATTCGTTTTGTATGTTGCATACCAGATCATTCAACAATGTGAATAAACTTTTTAAAATTGACAAAATGGATTTTCAAGTGCACCTAATGGATTCTGGATTTTCGCTCTGGATAAAGTCAAAGTTTACAGTTAAATGTTTCTAGTGACATTTTTGGATTGTAGTGTTTTCTGTCTGGTATAATTTGACTTCTGTGTTCAACCTATGGATGTTTGCAATTGTATTTTATGGCAACCTTTTCAGTTGAAAGGAAACCTAGAGAAATGACAGATTTTGATGGGATTAATTGACATCTCTTAAACATTTTATTTTGCGTTGTCTTCCCTGTCATTGGTATATTTTACATTTGTAGAAGATTTTGTAAATCATGTCAACTTTGTCCTTTATTTGTCTATTATTAGACACTGTTTATTACAATGAGTTTGTTTTGTATCCATTAAGACAGTTTCAAAATAAAATACCCATTGTTTGTTTCGTATGAACATTCATGAAATTGGGACTCAGCTGATAAATAGTTAGCACTACAGTTTTATATAGGTTTGAAGACTCAGCTGATAAATCTTCAATGAATCTGGCTTTACTTTTGACTAATAGCTTACACGAGAGACAAATTACTGGTCAAGGGCATGCATTTAATTGTCAATTTGTACAGTTTATTAGAACCCGAACACATTCATCTGTAATTTGATAGTGTCCACAGTACAGGTTGAAGTAAACGTATTTAAATGATGGCAGGTTAAAGCTTTTGATAGCCTAAATGTTCGATTACAAGCCATTTCGTTCTCAAATTTCATCCATATTAACAATGAACATTAATTTCATCCAGGTTTTTTCTATAGAAATTTAATTTATGATAAACAGTTGGTTTTTGGTATTGAAATTTAATTTACGATAAACAGTTGGTTTTTGGTATGGAAATTTAATTTATGATAAACAGTTGGTTTTTGCCATTGAAATTTAATTTATGATAGCCTATATAGGGATGCTGCATATGCATATTGGCAATAGACAATTTAGACGAGGGATTAAAGGAATTAGTCAAAATTACTTTCTTGAGCATTTTCTTAGAAGATAAAGGTAGTCCTAGGAGTTTTAAAGATGGTTGAGTGGAAGGAGGAAGCATCTCTAAAAAGGAACATATAACATATTTTTATGCAGATATACCAATAACTTGTACTTAGTAAGTGAATATCTATCCTAAGAGGTATTTGTCTTTTTAACCTTATCACAAGGAACCAATATCTCATTGGGGATTTGAACCCTGGTGGGGAGAGTGCAAGACCTGCCTCCCAACCTTCTCATGAAACCACCTCAACTCGTGAAGGAAATAATGTTAAAAACAAAGAATGCCAATGAGTTTGTGCTTCATTCAGTGATAACACAAAAAAATGGAAGACTTTCATATAGACTACCATAGATCCATCTTAACATTAAGAAGGATCAAAGCTTTTGAGATGTAAATATTGTGATCATTTAAAATGGATAATGCTTACTAAAATTAAGAACTTAAGAACTTACTGAAATTAATCTCACTAAAATTTAAGAACTTACAACTTAAGTAGATATGAATATATAAAAAAATCATTTTGATTGTTGTTAAGATATTTAGATTTGCATTGCAACAATATTTATATATAAATATCTTATGTATAGTATTTTTATTTATGTTTAAATGTTGTATTTTTTTTTATATTATATTTCACTAATATATAATATTAAGTATTATATATTTTTAAAGCATGATGATGTATATGATCATGGAAGCATTACCCACATTATCACATCTCTAACTTTGTTTTATTCAGAAAGAAAATTATATAATATTATTATTATTTCTTATAAGTATTATATATATTTTTTTGAAGCATACATATGTTGATGTAAGTATTACCCACTTATGATGATGTAAGCATTACTCACATGACTTTGTGTTACTCAAAAATAAAATTACAAAGGTTCTAATTTTGACATTTTACCCCCTTTTTAAACTTTTTTTTTTGGTTGAATGTCATAGTTATGTAATTCCAATTAGACTTATGTATTTGATCTATAATATTCTTTTTTATGTTGTTAAGGAGACACTGAACCATTGGATGTATTATTTTATAATGTACTTATATAGTACAAATAGAAAATTAAAACAAATATTTGAATAAGTAACCCTTTATTGATAGTCCAAAAGGTAAGAAATTTTGTGTGCCTCTTTGAGGGGGCAACCTCATGATGACCATTTCTCCAATACAATGATAATCTCCGAGAAAATATTACATAGTTTTTTATCTCCACAAAAAGTTTCTATCTACTCCAAACCCTAAACACTAGTGACCCCTACCTTAATGATTATACCACATTCATTATTAAGTACTAACTACCTAGTAGGCCTTATGTAATAAAAATGTCCCATGTGCCTTTACATTAATTAAGAACACACCAAACTACCTAGTGAGACTTAGTCAAAGATGATGGCCACTAAACTTTAATTAACTCTTAATGACCTAAGTACCCATAATAAGAGGAGTTAGGGTATGACTCTAACATGTCCTCCCCCTTTAAAAGCAACATTGTCTTCAAGGATAGATATGTGGAAACAACTATAAAATCATCATTACTTCTAAGGTGGCATCTTTAGGAAACATATCCTTCCATTGTATCAAGACTCCTTTGATAACGTCTTAGTAGAGACGACACTCTCTTATATCTAATACTACCTCGGGCTACAACCAAATGGGACCCTCTTCAAAAAATTCAAGGACCATGGTTCAAACTTTACAATTTGGCTTAGCCACATTTTTCAAACACGACACATGAAAAATGGGTGGATATTGGAGTGGGAAAGAGAGCGAATCTATACAAAAACTTTCCAACTCACTTGAATACTTGATAGGGGTCATAAAGCTTGGGTGCTAGATTCTAGCTACTCTTCTTCTTGAGAGATGTTTTCGTATAGGGATGGAGACAAAGAAATCCTTGATTCTCTTCTTTAAAGTGGTTCTATGAGTGATGTTTATCTACAATTTTGAGCATGGAAGACCACATTTTCCTTGACTATATGGAGAATATCAGTTCTTGCATTAAGATTTATGTCAACTACCTGAACCTTGGATGTCCCTGATAAGTACGAGACCATAGGTGGGGATTTTTGTCCATAGACAACTTTATAAGGAGACATTTTGGTAGCACAATGATAGATGGTATTGTACCACCATTTTGCAAGAGGTAGCCATTATACCCCCTGGCCCCATCGATCTAATGACAAACATATCAAATAAGTTTTCAAGCACTTACTAACCACCTATGTTTGACCATTTGTTTGGTGATGGTAGATTGTGCTCATTTTCAATTGGGTGCATGATCCAGATTTAGGAGCGGAATGAACTGATTAACAAAATGAATACAATAAACACAGAGATATGAAGAATAACACAGATATCACGTGAAAAATGTCTTCTATTGAATAAATAAAATAGACTGAAACTGTAAAACTGCAGAACGAAAAACACTTGCTCGAATGGTGGTGGCTATCTTCGAGAAGAGATGTGGCTACTACGTGCATCCTTCTAAGCAAAATGAAAACAATGAGGCTCCATAGGCCTTTTTAACATTACTCATGAATTCCAAAACCCTAGACATCCAACAATCTAACCTAGGAGGTGAAACGCCAAAAGTCATGTGGGCCCCTATGGGTAAGTTGGTACCTCAACTTCTCGAGGTCATAAATTTTTCATATGACCTCCCTTTTAGGCACGTGATAGCCCGTTCGAAAGGTCTTTTAGAGAGCCAAAAAAACACTGTTTAGGGCTCCAAAACGACCCTAGAAGTACAACAAGATATGCTGACATGAAAACCTACAAAATAAGCCATTTGGATTAGGTGAGAGGTCACTGGTATCCACCTAAAAGATGTGTAGGGCTTCATACAACCCCATAGGTGTAGAACCCACAATTACAAAGAAGTACAAAAGAACGTGTTGAACTAAAAACTGAAAAGAAGAGCCAGTTGGAATAGGTGGGTGGCCACCAATATCCACCTGGATCAATCCTCCCCCCTTAGGAAGAAATGGTCTCCATTATGTTGAGTTCCCCCATCAGGTGAGGAAACTTCTTCTAGATTTGGCCCTATGTGAGCCACTTGCCTTGGTGTAGGAGTTGCCTTGCCTTGACAACTCGATAAAGTTGGAGCCTCTCCTGGCGAGTTCCCTTGATCTGTGTGTCCACTATCTGATCAGTGGATGCATGTTCCATGCAATCGGGGTTGAGCTTTGTTGGTGTAAAATGTTCTATGATCTCTGAGGTGTCTGCTAATGGTGGAAAATATGGCCGAAGGAGGTCCACATCGAACACTGGGTGCAAGCCACGGAATGGTGGAGTGTTGAGCTAAAAATCATTGTTACCCACAACCTTGGTGATGGTGTAAATACCATAGTGAAGTGGGCGAAGATTACAATGGGCCCCTGTAAGAAGCTCCTTCTGCAAGTGTAACCAGACCTTGTCTCCAACCTGAAACTTGTGTGGTACCCTATGTTGATCATGGCATTTCTTGTACTTAGCATTGGCTTTCTGCAAAATCTCCCAAACCTGTTGGCGGATGTGGTGAATCATCTCAATGAATATGGTGGCTTTGTCGGTCTCAAACTAAGCATGGAAAGAGTCTGTCTATGTGGTTTCCAAAGGTAGTGTAACATCAATGGGACCTAAGGGTTGGAATCCCAGTCCCACCTGAAATGGGCTATGGTTGGTGGAGATATGGAGATCCCTGTTGTAATTGTGTTGAAAATAGGGGAGACTCTCATCCCATGTGCATAGATGCATAGAGTTGTACATGCGTAGGATGTGCTCAATCATCCGATTGATGACCTATGTTTGGGGGTGGAAAGTGATGAATTTAGTGAGATTAGTATCCAATAGTGACCAGAGACTCAACCAAAATGTGTTGAGGAACCTGTTGTCCTGGTAGGAGATGATGGTCTGTGGTATCCCAAAATGGACCCACACTTGTTCAAGGAAGATCTTGGCAGTATTTTCCATTGTGATGTTCTTCTTGCAGGCTATGAGGATGGCCATCTTCAAAAACCGATCAACGACCACAAATACACAATCATTGCCTTGCTTGGTGGATGGAAGGCTAGACATGTAATCCATCGAGATGGATTCCCAAGGATTCTCAGGGGTAGGAAGAGGGGTGCATAAGCCTTGCTTCTTGATGGTTAGCTTGGAAATGGCACAGGAAGTGCAAGATATGATATACTTGTTGACATCTTGTCGAAGTTTTGGCCAATAAAAATGTTTCTCAAGAACGACCACAATTTTATCCACGCCAAAATGTCTTGCCAACCAACTATAGCGGGCTTCCCAAATAATCTTTGCATGCTCACTTGCAGGAACACAGATATGGCCTAGATGGCACAACATCCCTTCCTGAATGTGAAAATCGGTGACATTCGCGCCTGTACCCAAGAGATGATAGGTGGTGACGAAGTTCGGATCTTGTTGATAAATTTGGGGCCACTCAGATGCCTCATGTACACAGGAATGGAGCACAATGGTGAGTGCAGCTACAGGAGGTCGACTGAGGTAGTCAACAACGCAATTTGTGCTCCCTGTCTTATACTTGATTTTGAGATGGAACTACTTCATGTAGGTGGACCACTTCTAATGGCGGTTGTTCTGCAACTTCCCCTATGTCTATATGAGTTGTAGAGGCTTGTGATCAATGTGGATGATCGTCTCCTTTCCAAGAATGTAATGTTTCCATTGATGACAGGCTTGTACAATGAAATACATTTCCTTGTCATAGGTGGGGTATTTCTGGACAATATTTGAGAGTGTCTCACTATGGTATGCCACCAGATGGTCGTGCTGAGCGAGAATTGTGCCTACAACATAGTCAAATGCATTGATCTCAATCTCGAATGGTTGTTGTAGATAAGGCAAGGAGAATACTAGAGATGAGCACAAGCGATGATTCAAATCATAAAATGCTCGTCGTTGTTCCTTCCCCCACATGACCGTTTCCCTGCCACCACCTTTGGTGATGTGGTTGAGGGCCCATGCAATATGGGAGAATCCCAACATGAATTGTCGGTAGAAATTTTCCAGTCCCAAGAAGCTCTGAATCTCTGTTAGTGTGGTTGGGGCTGGCTAGTCATGGGTGACTTGGATCTTAGCAGGATTGACATGTACCCCATGATCATAAAAAATGTATCCCAAGTATTAGACCCTTTTCATGCCAAAGGAACATTTTTCCAAGTTGGCATATAGCTTGTGCTGCCACAGAGTGCTCAAAACCTATTGAATATGCTGCATGTGATCCTCCCAAGTTCTGCTGAAGATGAGGATGCCATCCAAATATACCACCACAAAAGAGTTGGTGAAGGGTCTCAATACATCATCCATCGATCTCATGAAAGTGGCTTGTGCATTTGTTAGGCCAAAGGGCATGACTAACCATTCGAAGAGACCTTATTTAGATTTGAAAGTTGTCTTCTAGATATCAGTTGTTTCGATGGGAACTTGGTGGTAGCCAAACTTTAGGTCAATCTTGCTGAAGAAATTTCCGCCCTTGAGTTGGTCAAGAAGGTATTCAATCCTAGGAATTGGGTACTGGTTTCTGATTGTGATTTTGTTTAATTCTCTGTAATCAATGCAGAGTCACCAATTCCTATCCTTCTTTTGCACCGGTACAATCAGTCTTCCACAAGGGGATGAGTTGGGTCTGATGTGCCCCTTTTGAAGAAGCTTTTGGATCTGACGCTTGATTTCGTCATTTTCCATCAACGAGCGATGATAGACTGGTCCATTAGGAAAAGGTGCACCGAGGGTTAGATCAATTGGATGCTTGACTTGGCAGTGCATCGATACCATGGTGGGTGAGGAGAAGATGTCTCTGTACTCTTCCACGATCCTTTCCACTTGATTCTGCTGCAAATAGAGGCTCTTTGTAGAGGCCACATATGTGGAAGCGACCTTTTTCTTACTGTGAGCACGGATCACAAAGAAGATGAACTTTCCATTATGTGAAATGACCTTACTGCATTGCTTAGCAGAGATTAAATAAATATTGATAGGCGATGCTACCTCTGGTATCTTGTACAATTGTCTACCCAAAGTAATAATAACACTGCAAGGTCTAGACTCATACACAACATGGCGCTTCCAAAAATATGGTTGTCCTAAAATAACATCACAAACTTTAAGGGGATAAATATCACACAATACCTCATATTTGAAGGGCTTGATACCGTAGGGCAGAAGACACTGTTGGCTGACAAAAATATCTCTTCCTTGGCGAAGCCAACCGATGGTGTAGGGTTGTGGGTGTGGTGTCATTGGCAGGTACAGCCGTTTGACGAACTCTGTTGAGATCAAGTTCTTCTGACTACCGCTATTGACAATGAAATGAAGTGGAGCCCCCTTTACCCACATCTGCGAGTGAAAGAGGTGTTCCTCTTCCTCTGGTTCTTCTGGTTTGCTTGGATGGACTTTGGTGGTAGCGACAGTGGCACTGGGTTCAACATTGATAACTCACTTCCCTCCTTCTAGATTTGATTCAAAATCAGAATTGGACTCTGACTCGATCTCGTCTACGAGTGACTGCTTGGAGCAAAATTCTTCAGTGTTGTGCCAAGGGATTTTATGGTATTCACACCATTTTCCCATGTCCTTCTTCGTCTTCTCATTTCCCTTCTTGTGTTGCGACTTGGATTGGTTGTCCTGAGAGTGGCCATATTTGCGCTATCCCTTGCTGTGTGGGTTGGGGCTGCCTTTTCCCTGCTTCGGCTGTGAGGAGTTTCCATATCCAAACTCTCGCCTCTTCTGCTTAAATTTCTACTCGATCTTAACAACATATCTATAATCCGTACCCAATGAGACGATGTCCAGAAACTCCATTTCTGTTTGAATGTATCTATGCAAACAACCATGGTTTTTGAGCACCAGATGTCGCTCAAATTATTTTATACCCAACTTGGTGCGCAAGGTATTGAAAATATTGGTGAAATATGGTACTCTCTGGTCCCTTTCTTGACGTAGGGTGGTCCATCTAGTGTACTAGTACTCGTAGCTTCCAACAAGGTAGTAGTGTTATTTAATGGCATCCCGAAAGGAATCCCATGTAGGGGAAACCACAAATATTGCATATTCCTCTATGGCCCTTTTCTCAAAGTAAGTGTCCCACCAATCCTTAACATGGGGGACGACCTTGAGGAGTGCAAAAGTAATCTTTTCCCTATCGGAAAAATTATGGACCCAAAATATCCTTCGAGTAGATTCAACCATTTAACTACAACATCCACATCTATCAGTCCTTCAAATAATGTAATATAAAATTTACCCATACCTTGAAGGGGGTTGCATGGCTACTTGATGGAGATTCTTCTCCTATGGGAGCCGCCAAAGGATCTGCACAAAGTTGTCCATCATTTCGTTCCTTTGTCATGCAAGGGCTTCCTCAAGAAACATTTTAAAAGGATCTCATGCTTCATCATCTTTCTTTCATCTCCCATGGGTTGTTGTTAGGCTCGGTACGACCAATTTTGCAATGACTCGATTGGTTTGAGTCCCAACTTCTTACACCCATATCTTGTCGGGGACATGCACGAAGAAAAACAAATGAAGATCATACATCTATGATACCATTGATCTGAATTTAGGAGTGGAACAAACTGATTAACATACTGAATACAATAAACAAAGAGATATGAAGAATAACAGAGATATCCCGTGAACAATATCTTCTATTGAATAAATGAAATAGGATGAAACTGTAAAACTACAGAACTGAAACACTTTCTCAAATGGTGGTAGCTATCTCCGAGAAGAGATGTGGCTGCTATGCGCATCCATCTGAGAAGAATGATCACAATGAGTCTCCAGAGGCCTTTTTAAAATTACTCATGAATACCAAAACCCTAGACATCCAAAAACCTAACCCTAGGAGGTGAAACGCCAAAAATCATGTGGGCCCCTATGGGTAAGTTGGTACCTCAACTTCTCGGGGTCGTAACTTCTGCATACAACCTCCGTTTTAGGTGCGTGATATCTCGTTGGAAAGGTCTTTTAGAGAACTTCACATTATATTGCCAAACTCTGAGTCTATCTACAGTTTGATTGTGGCGAGCCAAAAAAACACATTTTAGGGATCTAAAACGGCCTTAGAAGTACAACAAGATGTGTTGACATGAAAACATACAAAATAAGCCAGTTGGATTAGGTGAGAGGCCACCAGTATCCACCTAGAAGATTTGTAGAACCCACAATTACAAATAAGTACATAAGAACGTGTTGAACTAAAAACTAACAAGAGGAGCCAGTTGGAATAGGTGGGTGGCCACCAATATCCACCGGGGTCAATGCCCTATAGTTTAAACAACTCCTACTAGAATTTCTTGGTGAAAGTGGGATCACACTCCATCATAATTAAATTAAGCATGCCTTATAGTTTAAAAATATCATCCATGCAACCTTGTATAATTTTCGATACCTTGAACATGTGTTATAAGGAACATAAGTGTGCATGTTTGAAAACAGGATCAACAACCATCATGATGAAATATTTGTTTCCTACTATAGGTATCCCAATGATAAAACTCATGGAAATATTAGCCCAGATTGTTGCAGGGACTGATAGGGGATATAATGCCCCATGTGGCTTCATCATTTCACCTTTGCTCCTTTGACATGTATCACATTTATCAAGGTATAGATGTCATTGTTCAAGTTGTTCCAAAATAATGAATGCTTAATGATTTCAAATGTTTTTTGAATGCCAAAGTGACCTACTATGGAATATGAATGCAATTCTATTAACATCCTTTATTTTAAAGAAGAATCATGCACCAAAAAGATACACCCTTTACCGTTATGCCATGTGTAACCTATAGGGGGGTTTCAATTTGCTTGTCATTATTGGAGAAGTTGAACAACCTCAACATCAACATGAAACTACTAGTGGCATACCTCTTCTATCCATTCTAGCATTGGTAAAGATAAAGTGGATAGAGACACTTCCTCTTCATACTTCTAAGAAAAGGAATCAACCACCACATTGTCCTTTCCCTTCTTGCAGATGATGTCATAATTATATCCTAACATCTTTGTGACCCACTTTTTTTTATCCAGTGAAGACAAACACTATTCCAAGAAGTAATTCAAACTACAATGGTATGTTTTGATATGAAAATGATGCCCAATTAGTTAAGGGAACCAAGTATCACTTACATGAAGGATGACTATCGCTTCTTTTTCATATGTAGACTTAATATTCAAGATTTTATCACATAATTTTTCATAAGTGAATGCCATTGGGTGCCTATAAGGCCCTATCCTTTAATGGATTCAAGCACCTTTTCCACATTATCACCTCAATAGTCTTTCACTAGCACATAAAGACATTATAGAAGGTTAATGGCCAGAAGAGTTAGGTTATGGGTGCCCTTGCATGATGGCAAGGTGCACCATAGACATGTTGAGCACCCTTGTTCAGACTAGGCACTCATAGGCCTTGGCAACTTGCATTAGTTGGATGCACCAAGGGAAGATTGGAAGAGAACTTGGCGAGGGAAGGCAAGTGGGGATTATGGCAGATGACCCCATCCAATTCATAAGTACGATTCATGATGGATGATATTGGAAAAAAGAACTTGACTATATTTTATAGACTTTGGTGCTTGGGATACATGTGGACCCAAGGAGTTGGGTGTCCACACTTGGGGGTTGCTACAGATGGTGGAATTGCCTTTAGGAAAAAGAATCTATGGAGCACAATCGTGGGACACACCCATTTGAAAAACATCCACTAGGCACAGATGCGTCAGGCACACATCCATTGGATGCACTTGGGCTCACTTTTTGGGTGCATGTTACTTTGGGTGTAGCACCATTGGATATTGATTGGTTAGTGGATAAGCAATGAAGAGGGCATAGTAGGCATAGTGGAAGTTTGTGATGTGGGCATTTGGGTCCACCTTAGATTGAAGGAGCTTGCAAGTGCAAGTCAAGTCTTGTATAAATAGTAGACACCTCGAAGGTGCTAAAGGGATCATTTGAGATTCAAGAGGTCATTTACACAAGTGTAAGAGATCTATGATTTGTGCAAGTTCATGGGTTGGCATAGTAGGGAGAATTGCATTTCCTAAGTGAAAAGAAGAAGAAGATAGGACCTACATGAGGTAGACCTACAGTTGCTTCAAGGTTTAGATTGACAATTCTTGTAGGTAGTTGTGCATTTTGTAACTATAGTCTGTAAATGAGCCGTACGCACTTGGCCGCACTCCTCTGTTGTACATTTTAATGTTCTTCATTTAAATAAAGTTAAGACACCTACCTTGGGTGCTTCGTATACGTGTGAATTAAGGACTCTTTATGTGTTGGATGTTACTATTCCTTGCTTTTCTTTGTGTTGGTTAAGTATTGAAATATTGGCTAAGTGTTAAAGTATTGCTAGGATGTTTTAGAGGCCACGGTTGGATGTGTGCCTACTGTTAAATGAACTTGATTGAGTAGGAATTAGTTTCATTTGGTAGATTGTAGCTTAAAGGGAAGTTATGGGTAGACCTTAAGTGAAGAGTAATAATCTGGTTGTAGTAGATGCAAGTTGGCCAAGCCCCTGCACTGAAGGCAAGGTGGTGTTGCATGACCTCATGTACCGAAACAAATTTAGAGAAACTCAAATTTGCAAAGAAAAATTTAGGCAGAATCTAGCTCCGTAACAGCACTCATCTTTCAAAAAATACTACCCAAATCCCTTTTCTCAAAGGCATCACACTCCAAGATGAAAATCTTAGTGAAGTCTAGCATTGCTAAAATTGGAGTAATACACATCACTTCATTTAAGGCATGAAAGGACATGTCATTCCATGTGAACCAAGGAAACTATGCAAAATTTTGATTGTCGTTGGGCCATTGCCTCAATTTTCTTAGGGTCAACACGCACCCCTTCAATGTAACCTAAGTATTCTACTTCAGAAACATACTTGATTAATTTTATATTGGATACCTGAAATTTCTTGCCCATATCAGAGAATGTTTTAAGCACACTTGCTGGTTAATTAATTTATTGCAATATTCTTCGCTTGCTTTGGATAATATTAAAATTAATCACAAAGCTGGTAATTTGTCTGTATAAATTCTTTGTGATGGATCGCAGCAGACAAGCATATCTCAGATATTTGAACTTGATTTCATTTGGATTTAAATATAACGCCGACTTTGTGATGGGTAAAGTGGCCATTCAAGTGAAAGTGAATGATTCATCGTTGCTGAATTTTCCTTCACAGACATTCATGAGTAAAGTGGCCACTGGCAATTCAAGGGAAAGAATCACTAGTGATGAATTTTCCATGAGCAAAGTGGCCATTTTCCATTCTAGTAAAAACGAAGGATTATGACTGTTGAATTTTCCTTCAATCTCTTCTACATGAAAGATTGATAGTGAAATGAATGCAAGCCAATATATTTTTTTCTTATTTTTGTATTTGTTTTGTATGTTGTATACCAGAGCATTCAACAATGTGAATAAACTTTTTAAAATTGACAATTACAAGTGCACCGAATGGAGTCTGAAATTTAGCTCTTTATATCCGGATCAAGTCAAAGTTTACAGTTAAATGTTTGTAGTGACATTTTGGATTATAGTGTTGCTTTCTGCTATGATTTGACTTCTGTGTTCAACTTATGGATGTTTGCAATTGTATTTTATTCTAACTTTTCACTGAAAGGAACACGTAGAGAAATCACAGACGTCTTTTCAACGGTTTATTTTGTGACTTTCTTCCTTATCATTTGTATTTTTTCCATGAATGAAGATTTTGTAAATCATGTCAAACTTCGTCATTTCTTCCCAGTCCATCCTGAATATCACATTTTTCGGCCAAGAGCACCTTAAAGCACCAGCCTTCGCTTCCAAGTCCGTCTCCAGGCTAAACTTCAATCCGTTGGTGCGCCGAATGAGAAGATCATTGGAATCAATTCTACTGAGCAAAATTCGTGCAGAAAGGCGTCTCCCAAATGCCATTTTTGTGACCAATTCATACTTTATCTCTGAAAGTGATCTGCCTCTGAACTGAAGGTCTGAAAATTTAAAAGTATTTATTGCATTTTGTTGTTTTGTTGGTGTAGTTCTATGGAACATGCTTTCAAGACTCAAAACTCTTTCAACAGAGGCAGAAGCAAAAGAAATAGAGGGAGAAATCAGAGAGGAAGAGGCAGATGTAATCATAATGCATGCAAAAGACAAACACACAAAAGATCAATCAAGACTATCACAAAAGTCTAAAGACTCACATAATCAAAGACGAAGAAGGAGAAAATGGATAGACAAATCCATAATTCAATGCTACTATTGCAGAAATTATGGTCACTATCAAAGCGAATGTACGAAGAAGCAATCAAATAAGAACAAAGGCGGAGCAAACGTCTCCAACAATGAAGGAGAAACTTGTGATGTAATGTATCTTTCATTCCATACCTCTAAGGAAGGTCAGTCCAAAAACCTTTAGTTGTTGGACAACTACTACAACAATCACATGACATGTAACAACAATTTGATTTCTAGCATGGATACTTTTATTAAATCTGAGATTGCTCTTGGTGATGATTCTCAAGTCAAAGCTCTAGGAAAAGGTACTTTGTTTGTTCTAACTAAACAAGATCAGAAGAAAGACATACATGATGTCTATTATGTACGAAACCTTAAACACAATTTGATAAGTGTAGGAAAATTGATGGATACAATTGATGGAGCATGGCTATGATGTCTTATTCAAAGGATCAACAAGCTTAATACTAGATAAACCACCCAGTAGGAAACTCATTGTAAAAATTCAAATGACCAAGAATATGATGTTTCCCCTAAATTTAAGAAGTGTCAATTTGTCCTAGTCATATGCCCAAGATGTCTCAAACACATATGAGACTCTATTATGGCATGCCAGGTTTGGTCATCTTCCTTTTTATAAGTCTCAGTCTTCTTAAAAAACATGTAACGGTCAAAGATCTTCCCATTTCGAATGAACGAGACAATCCTTGTGAAAGTTGTATACTTGGAAAGCATAAGAGAGACATCTTTCCAACATCCTCCAATTGATCCACATTGGATCATTATATTATTTATCATCTATCTCAATACTTTCTGGCTGGAAAAATTGGAGGAATTAACTTGTAGGGCCATTTCAGCGGTTGGTCCAAATTTGAAAATTTTGGGTCCAAAACCCCATCTTTAATCTTCTGGAGCCATTTTGAGGCATCAAATGACACTTTTTTTGGTCAAAACATTATTATGAAGGAAGATTTTATATTCTACACACCAATATATTTCCAACGGTGTAGATCATTCATCTATCAGAGTTCGTATGAGAAAGTTATGCCTCCCATAAGTTGACCTACCGTATTGATCACCATGGTGCGAGTGGATGCCATGTCAACCTCCATTACTTAGACATGTGGGGATAGCCACGTAGTGGATTTTCTAAGAACATTCTAGAAGGTCCAAAACCTTATCGCAATTGAAGGTTGAGGAAATCAAAACTCTACCCCTAGATGGCTATCGGGCTATGTTAAATACCAAACCATTAGGAGGAGAAGGGGTTTCATTATTTTTGCATTGTATCTTGTTCCATAGTTGAGCAGGACATCTAAGAGTAGTATTCTATGAGCATAATAAAGGAGGAGAGACTTTGTAGTAGCCATATAGGCCATAGGTCAAAGGGAACTCCACGGATAGTGCTTTTTTCTTTGTACTTGCATCATTTCTATACCAGAGAAAATACAGTAGAGATAACTCACCTTCTAGCTAGTTTTTCTCCCATATTGGGTTTCCCAAGTCATATCATTTGTTTATTTATGGATGGTGTGATTTTTTTTTACTGTTCTCAATGTTATCCAAACATCAAAACTCCTTTTGTAGCTCTCCTTCTGAGCCAATTGATTCTCTCTAAGATCATGCTCACTTTGGGTCTGCATGTGATAGCATCTAGCATCTTAAGTCTTTATCATTTCTAGGAAAATAACCATGACTAGGACAAAGACCACACCAGGGTCATTGACCACAGGTACACCCCTATGAGAGAATGTCAACTCGATGCTAACTGACATGTGGAAAACAACTCAAGCACCTCAAGTCCATATTATTCCTTGTCATGATCAAGGAAGGACTACACCTGGGCCCATTTACCACAAGTACACCTTTGTGATAAATGAATCCTATCTCCCTTGGTTTGCAACCCATTCTAGGAGAAGGTCCACCCGATGCTTACTCGGGACCTTGTAGCAAAAGGTCTATCACACATGGCACTCCCATGTGGACTTCTAGAGGCTACTCCATCTAGAAACACTAGGGTCAACTCCCCATAGTGTGTGACTTCAAGGTCAACTCCCTTGATGTTTCCTCATGTTCCCTCCACAAGGGACGTTGGGATATAAGCCCAAACCCACTTATCCCTCTCGAATAAGTTTCATCACAGATCAACTCAACTCAGTCACATAGGAGTATGATCTGGAGAATGTCTCAGGAAGTTGCAAACATTAACACTCCCTCTCATCGAGGGAGGCATTCTCTATCATGCCAAGTATTTCACAAAAGTACTCGAACTTCATCCTGGTAAGGGGTTTGGTAAGAATATCAACAACTTGTTCATCTGTAGGAAGGTACTGCACCAATACTGCCTTCCTCTACACCATGTCACAGATGTAGTTGATATACACAAGACTTGAGCTAGATCATCCTACAAGGGGTGGCCAATCCCTTGGGGTTGATCATGCTAAGTCATCTTGGACCATACTTGACATATCAAGATTCCCTCATGAAACCAATGTTTAATATATATGGAGGTTCCCTCATGGAACCAATGTATCACAAGACATATCGAGGTTCCCTCATGGAACCAATGTCTCATAAGACATATCGAGGTTTCCTTGTTAAACCAATGTATTGGTTCTTTCATCTAACCATCTGAGGCACATCAAGATCAAGTCCACATTCCCTCCTAATAGTCCATATAAGACCCTCCGGGGAGAATGTCTCATGATTCTCGCTTAAACATCTCTAGGACACATCGAGGTTCCCTCATGGAACCAATGTCCCCCAAAACATATAGAGGTTTTATTGTGAAACCAATGTCTTGGTTCCTTCATCTAACCATTTGAGGTATGTCAGGATGAATTCTACATTCCCCTCTACTAGTCCAAACAGGACCCTCCGGGGATAATGTCTCATGATGCTCCCTCAAACATCTCTAGGAAACATTAAGGTTCCCTCATGGAATCACCGTCCCCCAAGACATATCGAGGTTTCCTCGTGAAACTAATGTCTTGGTTCTTTTATCTGGCCATTTGAGGCACGTTAGGATGAAGTCTACATGCCCCTCTACTAGTCCACACAGGACCCTCCGGGGAGAATGTATCATGATGTAATCATATTGACATTCCCTCTTAACGAGGGAAGACATTCACATCAATAGAGCGGTTCTCCAACTAGCCAATCGACCGATGGTAAACATCTGTCAGATTCCTTGAATGTCAGCAATCTTCTCATCTGTGTGTTGAATCCCGGCTACTTCATCTGCACCATGTCTCGGATGAAATCCCACGAGAATCCTCTAAAGCCTCAATTCTTCTACGACTTGTGTCACTGGCTAAGATATATTCTTCCTCTGCAATACTGAGTGCTATAGAAGTTTGCTTCCACAAATCCTGACTAATCTAAGGATTAAGCAACACCCTCTGGTGCCCTTTCTATCAACTACACTCTCTGCCTGGTCATAACTGTATATCTCTACAACCTATCTTCATCTCCTGAGACATATCAAGCTATACCACACTGGTACTCTTGCTCTGCTACAACTTAGTCTACTCAAATCATGAGCTAGCTCAGGGCGCTTACTGCAAAGCACTATCTGGCTCTTTTCTTGAGAGTAGGTCCTCCACTCTCTCTGCAACTACTTCCTATGGGATTTTGCAACTTCTAAACACTGAGACTGAGAGTAACTTCTCTACTCTATCAACAAATACACTTCTCTACTCTGTGAAATTGGCTCCTCCACTCTCTCTCTGCAATTTCTTCATCTGCAGCTACTCTATCAGGAATTGAGAGATGCTCAATAACTCCTCCCCCTGGAGATGGAGGTGACTCCTCATCTATCTTTTCTCCCTCTGACACTGAAGGTATCTCTTCCTCCTTATATGGAGGTAAATCAATCTCTTCTCCTTTTGGATCTAGTATTGCCTCCCTCTCTGGGAGTGCCTCTACATACACTGGAACTATTGCCATGCCTGAAACTTCAACATCTCATGGCTCGAATCATGTACAGGGACTGCTACAACTTCTCTCTTCGAGTATCATATTGTATCTTCCTCCATCACAAGGTCCATCACCATAGCTTGCGTTCATGGTCACTAGAAATGTCTTTGCTATTTGGCATGGTCTTGTCTTGGAAGGTACATTGCTCCTAGAAACTACCTGTCTCTGAGCATCGTTTTTGGTGATGTCACTCCATGACATCATGTTGGAAGGTATTGCCCTCCATTTCTGATTCTTTGCATGAGCTAGATGATTCCCCTTGAGTCTTGACTCTCTCTGAGTCAGACTTCAAAATAGATCACACTACCTGCCATGTGATCTCATTGTCCACTAACCAAGTCCCCCTTCTGGAGATTTCACCAGAAAGAGAGAAGATCAAGGGGTTTGATCTCCTTTTCTCTTTTATTTCTTTCACATTGGAAATATTGATGACATGCATAACATTATTGAGCACCCATACTAGTGAAAGTGGCTCAAATATAATAAGACATCTTACAAGCTCTCATACTAGGGAAAATGGTCCTTCAAAGAAATAAGGGTTCCTGTATCAAGGATAATGACCCTTACTTCCAGTTGTCTTGTTGCCCAATGCCTACTATAGTCATTGTTGCCATCTTCAAGTCTTGACTGCTTAAAATATTACATAGTTGTCCCACATTGGAGCAAGACCATCAATTTGTTCAATATAAATTTTGAAAATAATTTTTTCAAGGGTGAAAAGGATTTCCATTACTTTTGGAAATGAGGAGAATGGCTGCAACTCTTCCTTGTTTATCTCATACTTCACCTCATGAAACCACTCGCTCCAAAAGAAAATATCCTAACGACACATATCCTTAGTTTCTTGAGCATGTTTTTCTTATGTGATTAGGTGTGTGGTGTGGATATTAGGGTTTCCAAACCCTATTATGCCCATGCCAACTCTTCTATCTGGATACATAATACTTCCCATAGGAGAAAACAACCACAACCATTCTTGTGCAAAAATCCCCATCAACATCCATCAACTCATAGCCTTTCTATGCATGGTTTCCACCATGAACTTGTGGGTAAGATGTTGAACAGGTACAGGCTTTAATGGTTGCAACACAACATACTTGTCTAGTGGTTTCCTAGCACAATTGATCAATGGTTAAATACAAATAGGAAAAAGCATTTCCCGTGTATGGTACCTGAGGTCTGTCTCAAAACCAAAGGATTCAAAAAAACCTTAACAATATAAGCTGGCGTCCCAGTCCTTTCTATATCAATGGTGTTAGGAAATGAAATTCTACATGCATCCCTGCATTGTAGCACATGCAACTTTCCCAATCTCTCCCCAGGTTGTAACAAGCATTTAGATTCCTTGTGAGATTCATAAAGAGCTAAATGATGAAATAATTCTTTCATTTCACAGTACTTTACCCGCCCATTGAAATAGACCGACTGTGAAGCCTTTACCCATCCATAGACACCGATCGACTATGAAGAAACTTGTATTATACATCGATCAACTAGTTGGTCGATGTAATACCATGCTGCATTGAATTCTTGTAGTCCTGCAGAAATAAATTCACTGCTCATTTATAATTTGTTGTATATCTCGACTACTAAAGTTCAATTCCCAGTAATGTGGAATCATGGTTACTGTTGCCATGGATGTTTCTATTGCTTCCACAACCAAGGGAAACCTCAAACATTTATATATAATAAGGTGGAGGAAAATCTTCAGTTCCCTCAAAAGTTTCATGTCTTTAAGTTCTGGGAAAGTGTGTAGGTCTGGGAAAGTGTGTGTGTGGGGAAGTTTCAATTCTTTAGTTGGTAGGTCTTGCCCCCCATAGTATTTGAAACTCCTTGATCACAGGTGACGACCACAATCTTGTTATCATAAATTTTTCTTTCCAGAGCCAAGTTAATATGTTGCAAAACATCTTTGTCCCACACATCATCGAGAAAAAAAAGACAAGTCTTTTCTCCTTTTAAATATCTTAGTCAACGTGTGGTGATAATCATTTTGAAGTTGTATCTAGCGAGCAATCTCGTGGAGCATAATTTCAACCTCAATATTTCGTGATACTGGTAGCCATACCCGATGCTTGAAGCCACATTGAACCCTTTTGCCATTGAAAACGTGTTGGAGAAAAACAATTTTACTTCTCACGCATGCCAGTTTACCTCCAACACTCACACATTCCATGACTCATCCAACTCCCATGAATAAACAATAATATATTCTCCTACTCTCATAGTTTTCCATTTCATTGAGCCCTCCCGTGAGGGAATCACATCCAGTCTTGCTCTAATACCATGTTGAATTTTATGTGAGATGATATGTGAAATTGATATTTTATTACAATGATGAGTGTTCCATATATAGAGAAAATATGGTGACCATCCATTAAAGGATGTGTCCCATGGATAATAAATAACTACTTATTTATTATATATATTTATACCTTGTATTATAAATATCATGTCATATATATATATATATATATATATATATATTTATTGAAGACTGTCTTCCCAATGTTGTCCAAAAATCAACATTTCTAACACAAAAGTTGGATCAAACAAGAATTTGAAGATAATGATGACCTAGAAAAGGAGTCGAAAAAAGATTTGGAGAAGGAGAGAAAAATTTCTAGTGCCATCAATTTATACCTTGTATTATAAATATCATGTCATATATATATATATATATATATATATATATATATATATTGAAGACTGTCTTCCCGATGTTGTCCAAAAATCAGCATTTCTAACACAAAATTTGGATCGAACAAGAATTTGAAGATAATGATGACCTAGAAAAGGAGTCGAAAAAAGATTTGGAGAAGGAGAGAAAAATTTCTAGTGCCATCAATCTCTATTTAAAGTGGAAGCGAAAGTGGACATCAAACACTACCAAGGTGAGATTGATTTTTAAATTGAATCAATAGTTGCAACAATTATAATTTTATTTGAATGTTCATAACACAGGAGAAGAGAAAAAGATTTCATTTTTCCAACTAAACTTAAAAGTCCATTCTTAAACTCGGTGGGAAAGTTACATGGAGATGCTCAAGTTGGACAATGATCCCCCAGTATGTAAGTGGGAGGTGTTTAAAATTATCACCAAGTTCTAGTTCTACTTTATTGGGTACAAAGAGGACTTGTGGATCCATTATAATTACTTTCAATAGAAGCGAGGGAAAAGTGTACAAGAGTACACCATCAAGTTCAAAAAAATGGCCATTATATTGGGAATATCTCCCAAGAACCTAGATGTACTCCTCAATTGTCTTGGAGGAATACACAATCATTTAAAGAGGTAAGTGATGCTCTTCAAACCTAGGAAAATTGATGAGGTTTGTGTGCAAACATAGTATCTAGAGAATATGGGTAAGAATGAAGGACAACCAAGTGGTTCCAAGGAGAATGACCACCAAGATGCTTCCAAGGAAAGAAAGAAAAAGTGTAAAGGAAAGGGAAAGAAGACGAAAATTGATACACATTAATGTAATGATCCAAACCACAACTATAATCATCGTAATATTCATGGTCACACCAAATATAAGTGTTGGAATATACATCTCTAGTTGAATCCAAAGAACCGCAAGAAGGATGCCAAGAAGAACATGCTAGCTATGGATTTAGGTGTTGGAATTATTTTCATTGATGTCAAAGTATTAATGTTGTTGTTGTCATTAATGTCATATCACAACATTACAATACACACAATATTTACAATATTGATTTATATATAGGTTTACAAGTATATTAAAAAAGGGGTGCATGTGAAAAAGTGAAAAGTGAAATGGTGGTTTCAAACTCCAGGGTTTAGGTATTTTCCCATACCATTGGAAAAGTAAAATAAAAAGGGAGTTAATTTTTAATTAATGGACATGTCCCTTCATGAAGGGTTATGAAAAAGTATGAAAAGATATAGTATTGAGAGAAAGAGCATGGGTGAAAGATGTAGTAACATTTGAAGATGTGGATGAGCAAAGATTGAATATCATTCCAAAAGGGAAGAGTTTCAAAATAAGTTTCATGTCATCTTGGAATTTACGCAATAACTTTTTTTGGGGATATTTCAGACCTTGAAAGTTTGCAGAGACGGACGAGAGATATTGGTGTACATGTGATAAAAATTTCAGATGATGGTTCGCTATACTTTCAGAGATATTCCCTGTGGAATTTAGGGTTCCTAAATGCTCCTCAAATCAATTTAAAATAACTTAGCTTGACACTTTCATTATAACTTATTTTATGGGATGTTTTACACCTTGAAAATTTTCAAAGATGGAGGAGAGATCTCTAGGTGCATGTGGTAAAATATTAGTTGTTGGCTCACTATACTTTCAGAGATATTCCCTGTGGAAGTTAGGGTTTCTGAATGCCCATGAAATCAATTTCAAATAGGTTAGTTTGATATTTTCACTATAACTTTTTTTCTGGGACTCTTCAGACTGTGAAATTTTTACAAAACATAGGAGACATATAGAAATACCTTAGGTAAAAAATTTAGCTATTTTTTTACCGCAATTTATAAGATATGATTTGTGGAAGTTAGGGTTTCTGAATGGTCCAAATATTAGTTTCAAAAAGGTCAATTTGGTATTTTTGCTATAACTTCTTTTCCGGGACTCTTCATACTATGAATATTTTATAGAATGGAGGAGACATACAAACAAAGCTTAGGTAAAAATTCCATATGTTGTTTCGTTGTAGTTTCTTATATATTCTCTGTGGAAGTTAGGGTTCTTGAATGCTCCAGAAATCAATTTCAAACAAGTCAGTTTGACATTTTAACTATAAATTCTCTTGAGGGACTCTTCAGATTGTGGAATTTTTATAGAACATAGAAGACATACAGATGTACCTAAGGTAAAAATTTTAGATGTTGGTTCAATGTTCTTCTTGATATATGCATTGTGAAAGTTAGGGTTTCTGAATGGTCCTAAGATCAGTTTCAAATAGGTCAGTTTGGAATTTTCACTATAACTTATTTTATGTGACTCTTCAAATTGCGAAAATTTTAGAGAATAGAGGAGACATACAATATTACTTCAGGTAAAAAATTTATAACTATTTTTTCAAAATTAGATACATGGCATGTTGTACAAGTTCATTCTTGGGGAGAGGCCCAAAACAAAATTTTTTGGGAAAGATTCCTTTTGGAAATCAAAATTTTTGTTAGACATGGTAAAGGAAGAAGTTATGAGAAGAGAAGGTGAAACAAGAAGCAATGTGTATACATGGTAAAGGTAGAAACAATGACTAGATCTAGTGAAGGCATAAATATCAAGCAAACTTGATGAAGGTTAGTGCAACTCAAAGATTGGTGTCTCTTGCTAAGTTGGTTCTTAACGATGGGGATTGGTCTCTACATAGATCTGTAAGAGATTGATGTCTCTTACTAAGTTGGTGATTAATAACATGGATTGGTGTCTCCAGTAGATTGGTGTCTACAAAGATCTGTAAGAAATTGGTGTCTCTTGCTAAGTTGGTGCTTAGCGGTGGGGATTGGTGTCTACAAATATTTGTAAGAGTAGGTTGGTTCCTACCAGGATTTGTACCGATGGGTATTGGTGTCTCTAGTAGGTTGATGTCTACAAATATTTGTGATGGTAGTTTGGTTCATATAAAAAATTATACAAAAAAGTTTTTTGTGTTTTTTCTCCCGAAAGGGTTTCCACGTAAATATTGTGTTCCATGTTTTACAATTAGTAGATCTCATATGTGATTTTTTTCTCATGGTTGATGAATGTTTGAAAAAGTAAAACAAATTCTTCTATCAATTCACCCCCCATCTTAGTATTAATTTGTTCTCAACAATTAGTATCAGAGTAAGTTCCTTCAAAATCATTCTAACCACTAGAAGGTAGATCTTGGGAGTACATATGGTTAGTTAGGAAGGTTTTTTTACAAGTAGAGCTCCATTGTTTGATGGAACAAACTATTCCTTATGGAGAATAATGATGTGAACCTATTTAATGACTCTTGGTTTTGATATTTGGAAATCAGTCATGATTGTTTATACAATCCCAACAACTCCACCAACTGGTGCAGCTGGAAAGAAACCTAGTGAAAATAACACAAAATCCATGAATTCTATATTGTATGGTCTATTAGAATCTGAGTTTTTCAAAGTGATGCATTGTTGATTGGAAAAATAAATTTGGGACAAGATTCAAAATATCTATGAAGGTGATGACAAGGTTAAGAAGGAAAATCTTCAAATTCATAGAAGATAGTTCGAGAGTTTGAAAATGAAAGACAAAGAAAATGTTGCATCCTATATACTATGTGTGGATGAAATTGTCAACACCATTAGAGGACTTAGTGAAAATATTAAAGAACCTATGATTGTAAAAAATGCGTTAAGGTCACTCCCCTTAATATTTGATGCCAAAGTTACCGCCATTGAAGGAATAAAGGATTTTGATTCATTAACAATGGTTGAATTGCATGGGATCCTCACGATGTATGAAATGAGGATGGAGAAAGAAAATCCATCAAAGAAATAAGTAGCCTTCAAAGCCTCACAGAAGAAAAAGAACAAAGAGCATGAATCAAGTGATAGCTTTGATAATGAATCAGATGCAAAGGAGAAACATTTTGTGAGAAAACTGAAAAATGGATCTGGAAAATACAAAGGTAAGCTTCCCTTTAAATGCTTTAATTGTGGAAAAGTAGAAAATTTTGTTGATAAGTGTCCATATGAAACAAATGAACGTAGTGATGATGAAGAAGACCATAACGTAAATAAAGGGAGAAAAAATAATCAACACAAAAAGAACCACAAACAGGACAAGCATGAAAATAAGAATAACTATTATAATTAGAAGAAGAGTCTCTACTCAAAAGGGGTTAGTGACTCATCTGAAGAAAGAAGTGAAAGCAATTTCGACAGTGATAGAGAATAAACTCTCCTTATGGAAGTAAGAACAAATATTGATGAAGACAAAGGGAAAGAAACGATGGTTTTATAAGAAGAGGAAAATGCCGAAACAGACGGGAAACTGGATCTTGAAGAAGAACTCATGTGTTAAGAAAAATAAAGAATCTTAGGAAACATAATTTGAAACAAAAAGAGTAGCTGAAAAAATATGAAGAGGATTGTGATTCAAAATAAAAAATGTTAGAAATCCTTGAATAAATAGAAAATAATATCATGAACATAAATGTTCAATTAGAACAAGAAAGAAGGACAAAAGAAGTGGTGAGAATACAATTGAAGGAAAAGGAATAAAACTGCAAAGAGCTAGAATATGAAATTGTTTCCTTAAGAAAGGAACGAGAGAAATCAACTATTAAGTTGAATACAAGCCTGAAGTTTGAAAAGAGTAATGAAATCTTATACAATATCATCAATTGTCAAAGGTCTCTATTCATTAAGATTGGTCTCAGATATGATGTTGTTGTTGCCTCTCTACCTACATCTGGCCTTGGTACAACTAGGGAAGTTTTATTTTTTGTAGGAGGAGTTTAGATTGATTTTCTAGAAGAACAACCTATTGTTGATTGTGTTGAACATATTGATGAGTTGCCTATTCTTCACATGCTATAATTTGAGCATGCTATTACAGATGAATTTTTTGTGGATATGTCGGTTTGGTCTACTCTTGTAAGTGAACTTGAACCTGATACTACTTCCTCTAATCCGTGAGAACACAAATATGTTCCTTATCATCATCCTTGCCATAAAAATTGAAGGAATGCTAATCATGCTTTCAGATCTTTATAGAAGAGACGTGAAAGACATAATTGTGGACCACTGTTGTAGTGTCCCCAAGGCCGAGCCCCAATTTAAACCATGCTCTGAAAGAGATTGTAAATATGAGTTATAGGATGGTGAGACAAGTTTTGTATAAGCCGGTAGGCTTATGTATTTGATTAGGCCAGAGAGCCTAAGGGTAGAAGGCCACGGGCCTGGATTTTGTATCTGTATGTATGCAACACTTCAATAAAATATAAAAAAACGCAAGGTGCAGACCGACCAC
>ML785664.1:1424976-1440816 GCA_009831015.1 Picea engelmannii | reverse complement strand
GAATCCTTCTAGATATTTCTGTGATGTCTTCCCTGTAATCTCAGCCTAGCCTAGGATTCCTTGCCTTGGGGTGGAGCTCGGTCCCAGCTCAGGGGTGACCCACTGTTGAGCTGATGAACAGTGTGGTCTAAGGCTGGGAGGTTTGTGGAAGGCCTGCACTTGGTTGGTGTTTTCTACAGCTGTTAAAAGATAAGTATTCTGAATTATGTTTTAACACGTTTTGGCATGATGGTGTTGTTCATGTATCATGTTTTTCGCTGTGTAAAAGAGTTGTTGTTGAATGCTATGGAATGTGTGATTATAGCAGTAACCAGATATGTTTCACTCTGTATTTTAAATGTGTTTACTTGTGCTTAAATGCATGTGGTTATATTGGCCTGTGTTTATTATTAAAAGAGTGTACAGAATATTACAAGAGCGCGTTAAACCTCTTGGTTCTTTAAAAAGGGTACGCTACAAATTGGTATCAGAGCAATTGGTACACTACAAATTGGTATCAGAACAATTGGTACACTACAACTTCCAACTACCAGGATAGGTTATGGTTGGATTGATGGATGGTCATGGAATCATTTGAACAGATGTTTGAGAAATTCATATCATTGTCTATCATTGGTTGTACAGTCATGCACAATTCCTCTTACTTATTGATGATTTCCTTAGAAGTGGTCAACTGAGGATCAACTCGACATGACAATTGACTGGAGTTTCAACTAAGTATTCATTAACTAAGTTTCATCTCTATTGTCTGTCAGCGAGAATTTTTTACTATAAAATTTTCTGCTACTTACTGATCCCTAAAGTGGGAGAATACTTGAAGTTGTTGATATGTGAATCCAACTTATGTCTTTCGTTGACTTGATTGTTTCTTGTTGAATTGACTTTTAATTGTTGAGACCGCCCAAACCATGTTCAACTATTGCTAGAGATGTACTATTTCTTATGTTGGATACAAAGACTGTATGGACTGATAGACACTGATTATCTTGCATTGTTGGTGACAATGTTCATACTTCTTTAGGAGAGCTTCTTTACCTTTTTTGAGTAGTTTTGTAGTAAAAAGCAATTAAGGGACATGAAATTGGGAGTAGTATCCTCATTAAGACACTAAGTGCTTAAGGATAAGCACAAGTTCAGGGGGAGCATTCATTTTCCATTGATTTCAAAGGGGGAGAGTTGTAGGTAGGGGAATAATTATCTCTATGCCTAGTGGACTATGTGTTTTGTTGTAGGATTTCCATCAATGATAAAAGAGGATATTGTTGGAATTATTGTAATTGATGTCAAAGTATTAATGTTGTTGTTGTCATTAATTCCATATTAAAAATTTATAATAAACACAACATTTCCAAGATTTATTTATATATAGGTTTACAAGTATATTAAAAAGGGGTGCATGTGAAAAAGTAAAAAGTGAAATCATGGTTTCAAACACATGGGTTTGGGTATTTTCCCATGGTATTTGGAAAAGTAAAATAGAAAAGGGAGTTAAATATTTAATTAATGGACATGTCACTTCATGAAGGGTTATGGAAAAATACAAAAATATATAGTATTGATATAAAGAGCATGGGTGCAAGATATGGTGACATTTGAAGAACTGGATGAGTAAAGATTGAATATCATTTCAAAAAGGAAGAGTTGTGGAATCTCTTTAGGTCTTTTTGGAATTTTCACCATTTTTTTTTTCTGAGACATTTCAGACCTTGACATTTTGCATAGATGGAGGAGAGATCTTGGTGTAAATGTGGCAAAAATTTTATATGCCTTTTTTTTATACTTTCAGAGATATTCCCTATGGAAGTTAGGGTTCCTAAATGCTCTTGAAATCAATTTCAAACATGTCAACTTGGAACTTTCACTATAAATTATTTTCTAGGATGTTTCAGACCTTGAAATTTGGAAGAGATGGAGGAGAGATCTCTTGGTACATGTGTTAACAATTTCAAATGTTGGTTTTCTATACTTTCAGAGACATTCCCTGTGGAATTTAGGGTGCCAAAATGCTCCTAAAATTAGTTTCAAACATGTTAGTTTGGAATTTTCACTATAACTTATGTTTTGGGACTCTTAAAACTATGAAAGTTTTATAGAGTATAGGAGACATACATAAATACCTCAGGTAAAAAATTTAGATGTTGGTTCGTTGTACTTTATAAGATATTCTCTATGGAAGTTAGGGTTCTTGAATGGTCCCGTGATAAGTTTCAAATAGGTCAGTTTAGCATTTTCACTATAAATTATTTTCCGGGACTCTTTAGACTATGAACCTTTTAAAAAATAGAGGAGACATACATAAATACCTCAGGTAAAAATTTCAAATATTGGTTCATTGTACATTTTAATATATGCTATGTGGAAGTTAGGGTTCCTAAATGCTCCTAAAATTAGTTTTAAACATGTCAGTTTGACATTTTCACTATAACTTATTTTTCAGAACTCTTCAGATTGTGAAATTTTTTCAAAAAAGAGGAGACATATAGAAGTACCCTAGGTACAAATTTTAGATGTTGGTTCATTTTAATTTATGAGATATTATTTTTGGAAGTTAGGGTTTCTAAATGGTCCTGAGATTAGTTTCAAACATGCCAGTTTGGAATTTTATCTATAACTTGTTTTTTAGAACTCTTAAGACTGTGAAAATTTGAAAGAACAAAGAAGACATGCATAATTACCTTAGGTAAAAATTTAATAATCCTATTTGAAAAATTGGATAATTGGAATTCTATACAAGTTTGTGCTTGGGAAGAGGCCCAAAACAAAAATATTTGCAAAAGTTTCCATTTGGAAATTAAAATTTTGGTCAGACCTAGTAAAGGAAGAAGTAGTGAGTAGATTTGGTGAAGGAAAAAGCGGTGACTAGAATTGGTAAAGGAAGAAGTGTAACATACCCAACCTCCTAGCTGGGTACCACACTTTGATACCAATTTGTAATGTCCCCATTACCAATATCCCATGATACCAATCTATAATGTACCCAGCCTCCTATCTAGGTACCACACTCTGCTACCAATTTATAACATACCTAGCCTCCTAGCTAGGTATCGTGTTCTGATACCAATCTGTAACATACCCAGCCTCCTAGCTGGGTACCATGCTCTGATACCAATTTGTAACATACCCATCTTACTATTAAGAAATGATACTCCAAAAGATAGTGCATCGATTCCAATCTATAACATTGGTATGAGTAGAAATAATTGAAGTATTGCGCTTGACCCTAAGCTAGGTCATGCCACACAAACTTTCCTCTTCTGACACAACTTGTAACATAAAAAGTCACACAATACAACTATGCTCACTCACATACTGAGAAAAAATCATTATTGTTCATGTAATCCAGTTTTAACATGTGATCCCTACTGCATGCATAACCATTCTGGTGTCATACAAAAAATTTGTTCTCCTTGTGCACACAGACAACTTTCCTATGCGCACAAGTGAATCCAACCTCTTGTGTGCACACAGTATTTTCCCACGCACACAACCATTCTAACCTCTCCTCAGAGACTCATGACTATTATTATAAGGTTAAATTAATAGGAATATCTAATAACAACTGTCATAATCCACATGTATGGCTAGAAATACTGAATATTAACACCACACTTACATGTGCAAGAAACATTATACGTGATAACAATAATTACTTATATGCAACATCATACAAGAATTAAACCCATATTAAACATAGATAATTAAGAACAAAATAAATGATACAAGCACATAAAGGAGACTTATATTTTACAAAGAGTCACCAACTGCGTGGAGGACTCAGATGTTCCTCCCAACCATAGACTCTATTTCTCATAAAATTTCAGCAACACGTCACCCCTGAGTTGGGGCTTAAATTCCACCAGGGAAAAAGAATTCCTAGTGCTAGGATAAGGTATGATAATAAACATAATTATTCACTCCAAGGTTCTCGCTAATGCAACTAGCCTACAATCTCTCATTCCCCACATGCCTGTCCCACCCAAGGAAGTCTTCCCCTTCTCTTCTCAATAGTCCCTCGACTGCCCAATTCCCTTCTAGGGCTTCAACAACAGGACATAAAGGAAGTATCAGAGCACTACAACTAATTCCCAATGCACCAGGGAACAATTCCCAACAAAAATATCAACTGGAGAGGATGCTCACGAACCTGACAACCCACCTCTTCGTCAATAAATCTCTCACTTGGAGAGAATTCTCACGGGCCTGAAAACCTTCCTCTTCGACCACAAGCCAATTTTTCCCAAGTACAAGGTTATACAATGCCAGTCAATTCTATATTTCCTCAGAGAAGTGTTGGTCTGAATAATCAAGGAATGAGATGAATGGTTTTTCTTCCCTTGAAATACACTAAGGACAATAATATATATTACATGCCTTAAATTAGACACTTGCCACCTTCAAAATTATCTTTAACCACATGTTGACTCGTTCCCATCCCTCATAAAATTCTAATAAATAATTATCCATAAATTACAATTTTAGGAAATATTAATAAAATATTCCCTTGGACTTAAGTCCCCCCTTTTCCCTTTTCAATGGAGTTTATCTCCCCATCTCTTTTATTTTGATCTATCTACATGCATCGATGTGATATTATTAATAACCTAAGCATGATTACATTTTACAAGGATAAGCATACTGGCCTATTTGCATCTTGGCTCACCAACCCCATAACCACACATGCTCTTCAGCCTCAACTACATGCACGCTTCTAGGTATTCCCCACGCACTTACACAAGTGTGCGAAACACTGTGAAATGTGAGCACCCTTCCTTTGATGTGCAACCACGTGCACTCACCTAGGTGCATACAATGCTATGAAATGTGTGCACCCTTTATTTAATAACAATCCTCGTGCACTAATCAGGTGCACACAAAACCAAAACTTGGGGACAATGGCTTATAAGCCTATATGTACAATTAAACATGGGGTTCGGATTAGGGACATTACATTCCCCTCCCCCTTATTTATGCACTATCCTCAGTGCATTATATACACATGTACATACAAAATTTCAAAAGTCTTCAAAAAAATGCGGATACTCTGTCTGCATAGCATCCTCATGCTCCCAAGTTTCATCCTCAGGACCATACTAGGTCCATTGGACCTTTACTAGCTCCATGGCTCGATTCCAGTGTTGTTTGATTTTGTGATCCATTATGAAAACTGATCGCACTCGAAAATTTCCTTCTGGCTCCACCTAAATCACAGTCCAATCAATAATATGATTAGCATGGGGTATGTACTTTTTAAGAAATAACACATGGAAAAAATTGTGAATATACAAGGATGCAGACAATCCTTTCTAGAATTTCAAATGGCCCACAACAACTTGCTTCCAACTTAGAACATTTTCCCAACTTCAGGGAACTTCGTCTAGATTTTACTTTCAAGAACACATGGTCCCCCACTTTAAACTCTCTGTGGGTTATACCTTTATCTGCAAAATTTTCTGCCTATCTTGGGAAACCTTTAAGTGTTGCCTTATCTTTACCATCTTCTCCTCCATTTCCCTAATTAAGTCTATCCCATCCATTGCGTGATCTGCTGGGTTGTCCCAACTCACTAGTGTGTTGCAATTTCTACCACAAAGTGCCTCAAATGGGCTCATCTTTAAATATGCTTGATACCCATTGATGTAAGAAAACTATACCAAGTGAAGGTATTCTTCCCATTTTCATGGTTTATCCATCACATACATCCTGAGCATATCTTCAATCACCCTATTTACCCTTTATGTTTGTCCATATATCTCAGGGTGATATGCTGTGCTAAAGTTCATATTTTTCCGAAATGCTTTGAACAACCCTTTCCAATAGTTCGATGTGAACTTGGAATCTCTTTCAGACACAATTGTCTTAGGTACACCATGCAACTTAGCAATTTCTCACATGTATATTTTAGCAATGTTGGCTACCTTGTGCGCTGAATTCACTGGAATAAAATGGGAAACTTTAGTAAGATTGTCTACCACTACCATAATAAAGTCATGTTTCTTAGTAGTCCCAAGCATCTTAGTATTTAAATCCATGGTTACAACTTCCCACTTCCACTCAGGAATGGGAAAAGGCTCTAGCAAACCAGTTGGATGTCTGTGCTCAACCTTAACCTTTTGACATTCAAGGCATCTAGCAATAAAATCCGCAACCTCATTTTTCATACTTGGCCAATAGTATTTCTTTTTGACCACATCAATTGTCTTTTGGTAGCCTGGGTGTCCAACATAAGGAAATTTATGCATCTCTGAAAATAAAAAACTTTGAATTCCCGATCATTTGGCACATAAACTCTGCACCTATACATGATGATTCCATATTCTTTTAGCTCATAACCTTCAATTCTCTTCTTTGAAATACCTTGCTACAAATTCACCTTTATGTCCACATAAAACTCATATGAGTTGGAAACCTTTAAAATTCCGTGGAGGCCTATTTTGTGAAGGAAGTCTATTTTGGGCGCAGACCTATTTTTGGAGAAGGATATGTTTTGGGAAATACCTATTTTTGGGGAAGGAAGACCTAATTTTGGAGTGCATGCAACAGGTGGCAAGAAAGTAGCATGTAAAAAAAGAAGGAAAAGTAGCATGCAAGAGGAAAATCAATGTGACACACATGCAGACAAGCTTAACCATGACAGGGTTAGGATTTTAAAAAATATTGTGACGGCTATAAGCCGATAAAATAGTATAAATAAGGAGGTCTAGAGATAGGGGATATATACAAGAGGTGAGTTAAGATAATAAAAGAGAGAGTTGATTATTATAAATTTTGTAAGCTATTGAGGATAATAAGTCTTGTAGAAGAGTCAAGTAAGGTAGTTCTTGAGGGTTAGGTCACAGGTTGAGGAGCCTGGTGTGATCTAGTCTACCTCACAGGGGGTTCTTCCCTCAATATTGATTATATTATTGAAGATGTAATGCGCACAATGAAAGATTTTGCAGGAGAATAAATAAAAGAGCAGAGAAGCTAGATCTTTGTCGACGTAGCCCCAAAGGGGGTGAACCATGATAAACCTTGTGTTTTGTGTGATTGCTAATTAATGATTAGTATTTTTTTATCATTAGCTTATCAATGAATGGATAAAGAAGATATATTATCTTGACTGCATAGGTTTAAAGATGAATAAACCATAGAAGTAATTGACTAATTAACAAGGATAATTCATAAGGAAGAAAGAACACAATCCCAGATCCCCACTCATTCCTATACTCCAAACACTTGAGTATTGCAGTCACCCATGTAACATCCACAACCACCCAGGCTGGGCCATGCTACTCCAGAAAACACTTTCATTCTCTGACACCATATTGTAACATACCCAACATCCAACTGAGCTATGCCACATAAAATTTTCGAACTGCATGGAATTAAACATATACACACATAACTCTTGCAAAAATTTATATATAAAACGTAAACAAACAAATACATTCTGTAAATTCATGGATTCATACTGAAATAACAATAAACATATACATGCAACATATACAGGAAATACCTATAAATATAAAGACAGTTATAAACCACACATAGGATAAACCCATAAAAATAAACAAGTAAATAATAATGCAACATATAAATTAACACACAATTGACACTTATGTTGGTAAGAATATCACCAAATACCTGCAGACCTTCCATGAACCTCCCAACCTTAGATGACACTGCTTATCACTCTTAGTAGTGGGTCACCCCCGAGCTAGGACTAAACTCCACCTGGGTAAAGGGATTCTTAACCAGGATGATGTATTACAGACAACATGAAAGACTCTGTCACATGTGCCAACTCAAACTAGAAACCTACAGTCTCTCATTCCCCACATTCCTTTCCCACCCCAGGAACTGTGCCCCTTCTCTGCTCAACAGTCCCTCAACTGCCCCACTTCCTTTCCAAGCTTCAACAACAGACCAGACAGGAAGTCTCAGAGTCCTGTAGCTGCAATTTAACACCTTTGGAAATCAATTTCCAACAATTTTCTCACCCAAAGAGATTTCTCATGGGCCTAACAACCCACTTCTTTAGTCCAGATCTGTAGCTAACCAAGTACAAAAAAAAGTATGGGTACTGATACATGTTCAGGTATAGTGATAGGAAGGTATGGAGGACAACTTATCGAGTTAGTGAATGATCATGGAAACATTATTGAATGGATGATTGAATGATGGGAAAATGAACTAAGTCCAAACTACATGTATGCATGTTCCCAAATTGACACTTTTCATGTTGGGATCTACTTTGGCCCACTTGTCCCCAACCTTAGAACTTAGGATAAAATAATTATCCATACTTTATACTTAAGAAATATTAATATAATATTCTTTTTTTCCTAATCTCTTTAGCTTAACCCCTTTTCCTTAACTTTTAGCCCCCACCCTTTCCCTAACTAGTGGAGTTTACTCCCCCATACTCTTTTATCATGGTCGGTCTGTGTGTAACAATGTATTTTATATTAATGATGAGACATATACAAAAATAGTCTCACTGGCCTTTAACATCTAGGCTCTCCAGTCTAATCGAAACACAAGCCTCCTAGATTATAATAATTGGCTCACCAGCCTATAAAACACAACATATACACAAAGTCTCCCTGGCCTCAAAATCGCGTGCACTTAAGTTGGTGCACGCAGTATCCTGGAATGTGCACACTTCATTATTTTAGTGCACAATACATGCGTGCACTATGCCATGAAAGGTGCATACAAAAATGATATCAAACATCTCACTAGCTTAAGTACATTTTAATTTTACATTTACAATTGGGTTCGGCCTAGGGGTATTACAATCCCATCCCCTTATTTATGCACTGTCCTCAGTGCATTATGTACACATATACAACAAAAATTTCAAAAATCCTCAAAAATATGCGGGTATTCTTCCTGCATTGCATCCCCATGCTCGCAAGTAGCATCCTCGGGACCGTACTAGGTCCATTGGACCTTTACAAGCCCTATGGATTGATTCCAAAGATGTTTGATTTTTTGGTACATAATGCGTACTGGATGCACTTGGAAAGCGCCTTCTTGCTCCATCTGAATCATATTCCAATCAGTAACATGATTAGCATTAGGTATATATTTGTTGAGCAATGATACATGGAATACATTATGAAAAGACATAGATGCAGGCAATGCAATTATATAAGCTACTGAACCAATCCTTTCTAGGATTTAAAATGACCCACAATAGAAATCCGCCAACTTTGAACAATTTCCCAACTTCAGGGAACTTCTGTTGGCCTTCACTTTCAAGAATACATGGTCCACAACTTTAAATTTCCTGAGAGTTCTTCCCTTATCAACATAGCTTTTCTATCTTTCTTGTGCAACCTTTAAATTTTATTTTATTTTCAACATTTTCTCCTCCATTTCCCTGAGAAAATCTGGCCCAATCATTGCTCTATCTGTTTGGTTATCCCAACTTACCGGTGTGCTGCACTTTTTGCCATAAAGTGCCTCAAATGGGCTCATATTTAGAGATGTTTGGTACCCATTTTTATAAGAAAAATCTACTAAGTGTAGGTAGTCTTCCCATTTTGATGGTTTGTCCATCACATACATCCTCAACATATCCTCAATCACTTGATTCACCCTCTCTATTATTCCATTTGATTCTGGATGATAAGTTGTTCTAAAATTCAAATTTGTTCCAAATCCATTGAATAATCCATTCCAAAAATTTGAGGTAAATTTTGGATCATTGTCAGACACAATTGTCTTGGGTTTACCATGTAATCAAGAAATTTTTCTCATAGAAACATCAACAATGTTGGCTGCCTTGTGAGTGATCTTAACTGGAATAAAATGGGCAGCTTTAGTAAGCTTATCCACCACTACCATGATAGAATCATGTTGCTTGTTTTTTCTGGGTAGTTTGGTGATGAAATCCATTGTTACAACTTCCCATTTCAAATCAGTAATGGGTAATGGTTGTAGCAACCCAACTGGGTGTCTATGTTCATCCTTCACCTTTTGACATTCCAAACATTTGACAATAAAATCAACAACTTCTTTCTTCATTCCTGGCCAATAATATTGGCTCTTGATAGCTGCAATAGTTTTCTGATAACCTGGGTGCCCAACATAAGGTACATTATGCATTTCTCTTAATATCAGTTTTTTCAATCCATGGGAATTCGATACATAAATTATTCTCCTGTACTTCATAATTTCATCATTTTCTAACTTATATTCTTCAATTTTCTGCTGCAAATTACCTTGCTGTAATTTTTCCACTAATTCCTTGTATTGCAAATCTAATTTTGCAACCTCTAAAATTATTTCTTTTAAATCTGATTGGTACATGCTAATGGATGTAGCATGCAATTCATGCACTCTTATGCTGAGTTCATCAACCACTTTTTTCTCTTTCCCCATTGATATGCTTTATATCATAGTCATATTCACTGAGAAATTGTAACCATCTGCTTTGCCTAACATTTAGAGTTGGTTGATCAAATAAATATTTCAGACCATTATGGTCTATCCTTAGTTCAAACCTTTTCCCCATGAGGTAGTGTCTGCATTTCCTCAAGGCATGCACTATGGTTTCCAACTCCAAATCATGAGTGGCATAGTGTCTTTCATGCTCCTTCAACTTCGTTGATTCATAACATATAACAAACCCATTTTGACTGAGGACTCCACCAAGTCCTTCTTTACATGCATCTGTGCCTACAATTAAGTATTCATTTGGGTCCGCAATCCTTAGTATTGGAGCATTTGTTAATAATTGTTTCAAGTGTTGGAAACTCTTTTTAGAATCCATTGTCCACTGAAACTTTACACCCTTCTTTTGCAAGGAAGTGGTTGGGTGTGCAATATTTGAGAACCCTTCAATAAATCTCCTATAGTAGCCTGCAAGTCCCATGAATGATCAGACCTCTGTCACATTCTTTGGCACTGACCATTCTCTAATGGATTCTATCTTCTTAGGATCCACTGCTATCCCATCCTATGAAATGATATGTCCCAAATAATGAAGTTTCTTCTAATAAAATGAGCACTTTCTCAATTTGGCATACAACTGATGCTCCCTTAATACTTGTAATACCATCCTCAAGTGTTTTTTTTGTTTTTAAGTAAAAAAGGGTAGTACCTGCTATATTAAGTTGACAGAGAAACATAGAAAAAAATACACAGAGATATTGTTGTCTTGAGCCACCAAAAATGTTGTCGTTTTACCGGAAACTAGCATAGTTTGGGGTGAAATATGTTTAGGAAGATAGGCTAAAAACAGTTTTTCCCTCTATCCTGCCCGAGGGAAACCAATACAGATGGCCATAGTTCGAGTTAACATTGAGCAATAGCATGATGAAAAAACAAACTATCATAGGAAAACTTAGATACCCGGTGACCTGTCGCAATTTCCTTTCTGACACATGGATCTGGCCAGGATGGCAAACGATTGTGCACACATTGGACATTTCCGCTTTACTGGAGCATTGGAGTATGCATCAAGGAGCAGTTCTAGACACTATCCCATGAGGAGGGCTATGTGGTCCTGGTTTTCCATGTGGCCTCGGAGTTCAAACACGAGAGCTAGATGCTCTGCACGGAGGAGAGGACCATGCAAATCATTGTTTATTGCCTCGCTGAAGGTTTCATTCCCCACTTCCACATCCATCCCTGCTCTTGCCTTGTCCACGTTCGTCCCTGCTCTGGCCTCATCCAAATTCATCTCTATGTAGGCACTATTCTGAGCCTCATCATTGCTCATTACCTTCTCAACATGGCGGGTGGGGTTGTAGTCACCTGACCATGGTGTTTCTTCTACATAACAAATTGGGAATTATTCTGCAGGCTCTCCCTTCAGACTGCTTCCAGCCTGTGTTTCAGGATTAGTAGCTTGAGGTTCAAGGGTGGTCGTGAAATCCTCTGGGAACGGTGTTTCTTTGACGTAACAAGTTGGGAACTCGTTCACAACTCCTCCCTTCAGACAACTTCCAAGCTCAATTGCAAGGGTGTGCGTGCTATGCTCTATCACAGGATCAACTATAGTGGCATGGAGTGCCAAGTGGTCGGCTCTTACTCTCTACCAGAGGATGGAGGTCGCCATTGACAGGGCGCACTTAAGGTTCTATCTTCTTTGTTGCTGCTCTTTATGGGTGTACCAGGCTGAGCCTTGACGAGGCCTGCCTTTATTCCTTGTCATTGCGGATGAGGGGTGACTGGAGATACAGAGGAAACTACACCAGAGCTCCCAACCAGTGGGGAGGTCCAAAACGAGAATGAACCAGCTCTGTCCAGGTGCTCCAACTTTCAAGTTTTCAAATGAAGGCATTGCATGGCTCCCTATTATCTCTGTCATATTGAATGTTGGTTGTGCTAGTGCATTTGCATGAGGGAGAAGTCCTGCCTCCGTATAGCCACTGTAATGGCCTTCTACCATCGTAAATGTTGAAGGGATGGGGAGCGGCCTACACCATTTAAGTTGTGTCTTAATGCTAAGCCATGTGGCAAGGCATCATTGCATGTCACCCCATCCATGGCTAAGGAGTCTCTGTTCGCAAGGTCTCTGGATCGCCTTGAGAGATCTGTATCATTAAAGAAATGGGCTTGCCAATGTATGAGTTCTGACTTGGTATCAACTCCAGTATTCGCCAGGTGATCCGTTACCTTGTTTTCTTATCGTTTCACATGAGAAGGGATTAAAGTGAGATTGGGGTGGATGAGAGCTCCAAAATCCTTCAGAAGGTCTAAAAGTCTCCAGCTGGGGGAGATTCGCTTAGGATGTTCACCATGTAGGAGTTTGAAGATGAGTTGGATGATGATTTGAGAGTCTCCCTCAACGATGACTTGATGATAATGGTTTTGGATGGCAACTTGGAGGCCCTTGACAAGGCTTATAAGATCTGCAACATTGTTTGTATTCTCACCAGAAAAGCCAGCCACCATGTGAATGATCCCACCAGTGTGGTCCTGAAGGATGGAGCCGAAACCTGCTGGTCCAGGGTTTCCCCTGGAGGTCCCATCGGAGTTTAGCTTGATGAATCTTGATGGACGTGGGGTCTATATTGTGGGGCTGTTGGATCATCTACCTTTAGTCTTCACCTAAGTTTGCATGTGAATTTGCATGTCCCAGCTTCTAAGTATGTTTTCCTCCTCAGGAATGCATTACAGGTCTTCGTGGTGCCAAGGTTTTCTATGGACTATTTCTCGGGTTAACTTCTTAACCCTCTCCCACGTAATAGTGGGAAGGGAAGTTTTAGAGAGGAAGATTCACTTGTTTATTTCTTTCCAGATTTACCATAAGGTAAATCCTGGGAGTAGCTTCCAGATGTGTTGGAGAATTGGATTATGGAAGGAGATCGTCTCCTAGTTAGCGATCATGTCCTTGATGCTACCTCGGTTTCTGTTGGAGTGTTTCATGGCTTGGGACCCCAAATCCCATATCTGTTGACTGTAGTGGCAATTGTTGAAGAGATGCTCCATGGTTTCCTCACTTTGTTGACATAGGGTACATATGGAGGGACCTATAAAGCCTTTCCTTAAAATATTATCCCACGTGAGGATACGATTTTGAGTTGTGAGCCAAAGGAAAATGGATACTTTGGGCCAAAGAGTGCTTTGCCAGATTTTACTCCAGATTATTTTGGGGCTTTGGTTGTGGTAGTTTCCCTGTAGGTAATATGCTTCATTGACTGAGAAAATACCCGTTATAGAGTGGCTCCATCGGAGGATCTACGGTCCCTCTTTGATTGGTATTTTCTGATGCATTGCACATTCTTTCCAGGGTAGAAGTTCGATATCATCCGTGAGCTGTAATTTTGTTCGCTTTGTTTTCCACTGTCTCCAGGGTTGGCTTCTATGAGTTGGATTCCAGAGGTCTTTAACTTTCTTGAATATTTTCAGATGTAACCTTTGTTTGAGAGGATTGAGGCCTTCCAATTCACTGAGAGGGGGTAGTTGTTTCCATGAGTCCTGCCAGAAGAGTGCACTTTCCTTGTTTCTCACTTCCCAGAAAACATGCTTTTGGATAAGAGGGCGATTTTTCCAGGCAGTGTTCCATATATTGGATCCCTGGATATGTTCATTGAATCTAATTAATTGGTCAGACTGTGTGTTTCGGGCATACTTCTATTTCCAAATTTGCGCCCAAAGTTTTGTCGGATGCTGCAGCCATCTCCACCACATTTTGGCCCCCATGACCTGATTAAGATTTCCCGGATCACGTAGTCCTAGTCCTCCAATATTTTTGGGTTTACAAAGTTTATCCCATCTGAATAGTGCCCACTTTTTATTGTCTTGGTGTCCATGCCACAAGAAATTCCGTTGGAGGCTCCTAATTGCCTGAATGACCGAAATAGGTGTTTCCAGAGCAGTGAAGAGGTAGGTGGGCATTTCTTGCAGGACTGACTTGATAAGTACCAGTCTGGCAACAATATTAAGAGGTCTAAAGGTCCAGTTATTCATCCTGTTGGCGATAGACAAGAGAAGGTTGTCCCATGAAATAGATCGTGCTGGCTCTCCAGTGAGGGGTATGCCTAGGTAAATGGAAGGAAGGGAGCTTTGGAAATTCTTAGAAGTCTTGAAGGATGATTTTGAACCATGGATGGCGTGTTGAAAAAGTAGAGTTTGGATTTTTCCAGGTTTAAAAGCATGCTCGAGGCTTCCGTGAAGTTAGAGAGAATTGAGTTAAGCTTTGTAGCCTCTTGGACGGTAGGGGTGTTCATAAGTAGGGTGTCATCGACAAAATGGTTGTGCGAGGGTGTTGGGTGGAGGTTATGAAGGGGTAGTCCTTTGAGGGATCCTTCAAGAACCACTGCTTTGAGATAGCGACCTAGTCCTTCTGCCATAAGCACAAAGAGGAAGGGGGAGAGAGGATCGGCTTGTCTGATTCCCCTTGTGGAATTGAAGGGTTGGGAGGGTGTCTCATTGACTAGAATGGAAAAAAATGGATAAGGAGGTGAGCTTGAGAACCCAGTTGACCCAGATTTTATTGAAGCCAAAGGACTCCAACACTAATTGCAAGTATTTCCAACTTAATCTATCGAAAGATTTTGAGAGATCGAGTTTAATAAGAATACTTTGTGTTTTGCTCGCTTTCAGAGAGTGGATCACCTCATTAGCCAGAATGACACTATCCATGATTTGCCATCCTTCTACATAGTTGGCCTGATCTTTGGAGATAATGAAAGGTAGGAGCGGTTTGAGGTGAGTGGTAATAACCTTTGTGATTATTTTATATATGACAATGTAGAGGGAGATTGGTATGAACTGCTTTGGGTGAGTGACACACTCCTCCTTGGGGATTAAAGTGATGTGTAAGTTTTAAACCTGCGAAGTAAAGCAATGCATATAGATTCTAAAGCAATACAAAAATTAATCAATGGCTCATACACAGATTACACAGAGATTTTTACCAGAAACCCTCAACTGGGAAAAACTTTCTTATTTTCATTATATCGAATTTCACCATTCGCCATACAATATATACAATGTTTTTAGGTATTCCGTAGATACCAAAACCCCAATCCCTTAATCCGGGATTAATTTACAAATCAGCTAAAAATAGCAAAATCCGCTAAAAATAGCAAAAAACTGCCCAAAAAAAAATATTTTTGGGGCGTTGACCTGAACGCTGCGCGTAACCTCGGGGCGCTGCGTGTAACCAGGGGGGGGGTATACCTGCCCCCCCCCTGGGACCCCCCTAGGAAGCGCCCGATGCAACGACAGAGCTCTAGGTGAAGGGATCGTCAGACGCAGTTGTCGTATCTGACGCACCCACACACACACACATGCAAAGAATATAACACATACCCAACATTCTCCCACTTGTTGTTTTCTTTGCATCCTGGGGTCCAGGGGATTATATAGTCAACAATCCAGGGCAGCAATGCCCAT
>ML785664.1:1385639-1421125 GCA_009831015.1 Picea engelmannii | reverse complement strand
GTCCCAATCTTCCTTTGACATACCAGTAACTGGTGTACTAGTAGTTTGTGTACTGGTAGTTTGTGTACCAGTAGCCTGTGTGCTTGTAGATGGTGTACCAGTAGGCTGTGTACCAGGATCCACAGCGATCCATTGTTCTTTGTATACAAGAAGGTCCTCCATATTGATCTTCCATAGCTCAAAGTTTTTACCATTGAACTTCTCTATCTAGATTCTATATGAGCTCTCCATTCCTCTTACTTTACTCGAATCTCCTCTGCAAAGCTCCCACTGAACCCAGGTTTATCACAGACCTAAGATAAACTTGATCTATCAAGACCGATCCAAACCCTTAGCAACAAAGGCATCCCTCTGAAGCCAAAAACGTGCTCTGATACCACATGTAAGTTTTAAACCTGCGAAGTAAAGCAATGCATATAGATTCTTAATCAATACAGAAATTAATCAATGGCTCATCCACAGATTACACAGAGATTTTTACCGGAAATCCTCAACCGGGAAAACCTTTCTTATTTTCATTATATCGAATTTCACCATTCGCCATACAATATATACAATGTTTTTAGGTATTCCATAGATACCAAAACCCTAATACCTTAATCCAGGATTAATTTACAAATCAACTAAAAATAGAAAAATCCGCTAAAAATAGAAAAAAACCGCCCAAAAAAAAAAAATTCAGGGCGTTGCCCCGAACTTTGCGTGTAACCAGGGGGGGGCATACCTGCCCCACCCTGGGACTCCCCTAGGAAGTGCCCGACACAACGACAGAGCTCTAGGTGAAGGGATCGTCAGACGCAGTTTTCGTATCTGACGCACCCACACACACACACACATGCAAAGAATATAACACATACCCAACATGATGAACGTCACATTGAGTGCAAAGAGTACTTGTCCAAAGGTTCTTGATTCTTCTACCGCCAACCAAACATATTCCTTGATCATGTCCTAACAGTGATGGAAAAAGTCTGTGGTGAAGCCATCCGAACCTGATGCTTTTCCTGGGGGCATTTCCTTTACTGCTGTGTCCACTTCAGCCTGAGTGATTGGCCTTAGCAGTGCTCTATTCTGCTTAGGGGTAACTAGCGAGGGTATGTGCTTGGTTATTTTATGGATTGCTTCTTCCCTATTCACATTGGTCTCTGTGAGAAGATCTTTGTAATATGATTTGATTTCCTTCGCTATTTGGTCATGATCTCTTATGGGGATGCCTTGAGCATCCTCCAATTGAGTGATGTGATTGATGTATCTTCGGTGTGTCATTGCTCTGTGAAAGAATTTTGTATTTCGCTCCCCCTCTTTAAGCCATTGAACCCTGGATTTTTGCCTCCAAAGGATTTCTTCTTTCTCTCTACGTACCTCCATTTCTGATTGTAGTTGCTCCTCTTCCTTCACTAGGTCTGGAGTTCTGCTTTCTGAGATGAAGGTTCATTGTAGGTCTTCGAGTTTGCACTCAATCTCCTTCTGCCTTTGGAAGATATTTCCAGAAGTGGATTTGTTCCAACTCTTTAGTTGTTGCTTGAAGTTCTTGAGGCGCTGCTGGAATTTATACATGTGAGTACCATGATCTATTTCCACTTGGGCCCACCAGGTGTGAGCTAGCTGGTGGAAGTTTGAGTGGGAGAGCCAGAAATTTTCAAAACAGAAGGTTTTGGGTCTGGGGATGATACTCGGGTCCAGGCAGAAGACAATAGGCCAATGCTCCAACCCTGATTTTGGCATTATGTTTGCTTCCATTGCCTGATTTCCCTCAAGAAGGGCTTTAGCTACAAGAAAGAGATCTAATCTGCAGGCTACATGCTAGTGTCCTGTTCTTCAATTGGACTAGGTAAAGATTCCATTTTGGGTTTCCATATCAACCATATTTAGTTTCTCTATTAGGGTTTTGAACTTACCACTGTCCTGCTCCAGCCACTTTGTTCCTCCAGTTTTCTCTTCCAGCGTCAGGATCATATTGAAATCGCCTCCGATGATCCAGTGTGGCGTATGTAATAGAGTTTTGACATGCTATAGAGTTTTTATGAAGCTCTCCTTTTATTTGTCTTTGCTAGTTCGGGGGGTTGGGGTTCCTCTTGAAATCATTTTTGGGGAAAGAATCATCTTTGGCTTGTTTGAGCTCCATTCTGGATATTTTATTAGACAGTTCTTTAATTACTCTGGCCATATCGTCTACCGTATCATCTCCGGATCTATTAGACCCTGACGGACCTGCTTATTCTCTAAAGCGTTTGGTCTCTCAGTTTCTAGTTTCTATTTTAGATTTGAGCTTACCATAAGCCATCATATTAGACTCAATTTCTACAACGTCATCCTGCATTCGATTTAGGGTGGCTCCCCTTCTTTCCCGCAAAAGGAGTGAAAAATCCGGTTCGAAAGCTCCGAGGAAAGTTACTTTGGCCTCGGGTTGGGATGGTTTGACCTCGGTTGGGATTTTGTTATAAAGTTTGTTGAATCTTTGAATAAATTCCATGACTGTTTCTGAATTCGTTTTTCTTAAAGACCCAAATTCGGTTAAATAATATAGATGGTCTTTTCTCTCGCCCCATTGTCTGAGGAAAGCATCTTCCAAAGCATCATAAGACAAGATAGACGCTGCAGGCAGGCTCTGAAACCAAGTTTGGACCTGGCCTTCGAAGGTTTGGACAAGAAGTCTCGAATATACATCCTCATGTTCGATACCTAGGATATTTTCAAATTGATCAAAGAAATTAATATGTTCGGTCGCGGTTAGATCCCCTTCCTCGGTGAATTTTGGTAAATTTTTTATGTAATTTTTGGGAAGGTTGTGTAGAGGGATGGGCAATACTAAGGGAGCATATCTGGATGCAACTTTCACAAACAATCTAGGAGGGGGGGTAGGCCCTTGGCCTCCAGCTCCTCCTAGAGGGGCTCCTCCCCCTCCTCCTTCGATAAACCCTCCACCTCCTCCTATAAACCCTCCACCTCCTCCTCCGACGACTGCCATCATTATTTGTGGAAAGTTGTAAAGGGGGTTTCAGAAAATTAAAAGTGAATCTTTATTTTCTTCGTGGAGAGGACAATCCGACGAGGAAAGATAAGGAATGCGAGGACTCACTTCCTCGGATTTGCAAGAGACGAAATCAGGAGAACCGACGGGTGTGGAAACCAAATGTGTAACACACTCTTCAGAATTTGGTGAGGTCGGGAAATTTAACTGAAGGAAAGATGGTATGTCAACTGTCGACGAACCTCCAAGAGGGCCCTTTCCTTTGTGTACTAAGGGGATTGTCGGATGAATCTCACTCCTAACTTCGAAGTAGTTTGGCGTTAAAACTTTAGTATCAAAGAAAGGACTACGTGAAGTTGAGGGTTTAGAAGAACTCTTATTCTTCAGTTGTGGGGTTTTAAGTTTGTAAACTGCAGCGGTTTTCTTAAGAGAGCCTCTCGTCTATAGAATCTTCTTGGGATCAGTAACAGGCATAATCTGCTTACCATCTGGGTTTTGTCTGGTATTCCTTCGACCCGATGCCAGTTTATTACCTGTGGAGTCGCCAAGTGAAAGATTGAAAAGCCTTAAAAAGGTGTGTACTCTTTGTTCACTATCAAAGGGTAACACTTTCAACAAAACACAAATGTCGTTTTCCCATGGAGAAAAAGTTTCGTAACTTCGGTCCCCGGCAACAGCACCAGAAAGATGTTGTTCCAGAGTTTGTACTTAAGGCTTAGAATTACAGTGTCTAGGCATCCGAAAGTGTGTAAAGGGTGGAGAAAAGAGAAACGTCAACCTTCGGCAAAGGAAACTAAGGAATATTTCTACGTTGGCAATGTCAAGCTTCCAACTATTCCTGGATGGTTATATCCTATTCAATCGTTGCCCATGAACATTGGAGTTCAACCCCGGTAGTAGTTGTTTTAAGAATAGTGTCGAAAAGGTTTAAGGCAATGTGCATTTGATTTGATAATCCAGGTTCGATATTAGGTTGTGTTGGTACTGGGACAGTCATGGAGGAACAGTAAAATAATAAAAACTTCAGAGAGAAATTAAGTGTTATCTCAATTTGGTCGTATAAAAGAGAATTTACGGTTTGGAAATAAAAAGGGGTGCAAATTAAAGGCTCTTTCCTGTAACTGAGTTATATCTTAATAAAAGGTATGAGGTGGGAGAAAAACATTTAGTTGTCTATGGTGTAAGGCTCCTATCAAGGAAGAATCTCACGTATAAACAGAAGAGGAAAACTGTAAGGAAATAACCCAATGTAGCATAACATGTATGTAGAATTATGAAAGTGTTGACTGGTCTTACACCTGATAATAGCTGGTACAGAGGAAAAACAGTAAACAATTACAGAAAATCGAAATTCATTCACTATAGTAGTGGTCGTACTAAATTATAATGAAGCATTCATCAGTTAGGAGTATGAAATGAAATGAAATATGAGATACAAGAAAACAAACTCATAACACAGTCGTGACGGAATTAAGAATCTTCATATTTTCTTTGTATTAACTCTCAAAATGTAAAACTCTGTTACAATCGACACAAAAAGGTCCAGCCCCTTTCATCTCTTTCTGTGGTGTATTTATACAGTTTTACAAATAAGACAGAATCTCAATCGTTACAAAATTTTGGTTATGACAGGGAGGAGAGCAATCACTCCATTTCTTCTTTTCTGTCTTCACTTGGTGCAAGAAGTTTGTCCTCGCGCATGCTCGGTACATGAGACACATCTTTCAACTAGATGAGATATCAGCCTCGATAGTTCTACTTGACAGCTGGCTTCAAAAAAGTAACATTCTCAGGCTAACTGTTGCAACCTGTCTTCCATCTGTAAATCTATGATGTTGATGGCGCATAATTGCACACTTGGTTTAATCATACATTTGTCTATTTGGACTATGTTTTCCATAGTCACTTGGGAGATCTCGGCTGAATCTCTTTCCACTTTTTCCTTTAGATCAAGCGAGATTTTTTCCATATTCATTTGCATCAACACCTTGGCATTACCTCCGCTATCAATTCCTATCAGATCCCCATCTATAGAACTAAAGGCCTCTTCTAAGGAATTCATTATCCTTTTGGCTTGCAGCTTTCCTTCCGCGATGTTGTGCTCCCATTCTTTTAATAGAATGTTTCCTCTGGTCTTCTCCGAAATGGTGAACCTGGCAGTACTTCCCGAACCCCTGTTGTTTGTGTCTATCACAGCCTCTTGGAAGGCGACTTGTGCCGCTCCAACTTCCCTTTCTCTGGTAGATAAGTTCTCCAAAACTTGATTATCCAGCAAGCAATTGTCTTGAATCTCCCCTACCTTGCCGAGTAAATTTCTTTGGGCCGCAGAGACTCTACCCCGAATCTCCATCGTCTGGGACTGAAATAGCCCGATATCTATCACTTTGCTTTCGACGATTTCCACCCTAGCCTGCAGCTGTTGGAACAAATCTCTTTGCTGGCTCACTTGCATATGACAATCTTGGACCACCAACTGTGATTTCTTGAGCTTAGTCTTGAGTAGCTCTATCTCGTTTTTATCGGCTAACCTGGCTTGCTCTATTCCTACGCTCGCCTGGTATTTGGCAGTTTCTGTTGTTGTGGCTAGTCTGGCTTCAAGGGTCTTGATGAGGCGATTTTTTCATTTAAGCTGGTTTTTCAAAAGCCCGACTGAGAATTGGTTCACCGAGGCATATGCTCCTAATGTCCCTGCTATTTCAGTAGCGAATTGTTCATTCTTCTTGTCCTTCCCATCAGTTATGACTTTGTATTTCTTTGCTGTTGACTCTCCTTCCTGATAGAATTCCCTCTTTTCCACTGCCTTTCTCTTCTTATCGAAGAAGAACTCATTCAGAGGGATCTCTTCTACCCTTATAGGCCTCAACTCTTCATTGAAAATCCATCCTGCATCAATATTTCCTTGAGTTGACTGCAAGGGAGTAACTGATGTGATAGGTTCCCCGATCTGCTTTGTTGATTTTTCAATAGTAGTAACTGGACTCTGCTTCTTCGGAGGATCGAGAGTCTTCATTGTTTCTTTAGGACTCTTGGTTTGCTCTCCCTTGTCCTGGTGTTTTTCTTGATCGGGATCCGTGTCCTTAGAGCCTTCGACATCTCTTTGTTTCACCTCCTCTGTACTCAGACTCTCACCCCGCAACACTGCGGGAAGACAACTGCGTCGATGTTCCTGGAACTTCAGAACATCGGCTCTTTCTTCGGGTGCCAAGGTTTTTATCTGGGCTAGAATCTCGGCATAGGACCTTGAGCCTCAGAAAATGTCATCTGAGGGTGAATTATCGTGCTCAAATCTCTTGAGCCCGCAACTGGCCAAATGATTGCTCACGACCATTTGTGGATCGTGCTTCTTGTATTCAGTGACAACCAAATTTAGGTCTTCCGGGGTTGCTGCCTCAGCTTTGGCATGCCCAAAATCTAATAAAGAATAAGAATTTAACTGAACAGGAAAAGGTGGCCATACCTTCTTTGAGTATCCCTTAAGCTCTTTGCTTATACCACCTATTACTGTTTGCCTAGCAACCTCACAACAAGCCAACTTGTTGGGAATGAAAAATGGCAATGCGTGCAAAGGAAAAGAAGCCCTGAAAACTCTGAGGTATGAAAATTCGGCCTCTACATACCAGTCTGATATACTGCTCAGATTTGTCACTATACTATCTGATATCCTGGGTGGTGGGTGATCGAAAATAGTGACGTGCAGAGGCACCATCACCGAGTTGAAGATTTCGTATATGAAGTCTGTCGCTTTGTTTTCCCATAATTTTGCATGATAAACATGTATGGGCTCGTCTTCTGTTGGGGTCCAACTCCAGCTCATCAAGGGAAATGGTGTTAAAAAACACACTGTGTCCATAATATATGCAGACATGAAAAATGAAGATGCCTTCCCACTCTCTTTCTGTGCCCGATACTCTGTGACCCGAAACACTAGAGGCACCCACGGAAGAAAGAAATTTGAGGTGTCCTCTTTCCCGTATAACCTGCATGTCATCATGGCAACATATTTGTACTGTGGCTCTAAGGAAGCTATTGAATATATGTCGTGGCTATTAGCCCTGAACTTCACTGAGTTCGAAACCCAATCTCTTATTAAACTGGACATGGTTTTATCATACTGTACGCATTCCTTCTGCATGAACTCGTCCAAGAATTCGACACCATATGTGTAGTTGGACGTCATGGGCAGCTTACACATGGCTTGCATATGTTCCGGCCTTAAAGTCCCGATGGTGACTTTCTGCTCATTCATGATGGTTCTGGTCGGTATGTCCACATGGTCCAATGCTCATCGGACCATGTCATAATATGGAAGCAATCGTGGCCTGGCTACTACTTTGTGCATTCTGGATTGGATGACTATATTGTACTTGGTGGTTATATCATCTTTTTCGTTGTCACTGGAGTCATCGGAATAATCCACCAATTTGGCCTATAGAACATCTGAAACGAATGACCAATTCGGGATCGAGTCGATACTTCGAGGCGAAGTATCAATGACATTGTCTGATCCTTGTCCTGAAATCTCAACACTGGATTTGTATGCTTTTCACGGAGCCATGGCTGGAGATTGTGTTTTATCTCTTCTGCGATAGAAATATGTATACATACAGAAGTCAGTTTTCCCAAAGATAATGTTCTCTGCGTAATGTAGAAATGAATTTGTTAAAATACATAACAGCTCTTATATACATTCGAAAACTCGATACCTTTTAGAAAAGATCTGCCAAATCGTGTTTAGAAATAAATTTAGCCATAAAAATCCGATCTTTATTCGTCGATTTGCCCTATTTCCTCATTAATGTCATAAATTTTGGCGGTTTAAAATGTCGGTTGGCGTATGGAAAGAATAAGTCTACCTCGTAAATCGTGTAAGCATCGAAACATGGGACATGTATTGCTTTAGCTTAATTAATCCAGTTTTACCAACGTTAATCAATATTTTGGTACTCGTTATATCGGGGATTTTACTTTAACACTTTGAACCTCTAACACCCGAGACTGCGATGATTGATTTTGGTTAATAAAAACTTAATCATGATTAGGGGCTCAATTAATTTCATAATTATTATATTCGCCATATCGCGACTCGGAGCTTGTAAAATAAGTTTCCGGGAGGTTTGCATGTCGAGCTGCGAAACCACGAGATTGTGATAATACGGCTTAATTAAAAGGGGAAGATAAACTCGGATTAAGTGATTGATTAATTACGTTTATATCCTTACCATGATTCTGTGAGTCGGGGTTTATACGATGTAACTTTTGAAAAAGAAAACGCCGAGTGGAAAATTGTCGATAGCACTTTTACCATGGTTTAGCTTTTACTTTTAACCATGACACGGGTTACTAAAACAAGGACCTCGCGTTCTCGGCTATCGGGGCCACGACAATAAACTTTTGGATTTGGCGAACGCCGAGGTGAGAAAAACTGATGATGTTTAATCATGGTTTAGGAAAACTTTACTCTCGTTCTGCCCTGGGTGAAAAATTAAAACGATTTCGCCATTTCGTCACTCGGGATGTGTGAACTATGTGATTTATAGCATCCGACCTATGAGATCCCAAGGTAGAAAAAAAGAGGAAACACTTTTATGAAAGGTAGGGCTCATCTCAAGAGTACAATAATCATCGTTGTTTGCGTTGATAAAGTTTCAGAGATTTTGAAACCACAGACGGAAAATACGAAAACCATCTTTCGATTTCGAGCATTAAAAAATGAAATTTGTGACGGGCTAGAAAAACAAAGGTGGCTCTAATAGCCGACATAAATAAAATAACATTACTAATATAATATGCTCCAATTAAGGGGTAATGAGACAATATTAGGGCTTAACACTGACAATTGCATATCTTCTTGAAAATCTTTCATATGAGACTTTCTACCAACTGTCAAATGTCAGTTTTGAATCTTCGTCTGTTGATTGTATACTCCTCCAAATTATTGATCCATCAAAATTCAGATGTAATATTCTCTTGTTACTATTATTACAGTGTACAACTGATCCTAGTATTCTCCCTCCATATTGTTTTCCATTGCCCCACTACATCTATTTCCACATTCTCTAGTCTTCCTATTGGGAAAATGCAATACTGATTGGCCAGTCTTAGTTGGATTGGGGAATATATTAACTTGGGTTTTCCTAAGGCTTCCCAAGTCTTTTTAGGTAGTATGTTAACATCATATCCTAGATCTAATGTAACATCCTTAATCTCAAACTCATCTAGCTGGGCTATTAATCTAAATGATTTTCCATTTCGTATTTTCCTTATCTGCACTCTCTGAGTATTCTTCTCAAGAAGATTAGTCCTTATTCTTGATTTTGTATATTTTTCATTCCCTAGAACTAGGTACAGTGCATTGCACAACTTTTCTATAAATTGGTCATTCCCAAGAATATCATAAAATAACTAAAACCAAAGGTTGACTACATTTTTTGGTTGCTTAGGTTGTCTCATCGGGACTACATAGTTTATGGGTGCAGGGGGTGAAGTAGGGACTTGAGAAATATTAGGGTAAACAATAGGATGAGGGGGTTTCTCTTGCATCTTAGGGCTAGGTATATTCTGAAATACTTCTATGGGGTTCTTAAAGAACAAATTCTGTTTCAGAGGATCATACATGTCTTCCTTAGGTGCTGCTTTATGGATCTGAGGTAAGTTATCAGCATCAACACCAGTATTTTCCCCTCCTCAAGTGACGATATTAAGGTTGGGAAGTTGTACACTAATAACTATCTTAATATTTAAAATGATGAGGTTAGTTCCTCATTGGAGTACCTGATCTTCCCATTTTTCAATTAGTTTTGGGCAGTCTTCAGTTGTGTTCCCATTGGTTCTACTGTGAGAGCACCATGGTCACCTTGGATGAGGACAGTCTCTATCTATGTGGCCTTGCTCATCACAGTTTTAGCATATACTTGGTCCTCTTCCCCCATTTCTTCCTCCTCTAAAGTCTCCTCTGGATCCACCTCCTCGATCTCTTTCCGATCCCTAAGGGGTTTCATTCACCCTGAATGTTGTTCTATTCAGCCTATCCGCAAGTGCATCCAACACTCTACAATGATTGGTAGTATGTGTGGTATATGTGCAAAAATCACAATGCATAGTATTCAGTATTGTTGAATACTTCTGAATAATGGGGCACTATCTTGGCCCATGCCCATGGATTCGGTAAATCTCAGAATACTCAATTTTTGGCAGTGCTTCATTACCTGGAAAAGGATGATATGGGGTGGGGTTATGGAATGGTAAATTTTTAGATACTTGCACAACTCCTCCCATGGGTCCTAGTGAGGGTCCCATCAGATTCTGGGGAGGTCCCATTCCCCTCATTCATGAACATTCATTCACCTGATGTCCTTCTGTGTAACATCTGGTACACTAGACCTACGATTGTCCTGGTCTAGGTATTGTTAATTCTTGAATATTTTCTATAAGTGCTAATATTTTCCCTTGTAATTGCGCCAAATTTTCATCTGTTGGGGGTCTGGTCACTCTATGGCTCCTTGGGTATCTTGAAATGGCTTCAATATTCATTGATTGTTCCAAGGAATCTGTCAGAGTGGCTATTCGTTGTTGCGTTAACGAAATCTGTTTCAGAGGTAGAAATCCATGAATGTACCATTCTCTTTGATGTTCCTCATGAATTGTATGCGCTAACCTCCCTATAGCATCTTTAAACTTTTGGCTATATTCCCAAGCTGATTCACCTTCCCTTTGTTGAATCTTGCACAACTCAGATAGATCTTGGTGTTCTGACTGAGGTAGCTTAAACTTCACTATGAACTTTGTCTGTACCTGGTCAAGTGTGAGCACTTGACCTTGCATTCCTGGCAGTCCTGGCTCAATAACCTTCATGTACCATTTGAGAGCACGACCTCTCAAGGTAGTTTGGAACTCGACCAATTTATTCGCATCTGGAGTCCCTCTGGAGCTCCAGATTTCTTCACATAAGAACCAATGTTGTTGAACATATTCATCTCCCTTTCCCCAAAATTATAGGTATCGAGCAATCGAACCTCCCACATTACCATACATTGTTGATATTGCTTCTCCTATCAAAATAAAACCTAACAGTTCTGGTTGCGACCTACCAGGGGATCCCAATACCCTCCCTGTACTCACACTTTCTGGTTGTGACGAACTAACTAGTTGTACTGGAACATAAATAGCATAATAAGGTAGTATCAAATTTACCACTTGTATAGACGACACTTGAGGTATGGGTGATTCGGGGCTGGCACCACTGGCTTCAGAGCGGGTTTATTTGATCTATGGGTCTCTTTCTCATCCTCTAGAGTGGTCTCTTTAGTCAAATCCCTATCTATCCTGGCATCAGAGCTTAATATTCTCTTTCTTCTTCAAGATCCATGTTGGCTTCCCTCTCCCTTACTTCTACACCTTCTCCTTCTTATTCACCCTCCTGGGGACTTCTTTCTCTCTACACTTCTCTCTCACTTAATCTTTGACTGGCCAATATTTCTTGTCTTCTCATCTTTCACAACTCATCCATCTGTCCTTCCTCTACTTCTCCTGGTCCAACTTATTTCTACAACTTCTTAGACTATTTTATTGCTTTATTTATCTTACCATGCCACCACTTCTCAACTATGGAAGCTCTTTTCAAGGCTCACTCATCTCTTGTGTCCATTTCTTGTTGCTTCCCTCATTTGTCAAAGAACCCTCTCCCCTCTCTAGGGCCATGACTCCACCCAAAACTCACCCCACCCCAAGCAAGGGTGTTTACGCTGCCATCTCAATCGAGGGCATAGTCAACATCCCCTCTTCCATCAAGAAAAGCTTAATCCATAGGGGGATTTCTCTCAACGGTCTTCCCCTTGCATCTTTCTTTAAATCCTCTTCTTCTCGTGAAAAATATTGATGATTCTTATCTACAAACTTGATAATGTATCCTTCTAATGTGGTATTGACCCAAAAATCGGTTGCTCGCGTTACTGGGCTATCTAGCCGATGAAGTGTTGCGATCTTTTCTATATCCCAAGCATAGGTCTTCTTGAGTTGTTCTTGAAATTCCATAGCTTCTTGGAGCCTATCTATCCAGTGGAAAAGTTATTTCGAGAACTTAACCTAGAATATCTCGTACTGGTTGCTCAATCTTTCCAAGTAAAAGACTACATCCCATGTATCTTTCACACATATTCCTCTTAACTCTACTTCTTTCCATATGAAGGCATCGCAATTTATCTCCCACCAGTGGTGAATATTAGATATGTGAATCCGTAGAAGCATTCTCCCTACAGGTTCCCTTTTAATGTAGGTCCTGACAATGAAACCATTTTGTTGGCGCAGAATTGATCATACCAGGGTCCTTCTCAGGTTACCATGAACAAAAGGTACTGTGTATTGTAGAGCGCTGGAATTTTCATCTCCTCCGAAGAGAAGAAATCTCACCCAAAGAACAACCAAGACAAAAGGATAGTGAAGGGAAAGGAGAATACTTGGGTGGGTTCCCATAACCTTCAATATTCACCATGATCTTGCGCAAGGTATACCAACTACCGAACAGATCTGAACTCATGCATACAATAACTAATGATACTTAAGTTGCAAAAATAATTCATACACAGAGACATTATATTGAGCTAATCAAGCATAAAGAAGTATTGTAAAGATACAATGCATAGGCATAAACATAGTATGACACATTATATTTCAAATTTTTGGGTCCTTCTTCATCTATTATCTTCAGAACTTATCGAATACAATCTCAGAGATACAGAGTGGTACTCTATTACAGACTTATGACTCCAAACTCATGTCATAGAACTCTATCTACCCAAAACTATATTCAGATTACATTTAAAGAACCTTTTCTCAACTAAACCCAACAAAAACTTTCGATTAACAATAGTAAAACTCAGCATATCAACACTAGCCAACCCAACCCTTTTACAATAGTATTCATCTGATATATAGGATGATTGGGATATTTTTTCTTTGGGCTCACATTCTTTCTTGTTCTGTTGTAACTGATTTTGCCTCCCTGGTGTTGCATTGTTCCTTTTCGCAACCGATTTATGTTTCTTTTCCTTGCTCCATTGTCTAACTTATTTCATAGCTTGTGAAACTCATGTTAAACAAAAATTGGGACTGTAGTCCTTCTTGCACAGCTTCAAATCCAAAAATGAAGGGCCCAACATCATGCACCTAAACCTCTTAAGTCAAATCTCGTCAACGATTGACCGAAACCTGCTAGTCCGGTGGTATGTAGGTAGGTTATTGCCAAAAATTAGATCTTCATTACACCTATATGAGACATCCAACTGCGAAGACGCGTTACAAAAAGAACAACATGTCGACTTAGATGAAAATAACCATCGAATTCCTCGACGAAAGAAAGACTTGAAGAAAATATAGAACATTTGAAAAAAACTATCAAAATTCTAACCATCTGACGCAATGAAATATGGTGCACCACATGCACTGACGATGGGCACACAAAAAATAATTTCCCCCTAAATGAGCGCACGTAAACGATAGACATTCATTGAGTACAAGCCCATAAATACAAGCCCATAAATACTGTAACATATGTGAATTCCTAACTAATCATAACATACAAGATTGTCCACACAATCTAAAAAACACAAAGTGGTGCCACATCTGTGAAGCTTCTTATCATCGACTTCAGAATGCCACCTAAATGCAAGAAATCAGAATAATATATGAACTGTCTACCACACATAAACCATCGACCAAGAAGATAACTATGGTCGAAGAGATGATTACTTCAGTGTTCATGGTCGAGGTTTAGGAGGTCGATGTAGATTTGGTGGTCGTGGTCAAGGTCGTGGACGACCATACTATGCTAATTGATGGAAAAATGATCACGATAGTGCAAAATTTCCTATAAAGGATAATATTGATCTGAGTTTTTGCAACATATGTGGGATTGGAGATCACTCTCTAGAAGGCTTATCGATAGTGCTTGACAAAATTATACCTAGAAAGTCTGTGAATATATTACATGCAGTATATAAAGAATATGTAAGGAACTCTAAGAATTTAAATATTGTTACATGGTGAGACGCAGGACGCGACATCCATACTCCACCACAAAACTACCAAAGGAAAAGGGCTAACAATTTTCCAAACACAGATAAAGAAGAGCAAATAATGAGAGAAGCTCTTAAAGTCTTTAGGAATGCAATAGAAGGTCAACAAAATCTAAGAAGTCGAGATGAAGACATCATCTAGGAATTTTTTCAACTACTCAAAGAAAAATAGTCGATAGGTCAGATATTGGACCTACTCAACAAATTGTGAGAATACAAAGATGGTCAGACACCAACCAAGGATGCAAATCACCTCTCTTACAATAAAAAATATTATGATCCACGAGTCAACTTGGAAACTTTCATAGGCTAGGCTGCAAGATGGTGGGAAACACATTCCATCTGATTACAAACATGGAAAATTGTGTCGACATACTTCGTTGAAAGATTCGACGATAAGAAACTATCCAAATATGTAGATATTCCTACATTCAAACTCCACTATGATCCAACAAATCATATCCAACTTTGTGAAAGTGAATGGAAAATAATTAGATCCAAGGATGAAAGTGTTGGTTGTGGAGCCTGATTATCTTCCTGATTTAGAGGTATTTTTACTTTCAGCCGTGTTTATATCCCATGAAGTATTTACACCACAGAAGTATGTACACTCTTCCACGCGGGGGAGTGCAGAGGGGGGATACCCCCTCTACGGGGTCAAGGGGGGCTATCCCCCTGGCTGGGGGGTCTGGGGGCAAGCGAGCCCCTAGCAGGGGTTTGGGGGCGAAGCCCCCGAAGAAAAAATTGCCTTGTAAAAGCATATTGTAATTTCATTATAAATCTGGACCGTTCATTATAAGGTCACAGATCTAACGATAGAGATTATGTTAGGGTTTTTTTCCCTAGAAGGAAACCCTCTTTTATGAGGGAAATGTATTGCGGCTATGTAGGTTGGCAAGTATTGTATTATGAGAGAGGAGACTATGAGAGAAAGAAGAGGAAGTTACAATGGGTTTTGTTGTAGGTTGTATCCCTTCATTTTGCTGGATAATAATAAAGAAAGGACCTGGCAATTTCTCTAGTGGACGTAGCCCACACTGGGTGAACCACGTAAATCTGTGTCTCTCTTGTATTGTGTATCTTCTGTGTTTTATTTACACATTTGTTTTATTTTATTGCTTCGCGGTCCTGTTTTTCTAACAAAAAGGGTATGGCCCCATATGTTTCCAAGTACATTAGACAAGATACCAAGAAAATGGTACAAAATTGAATAAGCATGCGGCTACACTTCCAATTGGACCAAAATCAAAGGAAATTTTGTCCAAGACTTTGAATTTAATCTAGTGTAGGAACACTTGAAAGACAAAGAATTCCATATAAAAAAAATTCTATAAATTTTGTCACCAACTTAATAGAAAGAAAAAGCATGCCATATAAAAAAAATTCTATACATTTCGTCACCAGCTTAATAGAAAGAAAAATAAAATATGTCGATCGATGAAGGATCAACATCGACATGCAACTTTGTCTTGGTATAAAACAAGGAAATATCAACTGCTCAGAGGATTGATATGGAGAATACCAAATGGACAGTACAGAATCATGTGAAATCGGTATTAAGAATAAGCATGAAACACAAAGAGTACCCAGAACAACTTGACTTCCCAAAACAAATTATGAAAATTGAAGGAAAATGCCATCTCAATGAAGCGAAGACACCAGAATGGATGGATGCGGAAATAAGAAAGAAACAGTTCGACATATCAAATGATGACTAACCAAAAATGGTGAGAGTAGGTGATTATTGGTCTGATAAGCAAACAATTGGCATATTCATTCAATTAAAAGAGTACTAAGATGTTTATTCATGTGACTACAAGGACCTGAAAGGACTTGTAGAGGAAATGGGTGAAATGAAGATCAAACTGATCCCAGGAGCAAATCCAATTAAAAAGTGACCATACAGGTTAGGACATAAGTACAAACTGATTGTTCAAAAGGAGATCGAAGGAATGCTACAAGCAAGAATTATTTATCCTATCGACAAAGAAAAATGGGAAAGTCTGATGGTGGTACAATCAAAGAAGCATAATCCAAATAAGTTAAGAATTTGTGTCGACTTTAAGGGAATGAACAAATAGACTGTGATAGATCCATTCCCCACCCCTTTTGCGGATGAAATCATAAATGAATTCATTGGTCATGAATGTTATTCATTTATTGATGGATTCTCATGATATAACCAGGTGCCAATCGCAAAAGAAGATCAGGAAAAAAAACTTTCGTGTCGAAATTTGAATCTTTTTCCTATAGAATCATGTCATTCGGACTAAAGAATGCACTAGCATTTTTTTCAAGAATAGTGTTCAAAGAATTACAAGAGTACATATACAAAACCGTGGTTGTATACTTCGACGATTGGACAATCTATAGTCTACTCTTAAATCACATACAATGGATTTGACTTGTGTTAGAATGATGCAGACATAATCAACTATAACTTAACATAAAAAAATACATATTCTCCACACCTGTTGGAATATTTCTCGAACACGTGGTATGTAAATATGTGTTTAAGGTCAATATAGATAAAATAAATATTATCCTTGATCTAAAACCCCACGTAAATAAAAAACAGATCAAAATTCTATTGGGTCATACTGGCTACTATAGGAAGTTTATACGTCACTATTCAGACATCACCTTCCCAATGGATGAGATTTTACGAAAATATGTTGAATTCAAATGGAGCCAATACTACCAAGAATCCTTCAAGTGTTTAAAGAAGAAGTTGGTCGAAGCGCCTATTCTCAAATTTCCATATTGGTCAAGAAAGTTTCATGTCTATGTTGATGCATCAAACGTAGCTATTGGGTCGGTTCTAGCGCAACCATACGATGACACAATGGATCACCCAAATTCATATGCAAGTCAAAAGATAGATAAAGTAGAAAGAAACTATTCGACTATAGAACGAGAAGCCTTATCAATGATTTTCACACTACAAAAGTTTCGTCATTATTTATTGGAAAACCCTTTTACATTTTTTATAGACCACCAAGAATTGAAATACTTAGTCAATAAACCAGTCCATCAAGGAAAGATCTGTCAGTGGCTACTATTATTTCAGGAATTTTAATTTGACGTAATAATTAGACCAAGGAAAAATAATGTTCTACCTGATCACCTGTCATGACTAGAAATAGGAGAAGAACCGATAGGAATAAACAAAGGCCTACCAGATGCACACTTATTCAGAGTAGAAAATACACCTAAGGATTTAGAAGACATTTCCACTTTCTTACAAGAAGGAAAATCTTTGGATGACCTCCCAACAAAAAGAAATAAATCTCTAGCCATGAAAGTAGCACCATTCATAATAATTAATGGATACTTATCCAAAATGAGAATGGACATTGTGCTAAGAAGATGTGTGCTAGAACATTAAAGGGAGTATATCATCAACGAATCCCATGCAGGAGCAGTTGTAGGACATTTTCAGGCTAATACAATAGCCAGGAAGATATTACAAGAAGGCTTGTGGTGGCCGACTGTACATAAATAATATCGAGATCAAGTTAAAAGAATGTGATAATTGTCAAAGATTGGGACGACCCTTGTGGAAAAATGAAATTCCACTAAGTTTGATAATCACTAATCAAGCTTTTGAAATATGGGCTATTGAATTTGTCGATCCATTCCCATAGAGGGTAAGGAGAACTGGTGCTAAGTACATAATCATTGTGCTTGAGTATGTGACTAAATGGGCAGAAGTTGATCTGGTCGAATCTTGTACCAAATAAGTAACAACTAAATTCATCTACAAGAACATCATCACAATATTTGGCTACCCTCTGACACTAATAAACGACTAGGGAACTCACTTTGTAAATGAAACAATTAAAGTTCTATTGGAAAAATTCTTAATCGAACATAGAAAAATGACAGCCTACCACCCACAAGCAAACGGGGCAGTCCAAGCATTTAATAAAACATTACAGAAGGGACTTACGAAAATATGTGATATAAATAAAGATGATTGGGATGATAACATTCTTACTATCCTTTGGGTGTATAGATCAGAATTCAAAATATCGACTGGATAGATGCCATTCAATCTAGTCTGTGGCCAGGAATTCTCCATTCCTCTACAATTTTGGACTAATTCCGACAAGGTTGTAGCTATAGAAAAATTCTACGAGAGACAAAGCCTAAATCATCGACTATACCAAATGAACAAACTGGAAGAAGAGAGGTTAATAGTGATTCATCATCACGAAGTTTAGAAAAAATAGAAAAAAGTGTGGCATGATCATCACTTAAAGAAAAAGGATATAAAAGAGGAAGACTTAGTCTTACTGTATGACAGTCGTATAAAAGAAAAACCCAGAAAATTGGAAATAGCATGGTTGGAGCCTAATGTGGTGGAAGACATTCAACTGACCAGAGCGGTCCAACTCACAACGTTATTGGGGCATCCATTTAAGAATCATGTTTAAATAAATACCAAGTATAAAAGTAAAGAGAACTTTGTTAGCAAAATTTAGCAAGGCGTTTCCAGTAGGAATCGACTAAAATAACTAATCAAACTTATAAGAAATAAACCTTGCTTAAACAATAATAAACAAAAAATGAATTTAGACAAATTCGGGTAAAAAAACTAAAAATTTAAAGTATTTAAGGATTAGCCATAACACTAAAAAAAAAAAAGCAATAAAATGGAGAGAGAAAGTAGCCCGTGGTCAAGCCTGAGACAAGATAGCAAAATATATTCTCGACATTCTACACCTTCAACTGACTTAAGACAAATACTCATAAGAAAAGAATCCAGCGAAAGGACCAGTCCAAGATAAAGTGAGCATGGTTTAAGCGAGCATAGATCAAGAGAGAGAATATCATATGAACATGAATCAAGAGAACATGATTGGCATGAAAAAATATGACATCATTCAGACTAAAAAAAAATTAGAAAAATGAACAAACAAGCAATCCATCACCAACATAGACTAAGTTAGTCAAGTAATAGAGATGGCTCAAGAAATACGGTCGTTCGTCTTATGTATCAACCACATATCAACAAGGGGAACCTCACCAATCGAGTCCAAGATAATTCCAACCAAGAAAACATCAATGTCGATAGACATGGAGCATTAAATCCATTACAAGTAAAAGTCGACGTACTCATTAATGATCGAAATGACTATGTATTGCCTCCCATACAATCGTCGAATATATTGATATGAACGACATTCAAAAAAAAAATATTTCATTTAATAGTTGAAGAAACATAAATGGATTCCAACCCGACAACGATTTAAACGTCCACTCGCTCGACCCAATCATACCACCAATATTTATGATGGAAGAGAACAACGTATGAGGACATCTGGATGCATTAAACCTGATTCTTTCACCACCAACTATAAATTTGGAAGAGCATATGAATTTGCCTCACTATTGTTATCACCTCCATAGATAATTATTGCACAAAAATATCCAACGACTGAAACCATAAATCCTCCAACACTACTAAAAACTAATAACCAAAATCAACAAATGTCGAGGATGAGAGGTCAAGTCTAGAGAAAGACAAAAGATCCAAGAAAAAGGAAATTTTTTGATAGATCCACCACGACACCATTGTAAATACGGATGCAAAATATCTGGATCGTGAAGATGGAGGAAACAGATTGGATAAAGCATTGGATAAACTTCACAAAATGGGCAATAGAGGAAGGAAGTTGGAAAGAAGAAAATGAATTTATGGAAAAAGAAAGCATCTGAAACATCCTTGGTGCCCCGTAAGTAGCTGAAATGGGTTGTTGGAAAGAAGAAGTGAAAAAAATCATTATTAGTCGGTATCATCAAGGATACCTATGGTTAAATGAATCCATTGCATCTAGAAACAGATCAGGCAACCATTCGCCTAAGCCAATTAATAGAGAGAATGAAACATACGTAGAAGCAATTGTATCAACAACCGAGCACCTCTCAGACAACAAATTTAGTAGAGAAAGTCGAGGTGATCACCCAGTCAAATATTCTAAATGGAGAATCTCAGCAAGCAATCAACGCTTGGTGCAACTTCATCTAGTGAATAAAGAATTCAGCTCCTAGTATTATTCGGAAAACCTTCAAGGCCAGGACATAAATTAAAAGGAGTAGGGAAATAGATGAAGCTAATAGTGGAACTCTAGGCAAAACAAATCACTCAGAAATAGAACCTTAAGTTGGTCAACCGCATAAAGAACTTGTATCTTCTTCTTACATACTTCTCTTTCTTTCTCCATCTATACTTCTTAACCTATTGTAATTTTGTAATCAAAATATGAGAACAAATTATTTTGTATGACCACCTCTTTCTTGGGACAAGAAAGGAATTGATGTGGGGGTAGATGTTGTAGGGGCTAGTCAACCTTGTTGACTAGACCCGATGGTTGACTTAGAACTTTCCGTTCAACCAACGTAGTTAGAAGTAGATTTCGATTGGAATCTTCTAACTGACTGACCTAGGAAGTTAAGAAGTTACAACTGCCTGTTAGAGGTATAAATAGATAAGAAGATGAAGGCTTAGATAGCTTCATAGGAGAGGATATATGTAATTAGGTTGTATTGTCTATCATATAATAAAATGACTCCTCTTTGGGCTCTCATTACTTATTTATTTCTATCTCTATATGTATATGTGTATGCATGTATCTCTATGATGGATATGTAATTTTCTACTAGTAACACTCTCTAATTTCCCTTAGATTACAATAATAACATTCTCTAGTGTACCATTAATGTGAGTAATTCTAAATGGCACCTTGTGATCTATCCAAATTTACGGGCATACCGAACTTCAGTTAAGATTGTTATTGGATTTTCTCCATTCCAACTTGTTCATGGGTTGGAGGCAGTCTTACCGATTGAATGTGAAATACCTTCACTTAATATCACCATAAAGATTCCACCTGACTCTTATGAGTTATAAATGTTTCTTGTTCACTTGGAACATCTTGATTAGAAACATCGTGATGCTGCCACTGCGAATGAGGCACAAAAAAATCAGTTAAATTTAGTATGACAAGTCCATGCACCCAAGGATATTCTCTGAAGGTGACCTTTTTTTGGTCTATGACCATGAAAAAGCCACCTTGGTGGTAGGAAATTTCAATCTATTGTAGCATGGCCCTTACATTGTGATATGTGCCCTTCATAAAGGAGCCTACAAGTTGGAATATTTTGAAGGGAATGTGCTTTTAGAGCCTAGAAATGGGCTCTATCTTAAGAAGTGTTATTCTTGAGCTTTCACGCTTAGGCGTTCCCTTTGTAATTATTTTACATTTTTTTATTTAGTATTAGTATAAATTTATTTTCATGTTAGTGGTTCTTATGGTGCTTCTTCTTGATTGGCATATGTCACGGGATTCTTCATTTTTTTAGGATTCACCAATGCAACTAGTTGTCACACTTGAAACCTTGCTTCCACTGCTTCGGTAATCTATTCTCCCATGGTCCAATTGGTCATTTTTAGGGGGTTCTTATATTGGCCCATATACCAATAATGTGTCTCAATACAACATTTTTATCGAACTACTTCATGACACCATTGCACATGGCACTCATCCCTTAGAATTTTGTTTGGACTCTCAGTTGGTAGTGTCTCAGTTAAATGGAGAATTTCATATTCGTGACCCTACTCTACACCGTCATTTCCTTTAGGTACGTTTGTTGGAGCATAATTTTAATTATATCACTTATATTCATGTTCCAAGAAGCTATAATTCATTATCCATTGCATTTTCTAACTATGTGTTATGTTGACACTGATATCATTCACATTAGTCAAAAACACAAAAAGTCATACATGTACATAATAGAATCATGGGCATGTTATCATTAAGGAAAAAAGGATCATTTGAATATATACTGTCATAAATTTTCATTAAGTACAAAATGTGAATAATGCTACAAAATAGGATTTTATCCTCGATTGTCCATTTCTAAGGACCGATCACACAAAAAATATAAATATCTCCTCATCATGATCCTAAGGGACCACCCCTTCCCTCTACATGTCCCTCGTAGCACACCATGGAATTGGTTAGATGTTGAAAGAGTCACACACATGCTCGTGGCACCCCAACCACTTGTCATTTCATTTTCTCTGATAGATCTTCAATCTGTCTCATCAATACAAAGAGTATAACTTTGTCCAGGTTCCTATGGAAATTCTCTAACACGCGATCAACATCTCCTCATGGTTTTTCATATTGACCACATCATCTGTGTTGAGGAAACCCTTCAGGCTGTATTGGTCACACATCTGCATAATCAAGAAATCAAATCATTATCTTGATTCACACTTGTTGGTCCTAAAGTCTACACCTGATTGCTAAAGGGAAAAGCTACGCCACCTCAAGTTTAGAATGGTTGTTTTTTTAATTTTTTTGGTGAGTTAGAGGGTTGGTTTACCAACACAAGAGCACGGTTGGGATGGAAAAATGGTACAGATGAGGATCCTCCTTGGATGGTGGAACACTAATGACAAAAAAGTGAAATAATAGAGGTAAAAATAGAGGGAAAGAACATACCACTCAATGAATAATCTATTGCAATAAGTTTAATACTTAAAATATCATTTCAAGACATTAAACATGTATCAAAAACATAATTACTCCCACGAGTTGCAATAGAAATGAATCTCCACCAAAGTATTAGATGTTTTACAAGTTGCACATTAGTAAACATAAGTTATGCAATAGATGAAGGAAATGAAATGTACTTCACACAGATCAAAAAATACATTCAAGATAAGATAAAAACACATGAAGATTTGTAAAAACCATTGTCATCAAAAGTATATTCACCGGGTAGAGAGATTTAATCATATGCATAGAATAGGTTCAACCAACTGATGTATTGATCTCCTTTCCCAAAATAAAATTCCCTCAAAACATACAAAAACTGCATATTTATCAGAGTTGCAGAGGCTCTCGTCCATCTGGGACTGAGACTTAACTCTACATTAAAAATTGTAGAAGAACTTATTAACTTGACTAAAAAAATGTTGGAGTACAACAATGTATACTTCACACTTGACTTAATAGAAAAGAGTGGTTCTTACCACACATAAAAGACCACTTATTATGCTTTATCTAAAATAATGATGCAATTTAATAACTAAAAATTTCTATTGGAAATGAAAATGGACTGATGCATGCGTTGGAATGAACTAGGATTGGCAGAAAAAGACTAGGAGCAACAAAACTAAGTTCTTCATCGATCACTGGCATGCATGCGCATTATTTGAGGCCAATGGAGGATAAATGGCTTTGTTGGCATCTCCTTCACATTATCTTCTTGAGGAAGAGGTAGGTCTTCTGGTGTTTTTCTGGAGTCTTTGACATTCCTTCTGTAGTCTGGATTATAGTTTCTCTAGTTCCCGATTATGGTGTTGCAGAGTCTGGATTCTGAAACTTCTATTTTGTACCTGTTGAATATGAGCGAGCTTCTTTGTCTCGATCATAACCGAACCTTATTATTTTTTTCTCTATGATGGATTGGTTGTGGTCTGCTAGTGTTTTTCTTCTCCTCGTGACTTTTTCCTTTGATGATTTGGCTTAACGCCTAGTTTTGTTACCACATGTTTCTCTTGGATTGGACCCTATACGTGATATAAGCACATGATTGTGGAAGTTTTCAAGGGAGGTTTGGATCCACACCACTCTGAATCCTACAATCAACCACCAACTACCACGTACCTCTCAAGCTATACCATGTTTTCAATTGTGGGACCGCTCTGGGAGATTAATGTTCGGGTGCCTTTAACTTCCACAATGAATGTGAGTCATTAGTTTACGATTTACAATCAGGGTAAACCTTCTACTTTAGAGCCCCTGATAAATTTCTATTTGTCTTCCATATTAGAACTCCCTTATCTGATTTAGCAATGGCGCAAATTTCTTAGAGTTCGGGAGATTTTGAACACGGAGCATGAATTTCTCCCGAAGTGACTTTCTCCCGGAGTGATGTGGTAATCTCTTGTCACTTCGACACTTCAGAGTTCGTGAATTTTTGAATGAAAATAATATATAAATCCAAGGGTGATGAACTCGCGAATAGATTAGCGTGTGCTTATCACTAATTAAACCTGGATTAATCTGTTTTTATCATTTAAATATTTTGGGACTTTGGGGCTCCGGGCTTAGGAGAACTGTGCTTTCTCTGGATGAAAAACTCTCAGAGTGACATTCTCCCAGACTGATGTGTGTCATGATATGAATTCCATGTGTCTCAACATATGAGCATTACACACTTGAACTGATGACTTCCAAGTGTCTTCAACACTTCGAGGTTTGGAAGTTTCTGGATGAAAAGCATGGAAATCTCCCGAAGTAATATGGGCTCGAAGTGACGTGTCTCTTCAAGACTTCAGCACTTCAGCACTTTGGGGTTCCGGTACTTCATTGGTTCACTCTTGATGTTAAACCCCACGTGATTTTGACACTCTGAATGCACGAAAACCGTCGATTTGAGTGGCCTGCTGGATCTCCACCATTGCAATTTTAATATGTTTGTTCCTACAATCTAAGCCTGAAGTTGACATCTTTTGAATTGATTTTTTTCCCGCATAAGATTACTGTGCATACAAAGGACTTGGTGGACCTGGATGTCTCCTGCGCACAAAAAATTCTTGGTGGGGCATGCTGCATTCTCAATTAGTGGAAAACATGATGACAAGTATTTCAAACTCAAACTAGACATGCAATTATCTTTCAAGGAAAACATAAATAATTATGTGCAAAGAAATAGTCAAGCAAGTCAATGAGGAAAAACAAGTCATTAAACAAATGGGAAACTGACTTGACCAACCTTAAGAGGAAAAATTTCTAGGAAGGCACGCAGAAAAGAGAGAGAAGGGGCAGGGGTGCAGACTTAGGTCTTAACATTGGCTCCTACTAGGGATAGCACTTCCTTGCAAGGAAATATGAACAGTAGATCAGTTCCTTGGAATTTAAATAACTTTCTCCCACCTTCGCTCTCTTACCTCTGATTCTTCCTACAAGTCACACATCGTTGCTTCTATCTCTCAACCATGCATCTTATTGAATCCAAAAACTGCAGTTGCACCCCAGTGCATTTGTTTGGCTATGGAGTCTTTATTCACACACAAACCAACTAATATATAGCTACACCCTAGTGCCTTTATTGGGATATGGAGTCTCTCTTATTAAAACAAGCTATTGAAACCAAAAAATCTGCAAATTGAAAATTAAATGCTCAAACTATGAGATTATTCTCCTACTACCTACTCTATTCAATTGAAAACCAACTCAAACATGTGTAATTCCATTTCCAATGAAACCAAGAAACCATTTGACTGAGAACCATAACTCTGTGCATGTCACTATTTAAAATAATACAAATATGGTAACAAATGCGACAAAAAGTTAGCAGGAATATGGTACTTATAGTTGTAAATGATGATCATGCTAAAAATTTCAACCTTTGGGGTTTTGGAAAAACAAGATTCCATCCAACTTGTTATTGGATCTTGAAACTCAGGGAAATGCTCCAACTGGTTGAGAAGACAAAGTTGTTGTTGTATGAGATATGAATTATTGATAATATTATACTCTTCATGTTCTCTTTGAAACAACTCATTAATATCATATGCTTCATGATAAGCAGGAGAAAGTAAATCCCCTTGAAATTGGTGATCATTTTCTTAGATAGAAAACTCTTTGGCAGAATTAAAAACAACAAGATGATCATAGAAATATGATGGTTGTAAATTTATTTCTGTAGCTTCAAAATAAGAATCAACATGCTCAAGAAAATCTTAATTCCTCTTAACTATCTCTTCATCCCTATATTTATTGCTATGATAAGAATACATTTGTTCAAATTCCTCACAACATTCATCAGTTTTAAAAGAATGTTGAAAGTCATCTTGTTGTATAAAAAAATTGGAAGAAGATACAACTGATAATGAATCTTTGTCCTCTTCCTTATCATTATCGTCCCCTTCATCTATACTACTAGAAGAACTAATAATTGACTGTTGAATATAACATCCAAATTCTTCACAACAATTTTCAAAAAGTAAATTAGCTGGAAAAAACCTTTTACGATGATCACTAAATGTTGCATGAAACTGTTTTAGGGAAGATCTACTAGCAGGAGGCAAGGATTGGTACCATTCACAAGAATATCCCTCTAATGAATACATGAAAATCTTCATTAATACATCCTCATGATGTATACCCAACTGATGCATGACCTCATGGAATTGAAGAAAATGATCTACAAGGTTATCATCTTTATCTTCTCTAAATCTAGGCAAGTAATCACCTCACTGATATATAGTAGGAACAATATTTGGAAAACCAGGAACAACAGAGAAATTAAAAGGAGAAAACCTCCGAGACAAGATGGCTTCCATCTCAAGATATGACTTCTTAAAACTGTGGAGTCGCCACTGGATTCTTTAACCATGGAGTCACCAGGTGAATGATCTGCAGTTTGAATGTGTCTACCTTTTGTTCACCATAAAAAACTAGATCTAATCGTTGTCTTTCTCCCAGCGAAAGATTGCTTCGTTACTTCGTTCCCCAGAAACGGTGCCATAATATGTTGGTCCTAAAGTCTTCACCTAACTTGTAAAGGGAAAATATAGTCCACCTCAAGTTTAGAATGGTTATTTTTTAAATTTTGTTGGTCAGTTAGAGGGATGGTTTACCAAGACAAGAGCATAGTTGGGCTAGAAAAATGATATGAATGAAGTTCCTCCTTGGATGGTGGCACACTAATGATAGACAAGTGAAATAATAGAGGCAAAAATAGAGGGAAACAACAGACCACTCAATGAATAATTTGCTGCAAGAATTTTAATACTTAAAACATCATTTCAAGACATTAAACATGTATCAAAAACACAATTACTCACACAGGTTGCAATACAAACAAATATCCACTAAAGAATTAGTTGTTTTACAGGTTGCATATTAGTAAACATAAATTATACAATAGCTGAAGGAAATGAAATATACTTCACACAGATAAAAAACTGCATTCAAGATAAGATAAAAACACATGAAGATTTGGAAAAAACACTGCCATGAAAAGTATATTCACCAGGTAGAGAAATTGAATCATGTTCATATAACAGGTTCAACCAGCTGATGCATTGATCTCCTTTCCAAAAAAAAATCCCCTCAAAACATACATAAATTGCATATTTATTAGAGTTGCAAAGGTTCTCGTCCATCTGGGAATGAGACTTAACTCTACATTAGCAATTGTAGAACAAATTATTAACTTGAATAAAACACTACTGGAGTACAACAATGTATACTTCACACTTGACTTGATAAAAAAAAGTGGTTCTTACCACACATAAAAGACCACTTGTTATGCTTTATCTGAAAGAATCTTGCAATTGAACAACTGAAAACTGCTACTGGAAATGAAATGTGATTGATGCATGCGCTTGAATGAACTAGGATTGGCAGAAAAAGACTAGGAGTGACAGAACTAAGTTCTTCATTGATCACTAGCATGCATGTGCGTTGTTTGAGGCCACTGGAGGATAATTGGTTGTATTGGCATCTCCTTCACATTATCTGCTTGAGGAAGAGGTAGGTCTTCTGGTGTTTTTCTGGAGTCTTAGACATTCCTTCTGTAGTCTGGATTATAGTTTCTTGAGTTCCCGATTATGGCATTGCAGAGTCGAGATTCTGAAACTTTTGTTCTATACCTGTTGACTATCAGCGAGTTTCTTTGTCTCGATCATAACCAACCCTTATTCTTGTTTTCTTTGTGATGGACTAGTCTTGGTCTACTAATGTTCTACTTCTCCTCATGACTTTTTCCTTTGATGATTTGGCTTAACGCCCAGTTTTATTACCACACACTGCTCTCGGATTGGACCCTAGACATGATATAAGAATGTGATTGTGGAAGTTGTCAAGGGTAGTTTGGACACACACTGCTCTGACTCCCACAATCAACCAACAACTTCCACGTACCTCTCAAGCTATACCATAGTTTCAATTGAGTGGTCATTTTAGGAGATTAATGTTCGGGTTGTTGGCATGTTTTACAGGCAGCGTATTCTTGTCATTGATGGAAAGTACAACAACGACAATGGCTTAAGTACAGGAAGAATGTGTCAGGTGGGCACCAGAAGTATTTTGGGAAGACGCAATAGAGCAAGTTTGATAAGATCAGAAGATATAGTGAAGAGTCTTAAGTACAGGAAGAATGTGCCAGGCAGGCACCATAAGTATTTTGGGAAGATGCAACAGAGAAAGCTCGATAAGATCAGAAGAGATAGTGCAAAGGTTCTTGGCAATTGATGGAAAATAAGCTCGGAAGACATCGTAAGTCCAGACATGAGAATCACACAGATGGGGGACAGATATTAGGTGTTAGATCTGAGCACAGGGATCGACAGTCATTAGATCCAGTAGAACCTGCAGGATCTTTAAAGTGTAAGGTAAAGTGGGCTTACAAAATCCCGAAAGCAGGAGGACCGTTCATCTTCGGGCAGGACACGTGGTCATAGATCAACATTTCGTTGACTAATAAGTCAAAGGAAGGAAGTGCTCTCTCCTATGAAATCATGAAATCCGAAACCACGACTTAATCCCCATCTCAGAGTTTCGGATACTGAGAGTTGGAGGTGTCAAGGACATTCACGACAAGAATGGTGAAATCATGGCGAAACCATGATTTAATCTAAGTCATTGATCAAAGGGATATCATGGACCATTGATCTAACTCCATTTTTGTGTTTTGGATACCGAGAGTTGGAGGTGTCAAGGACACTCATGACAAGAATTATGAAATCACGAAATGAGAAACATAGAAATACCTTCAGATCATTTTTGGGTTCGTGACTTGGAGTGTTGAAACACTTCATCATAGAAATGTCGAAACGTCGAAATGTGAAAGGTTGAAATACCTTCAAATCATTTTGGGGTTCGTGACTTGGAGTGTTGAAACACTTCATCACACAAATGCCAAAATGCCAAAATGTGAAATGCCAAAATACCTTTAGATCATTTTGAGGTTCTTGACTTGGAGTGTCGAAACACTTCATCACAGAAATACCAAAATGTCGAAATGCGAAACGTAGAAATACCTTCAGATCATTTTGGGGTTCGTGACTTGGAGTGTCGAAACACTTCATCACACAAATGCTGAAATGATGAAATGCGAAACCGCGACTTAATCTTAGGCATCGTTCAAAGGGAGATTGTGGACTGTTGATCAGGCAAGACGAAAGCCCGTGAAGGTATGAAATCATGAAGCACTCTCGTTCTTGGCCCCTGGTCACAGATAGTGGTCACAATATAGGAAGAAGCTAGCGGTACTAAACTCCATTTCAGAGTTTCGGCAATCGCAACATGAAGAGTCGAGACTCTTCATCACAGGAGTTTTGAAGTTGCGAAATGAAAAACGCATCTTGATTAGGCCCATGGTCACAACCAATGGGCATATGGGATAAATGCAAGACCATACGGATTTAATCCAATGGTGCAGGTGAATTTGAATATGATCGGAGGGCTATTGTTTCACTTCACAGTGAATGATTCAGTTATGATTCAGTTAGCAGAACCAAATCATGGTTCTTGGACGGTTGGCATTTTAGTTGCTGAAGAGTTGTTGTTCTAGGGTTTTGAGGGGTAACTGAAGTGGTTGTAGTGTATAAAAGAAACACGTAGTGACTATGCGTGGTTGGCTGTTCTGAATGAAAAATGAGTTGAACTGTAAAGAAGGGAAAATTACATTATGTGCAGTGTGAGACCAACAGTATGCGCAGTGTGAGATAAAACTCAGAGATGAGTAACATATGAGGAATAGACAGAAGCAAGATGTAGTTTTCTTTTTTAGGCTTGAGCGAGCGAAGCAGAGAAAAAGTGGAGTGGCAGTGAACAACCCGATGAGTAGAACCATGGCACATTGAAGAGCATGCAGAGGCACTGTGCATGGAGGATGAAGAAGGTGCATTGATAGTATAAATACACAGAACAAAGAAGAGATGGAGGTTGTTGTGGAGAGGAATTACACACAGGGAAATAGCATGTTGTGGGTAGGAGCTAAAATACAAAGAAGAGGTGTAATTCATAGAATCAAAATAAGACACAGAGCATAAATCACAGCATAATAAAAGAACAGAGATGCATAACTGATATAGTAAAAGAAGGTTGAGGTGCACTTGTAGAGAAAAGTAGAAGATCAGAAAGTGCAAGAATATGCAGGCAGAGAGACACTGATACAGGAGAGTAGAGCAGCATAGAAGAACAGTGATAAGCCTGGTAAGCCAATGACAACTATTCAATCACTGTATTAAGTTTCAGTAGAAAATATTTATAATCAGGGTGGTTGGGAGGTGCTAGGGAGGACTATTTTCCTTAGAGGTTCAAGTGGGTTCTTGAACACAGGGAGTTGTAGCTTCCATTTGGTTGCAGCTACAGAAACCAGGGTGGTAGGGTGGTGCAAGGGAGAACTGTTGTTTTCTATTATACAGGTTGGTGCATGTGTGACTGGAAGTTGGTTCTTCCATCCAGTCGGTGTTGGAACACTCAGGGAGTTGGTGCTTCCTTCTACTGGGTGCTAGAGAAACCAGGGAGTTGGTGCTCTCAAAAAAGTTGGTGCTTGTATAAGTGGAAGTAGGTGCTTCCATCCAGTTGGTGCTGGAACACTTAGGGAGTTTTTTCTTCCTTCTAGTGGGTGCTAGAGAAACCAGGGAGTTGGTGCTTCCTTCTAGTAGGTGCTAGAGAAAATGGAGAGTTGGTGCTCTCAGCAAGTTGCATCTTGCAAAACAGAGGTTGTAGCCTCACAATGAGTTGGAGCTCATAAGTATGATAATGTACAGAATGTAAAGATTACTTATCATACCAAGAAGAAGAGGTTTTTACCCTTTATGGGTTTTCTCAAGAAATATATGTCTCTGCATATTTCATATGTGTGATTGATGTTGAATAGTCTATTGCTTATCTCTCTGCATTATTGTGATTGTCATTGAGTTCTCTGTAAAGAGTTTAAAATAAGCATAATTGTTTAAGCACAGTAACAACTGATTCACCCCCCCCTCTCAGTTGTCTAACAATTGGTATCAGAGTCGGTTCCTTTTATCTAAAGGTAGATTTGTAAGCTTAAACATGAGAATTCATGAAGGGACTTCAGCCACTAAGCCTCCTATGTTTGATGGAACAAATTTTTCCTTCCAGAAGGTTAGAATGAGAACATACCTAATGGACTTAGGTGTTGATGTTTGGGATGTAGTAGATATTGGATACATAAAGCCTGTTGTGCTAACTTCCAAGGATGATAAGTTAGAATTTAGCTTTAATGCTAAGGAAATGAATGCTATCTTGAATGGACTTGCAGAAGTTGAGTTTGTAAAGGTGATGGATCTTCAAACTGCCAAAGAAATGTGGGATAAACTTATTAGCAGCTATGAAGGAAATAAGAAAGTAAAAGATGCCAAATTTCAAACATTTAGGTTGAAGTTTGAACAACTAAAGATGAATGAAGATGAAACAATTAGCAAGTATTTTTTAAGAGTTGAAGAACTTGTGAATTCCATGAAGGGTCTTGGTGAGAAGATTGAAAAATCAATTTTAGTTCAAAAGATTTTAAGATATTTGCTTGATAAATTTAATCCAAAAGTCTCTGCAATAGAAAAACTAAATGATATTAAAACTATGTCCATTGATCAACTCCTAGGAAATCTAACTGCATATGAAATAAGAATCAACAAAGATAAATCCATTACTAGAGAAGCATCTTTTAAAGCAGACGAGAATATTGATTCAAATTTAGATGATATTGAGGCAAAATTTGTGAGAAGGTTAAAGAAAGGATCAGGAAAATATCAAGGCAATCTTCCCTTCAAATGTTTTAACTGTGGTAAGATAGGTCATTTTGCATATAAGTGTCCCCACCAGAAAAAGGACCAGAACTCTGATGATGAAAATAAGTACAAATTCAAGAAATATAGTAAAAAGAAAAGTTTGTGTGCAAACAATGACAATTCCTTAGAAGACTTAGATAGTGATTCATCATGTGAAAACAAAGTGAATGATTTTATGCTTATGGCTATGGGAGATTTTGATGATGAACACACAAGAGGTGAAATGGATGATGAAGAAGCTGTGGTGGATATAGAAGGTGAATTAATTAGTGCTTTGGAAGAAATTGGCAGACTTAGATGTAAGAAGAGAAAACAAAAATAGTTGTTGAAGCAGTTTAAAATGAATGGTGAAAAACCTGATGAAAACTTTTCTATATTAAAAGTGGAGTTAGAAGAGGCAAATAAAATAGAAGACATACTGAAACAACTATTGTCAGAGAAGAAAGCGAGGTGTGAAGCCTTAGAATAAGAGATAGTAAAAACTAGGAAAGAGTTGGAGAAGTTTCAAGCCTTGTATCATCAGAATATGTCAAGTATCAAAGCCTTAGAAGGATTAGACACCATTCTGAATCAGAAAAGGAATCCAAAGACGAAAATTGGTTTGGGTTATGAAGAGGGATCAAGTACTGGTCATCCAAGAAACAAAGAACCCATCAAGTTTGTCAAATCTACAACCAATGACAAAAACAAACCTGCAGAAACAAAGGAAGACAATCAGTTGCCCAGGAGGAGTAAAGAAAAAGGTGCCAAGACTGAATCTGTAGAACAAAGAAATGATGCACTCCCTACTCAAGGAAATCATCAACATGGAAGAAATCAACCTGCTCAAAGAAGACAACCATTTTCCAGGTACCAAGGATTTTTCTATGGATATTGTTTTTTCTGTTCTAACTTTGGTCACAAAGTTGTAAACTATTCTTTAAAATTTAGATATGAGCAAGCAAGACATTCAAGGTATAGATATCTTCCACAAAACCGAATGAGACACCCAAGTAAAAAACCTCCACAGATTACAAATCACTTGATGGCTGGGAAAAGGACATAGGTTAATCATAACAATCATTTTGACTCTTTAATCAACGAACCAGAATGTTCCATCTATCATAACTATGGACATAAAGTTGTTGATTGTCGCTTAAAGAACTATCAATCAGATTTGAATTCCTCTACTGAAAATGTCAAGGTTTGGAAGAAGAAAGAAAGTGATGACTGTGGATTGGTGTTGTTGGCTCAAAGACAAAAGAACCCCTAGAATATAGATAGTAGATGTTCCAAGCACATGACTGGAGAAAAGGATAGGCTTCTGTTCAAAACAGGAAATGTGATCCTTGAAAATGATGAACCAGGTAAAAACAAGGATAAAGGGATGGTGAGTTTAAGTAATGGAAAAGGATATTCTCGAGATGATCTTCCTATAGATGGGATGAAACATAATTTTCTCAATGTAAGTCAAATGTGTGACAGAGGATGTAAAGAGGCGGTCCTTTCCAAAGACTGCAAGATAAATTATGTAAAATCAAGACAAGTGGTGGCTAAAAGCATAAGGACAAACAATAATGTTGATGTTGAATCCTCCCCTGCAAGTAAAGAAGAAGATTCATATACAATAAAAGAATGTTTAGTTAGAATTTATCCCATGGAATAAGTAGAAGAAGAATCATGTCATAAGATGCAAGTATAAGTTTTGAAGGTTGAGAAATCAAACACCAAAATCAAGTTCTTGAACAACTCCATGACCTTGGATAATCTCTTGGATAGTCAGAGATCACCAACTGACAAATCTGGTGTTGGATACATCAAGGAAAAAATTAGTATTCCTAAGAAACCTGATACAGGTCCTTCATTTGTGAGAAAGAAAAGAAGGTATGAGAGTGGTTGTAGTAGTTTTTTCTTGTGATTGAATATGGTCATAAAAGCCTTGGATTGTAGGGATCATGGAAGAAAAATGAAATTGCAAAAATAAAGATCGATGAGAATCAATGGGGAGATCCAAGGGTTATTTAAAAAGTACAAGCTACAATTGCGTAGTGTTCAAGTAAGACAACGACATTCGCAGCAGCAACATTCTGATGTACAAAATTATATAAATGACATTCTATAGAGATAACAAGAGGAAAGACCTTGTCAGGGAAAGCTAACCTTTTAGAAACAAAGGAGGAAAACAATCAGAAGCAGAGAGAGAACACTGACAGGGGGAGTCATCTAGTTATGACAAGAAAAGGTTGATGAAGGAGTCCCAGTAAGAGAGGTGATAAATATTGAGTCTGCTACAGAGGACACAGTTGAAGATGAAGATGAACAGGTCCAAGAATCAGAAGGAGAAGACCCTGGCTTAGATACAAATACTCTACAGGACTCAAATAAGATAGTTCATCCATTTAGAGGGAGTTTGTATTGGTTGAATATCTGATACCTCTGAAAAGTACTGCAACAACTTAGGGGGAGCATGTTTTCTTTGACATTGATGTCAAAGGGGAAGAAAAGAGTTCAGGTGCCTTTGTTGCCATCAATGCCAAAGGGGGATATTGTTGGCATGTTTTACAGGCAGTGTATTCTTGTCATTGATGGAAAGTACAACAACAATGATGGCTTAAGTACAGGAAGAATGTGCCAGGTTAGCACCAGAAGTATTTTGGGAAGACGCAGCAGAGAAAGCTCGATAATATTAGAAGAGATAGTGCAAAGGATTAAGTACAGGAAGAATGTGCCAGGCGGGCACTAGAAGTATTTTGGGAAAACCCAGCAGAGAAAGCTCGATAAGATCATAAGAGATAGTGCAGAGGTGCTTGGAAATTGATGGAAAACAGGATCGGAAGACATCGTAAGTATAGATAGGAGAAGTGCACAGATGTGAACTTTTGGGGTCTTGCAGCCATTCCTGGTGCATAGCTTGCATCCAATCAGGTACAATGAAGGAAAGAGAAAAGAGGGATCCTTCATCTTCATATTTCCGGGACAGTGCATCCGCCACTACATTGTCTTTTCCCTTCTTGTAAATGATCTCATAATCATAGCCAAAGAGCTTAGTGACCCATTTTTGTTGCTCCTGGGAGGAAATGCGTTGTTCCAGAAAGTATTTGAGGCTTTGATGGTCTGTCTTAATTTGGAATCGTTGCCCCAAGAGATAAGGACGTCATAATTCAACTGCATGCAGAATTGCCAACATTTCTTTTTCATAAATAGGTTTTCCCAGATTCTTTTTAGACATTTGTTTGCTTGTAAAGGCCAAAGGTCAATCCTATTGCATAAGGACATCGCCAATGCCTTTCCCGGATGCATCGCATTCCAACACAAATGTCTTTGTGAAGTCAAGGAGAGCCAGAACCAGAGTGGTACACATGGCCATCTTCAAAGTTTGAAAAGCTTGAGCCGCTGCTGGGGTCCAATTGAAAGAGTTCTTTTTAAGGAGGGCCATGAGAGGTGCTGCAATCTTTCCATAGTTCTTGACTAACTTGTGGTAATACCCTGTGAGGCCCAAAAATCCACGCAAGCTTTTTAGAGTCTTAGGGTGCGGCCAATCTTGCATAGCTTCAATCTTTTTCGGGTCCACCCTGACACCATCCTTGCCCACGAGATGACCCAAGTATTCAAC
>ML785664.1:1369116-1382411 GCA_009831015.1 Picea engelmannii | reverse complement strand
GAAATGACAGAATAACAGTAAAATATCCAGCATAACCTTCACAATACACAGAAATGATATACGAAATAGCAACAGAAATAGCACTTTGAATCAGATAGCAATGTTCACAGGCCTCTTCGAGGGGGCAACCTCCAATCGAGCAGCGCTCTGTTACAATAATATCCAAGATAGTGTTCTCATACCCTCGACTCCTATTTATACTAAAAAGAAGCATCTAGAGGAAGATCCTTCTAGAAGCGGAAGCTTCTATTAGGTCTTCTTACATCTGCCTTATTCTATTTTATTGAAAGGTCTTATTAATATTGACCTTTATTACATCCGAATACATTGATATACCTATGTGCGGGTTAGGACCTTAACATATTAGGTGTTAGATCTGAGTGTGGGGATTGACAGTCGTTAGATCCAAGAGAACATGCATGATCTTTAAAGTGAAAGGTAAAGAGGGCTTACAAAATATCGAAAGCAGGAGGACCGTTCATATTCAGCCAGGACACATGGTCATAGATCAACATTTCACTAACTAAGAAGTCAAAGGAAGGAAGTTCTCTATCCTATGAAATCATGAAATGTGAACCACGACTTAATATCCATTTCGGAGTTTCAGATACCGGGAGTTGGAAGTGTCAAGGACACTCATGACAAGAATAATGAAATCATGAAATGCGAAACCACGATTTAATTTGAGTCGTTGATCAAAGGGAGATCGTGGACCATTGATCTGACTCCAATTTGGAGTTTAGAATACTGGGAGTTGGAGGTGTCAAGGACACTCATGGAAAGAATGATGAAAACGCGAAATGCGAAATGCCGAAATACCTTCAGATCATTTTAGGGTTCGTGACTTGGAGTGTTGAAACACTTCATCACAGAAATGTCGAAATGCGAAACACCGAAATACTGTCAGATCATTTCGGGGATCATGACCTGGAGTGTCGAAACACTTCATCACACAAATGTCGAAACGCTGAACTACAAAACGCCGAAATACCTTCAGATCATTTTGGGTTTCATGACTTGGAGTGTCGAAACACTTCATCAAAGAAATGTCGAAACGTCGAAATGCGAAATGTCGAAATACCTTCAGATAATTTTGGGGTTCATGACTTGGAGTGTCGAAACACTTCATCACAGAAATGCCAAAATGCCAAAATGAAAAACCACGACTTAATCTGAGGCATCGATCAAAGGGAGATTGTGGACCATTGATCAGGCAAGACAAAATCCTATGAAGGTACAAAATCATGAAGCATTCTCGTGCTTGGCCCCTGGTCATAGATAGTGGTCACCAGAGAGGAAGAAGCTTGCAGTACTAAACTCCATTTCAGAGTTTCAGCGATCGCAACATGAAGAGTCAATACTCTTCATCACAGGAGTCTCGAAGTTGTGAAATGCAAAATGCATCTTGATTAGGCCCATGGTCACATCCAGTGGGCATATGGGATAAATGCAAGACCCTGCAGATTTAATCCAACAGTGCAAGTGAATTTGAATATGATTGGAGGGATATTTTTGCACTTCACAGTTAATTATTCAGTTACGATTCAGTTAGCAGAACTGAATCATGGTTCTTGGTTAGTTGGCATTTCAGTTGCTGAAGAGTTGTTGTTCTAGGGTTTTGAGGGGTAGCTAAAGTGGTTGTAGTGTATAGAAGAAACACGTAGTGACTGTGCATGGTTGGCTATTCTGAATTAAAAATGAGTTGAACTGTAAAGAAGGGAAAATTACAGTATGCGTAGTGTGAGATAAAACTCAGAGATGAGTAATAGATGAGGAATAGACAGAAGTGAGATGTAGTTTTCTTTTTTAGGCTTGAGCGAGCAAAGCAAAGAAAAAGTGGAGTGGCAGTGAACAACCCAATGAGTAGAATCGTGGAACGGTGAAGAGCATGAAGAGTCACTGTGCATGGAGGACAAAGAAGGTGCACAGACAGTATAAATATGCAGAACAGAGAAGACATGGAGACTGTTGTGGAGAGGAATTACACACGGGGAAATAACATGTTGTGGGCAGGAGCTGAAATACACAGAAGAGGCGTAATTCATAGAATCCAAATAAGACACAGAGCATAAAGCGTAGTAGAAGCAAAGAACATAGATACATAACTAAGATAGTAAAATAAGTCTAAGGTGCACTTGTAGAGAAAAGTAGAAGATCAAAAAGTGCAAGAAGATGCAGACGGTGAGACATTGATACAGGAGAGCAGAGCAGCATAACAGAACAATGATAAGCCTAGTAAGCCAATGAAAACTATTAAATCACTGTAATAAGTTTCAGTAGAAAATATTTATAATCAGGGTGGTTGGGAGGTTCTAGGGAGGATTCTTTTCCTCAGAGGTTCAAGTTGGTGCTTGAACACAGAGAGTTGTAGCTTCCATCTAGTTACAGCCAAAGAAACCAGGGTGGCAGGGTGGTGCAAGGGAGAACTATTGTTCTCTATTATATAGGTTGGTGCCTGTGTGACTGGAAGTTGGTGCTTCCATCCAGTCGATGTTGGAACACTCAGGGAGTTGGTGCTTCCTTCTAGTGGGTTCTAGAGAAACCAAAGAGTTGGTGCTCTCAAACAAGTTGGTGCTTGTATAAGTGGAAGTAGGTGCTTCCATCCAGTTGGTGCTGGAACACTTAGGGAGTTGTTGCTTCCTTCTAGTGGGTGCTAGAGAAACCAGGGAGTTGGTGCTTCCTTCTAGTAGGTGCTAGAGAAAACAGAGAGTTGGTGCTCTCATAAAGTTGCAGCTTGCAAAACAGAGGTTGTAGCCTCACAATGAGTTGGAGCTCATAAGTATGATAATGTACAGAATGTAAAGATTACTTATCATACCAAGAAGAATATGTTTTTACCCTTTATGGGTTTCCTTGGGAAATATTTGTCTCTGCATATTTCATATGTGTGACAGATGTCGAATAGTCTATTGCTTATCTCCCTGCATTATTGTGATTGTCATTGAGTTCTCTGTAAATATTTTAAAATAATCATAATTGTTTAAGCACGGTAACAACTGATTCACCCCCCCCCCCNCCTTGAATTTTCACAATGAATGTGAGTCATCAATTAGTTTGTGATCTACGATTTGGGTGACCTTGCTAATTTAGTGCCCTATCTAGAGTTCTATCCATATGCCATATTAGAACTCCCCTATCTTATTTAGTGATGGAGAAAATTTCTTAGATATTGGAGGCTTTTGAACATGGAGCATGAATATCTCCTGAAGTGACTTTCTCCTGGAGTGACGTGGCAGTCTCTCATCACTTTTGCACTTCTGATTTCAGGATATTTTGATTGCAAAGTGTACATAAATCCTGGAGTGTCAAACTAACGAAGTGATTAGAATGTGCTTATCACTACTTAAAATTGGATTAAGTCATTTTTATCGTTTAATTATTTTGGGACTTCAAGGCTTTGAGCTTCAGAGAATTGTGCTTTCTCTGGATGGAAAACTCCGAGAGTGACCTTATCCTAGAGTGATGTAGTGGCCTGAAATGAATTCCATGTGTCTCAACAGATGAGCATCATGCATCTAAATTGATGAGTGGAAAGTGTCTTTGGCACTTTGGGGTTCAGGAGTTTCTGGATGTAAAGCATGGAAATTTGTCAAAGTAGTACAAGCCCGAAGTGACATGTCTCTTTGAGACTTTGGTGCTTTGGCACTTCGAGGTTCTGGTACTTCGTGGGTTCTCTCTTGATGTTAAACCCCACACGATTTTGACACTCCGAATGCATGAAAACCATCGATCTGAGTGGTCTGTTGGATCTCCACCATTGCAATTTTAATCTTTTTGTTCCTACAATCTGATCCTGAAATTGACAACCTTTGAATTGTTACTTTTTCTCATGGAATCTTACTGTTCATACAAAGGAATTGGTGGACCTAGATGTCTCCTACGCACACAAAATTCTTAGTGGGGCCTGATGCATGCTCAATTAGTGGAAAACATGATGAAAAGTATTTCAAACTCAAACCAGACATGCAAATATCTTTCAAGGAAAACAAAAATAATTATGTGCAAAGAAACAATCAAGCAAGTCAATGAGGAAAAACAAGTCATTAAAAAATGGGAAACTGATTTTACCAACCTTAAGAGGAAAAATTTATAGGAAGGTATGCGAAAAAGAGAGAGAAGGGGCAAGGGTGCAGACTTAGGTCTTAACAACACCAAAAATATTTTCTTCTTAAATCATTTATTGATATAAAATATAAAAATCAAAGAATCAAAAATTATTTTTTACCAATATCATTGTAGGCACTTCCAAGAGGAATGGGCGTCTCTCGATCATTGCAGTAGTCTATCATTGCATAAGGGTATTGTTTTATCGCAATGACTTGGCATGACCACTAAGAAAAAAATGTTCCATCCCAAGGATCACCTAACTAAACTCCTCCTTGCCTCGATAGTACCTTCATCCATATCTTCATCGTACCATATTGGATATAATGAGGATGGATATCCACAGAAGGACTTAACATAGGCACTCTTTCAAAGAAAAAGGTGCATAATATGCTTCCAAATCTAAATTTATTCATCTTTCCTTTCTTGCATCCTTTTAGCTAAGCCTCCATGCACATGATCAGTGAGGTGCTCCAATCATATATTACAAGCCTTAATCATTCTATTGCATCTAAAACCATGGTTCTTGAAGCATGATGTAAAGATGTTGATCCCACAATGCGGGTAAACGTCAAGACTATAATTTCAATACTGAGACTCTCTAATTGTTTTATTGGGAGTTGGCTCCCAACCTTTTCTATCTTATCCAAGCAATAGATGGAAATACATTCATTGATCGTAAAACCATTGGATCCTTTTCCTTTGAGGTTCACCAAATAACCTCGGCGAGATATCCCTTTAATAAATTATATGTCCTTTTTCTCAATATTTAAATATTTCCTATTGATCATGAATGCATCAACATCGGGCTCCCAGTGATCAATCAATGTTTCTAACAATCGTCTTTGAGACCTAATCCCATTACATCGGAATAATTTATAAAATCTGCACCATCGTAGTGCTTCTTGTGCCTCCAGGTAATTCATGAATTCATTATCTACATCTCCATGCTCCCTTTCTCTCCACTCAATCACCATCCTACCAAAAATTCAAATTTTTGAGTTAGAAATTGTTTTTGAAGTTTGTGGAGATGTACGTGACTCCCAGTTAGGACATTCATGTACATATATGAAAATAATTAACATGGATAGCATACATATATCTATGTATGCAAACCATGTCTAAGTAGGCCACATACATGGTCGTATAACCTTAAAAATCTATGAAAACTAAAAAAATTGACTAAAATCTAAAAAAATTCGGATGAAAATGAAGGAGAGGAAATGGTCTGTCACCTGGTCTAATTGGTTTGGAATTCCAAGCCTTGTGCATGCTATACTAGTCATCAGAATATTGAAGGGTGAAAAGGCTCCAAATGCACTCCAAGTGGGTAAAAATAAAATGGTATGGTAAAAATTCATTTTTTTACCTATTTAAACCTATTTTTATTCCTTTTTATATAGTATTTTTACCTTTTCTAACATTTGTAATTCCATTTAGACTAATTAAATTCTTTGGAGATCTTTTGTCATTCCATTCTTTTAATATCTGTAGGATGATCTACAGTTGTATTATGAATTCTAAACATGTTTTGTAGGATGGTGAGTCGAGCAATTATACGCTGGTAGGCTTATGTGTTAGTAGGGCAAAGAGCCTAGGTGTCAAAGACCAAGAGCCTATTTTGTGCATGTAAATATTCATATTATTAATACAAAAACATCATTTCATGTATACCGACCATGATAAAAGCCAATGGGGGACTAAGCTCCACCAATCTAGGTAAGGGAGTGGGGGTTGAGAGGTTGGAAAGAGGGGCTAAGCCTAAGGGCTTAAGTCCAAGAGAATAATAATTTATTATTATTCCAAAAGGTGCTTAAAAGGATATGTTTTTATCCTAAGTTCCTTGAGGGGAGGATGAGGGACTTCCAAAGGGAAAGGAATGTTCTTCATGAGTGACAGGTGTCGGCTCAGGCACATGTAGTCTTAAGGGGGAAGTTCTTGTTGTTGGGCGGGGGGGGCGGGGGGGGGGGCTATGGCACTCACACAGACACATAGTGAGGTTCATGCATAGAGTTTTGTCTCTCACGCTCTCACCATATTCGCTATGCTAGACCATTCTACCCCATATTTCCTCACTAGTTCACTCATGCACTAAGCAAGCGCACAACCAGCCTTTTTTCGCCATTTCTGAACTTGTGGCTATTGTGCACCTCTATAATTTATTGATTCGTCCCTTGCCTTACACGACTTAGTTATTGTGGTTGAAGAGGTAGGTTGTCAAGCTCGTGGTTGAAGAGGCAGGTTGTCAGGTCTGTGAGCAACTCTCTCTCCAAGTGAGAGAGGTTGTTGTGGATTGAATAAGCACATTGTCAGGCCTATGAGAAACTCTCTCCAGGTGAGAGAGTGTGCTGGGAAAGTGAGTTCTCCTAGAAGGAGTCTCGTAGCTACTACAAAGATCTGAGAATTCCTATCCAGCCTGTTGTTGAAGCCCAAGGTAAGGGAGGTGGAGCAGTCAATTGACTATGTGACAGTGAAGGTGTATACTCCTAGGGTGGGACAGGCATGTGGGGAATGAGAGTTTTTGAATAGTGGGTGTAAGTTTCTCCTGGGAGAGAATCCTTCCTCTTAAACTGTATGAATTTCCTATCGACCTTGCCTAGCCTAGGAATCCCTTTCCCAGTGGAGGTTAGTCCCAGCCCGGGGGTGACCCACTGCTAAGAGCAGGGATGATTTTAAGGATGAAAATTTATTTTAAAATGTAGAAACTTTAGTGAATCTTACTTATCCTTCATATGCCAACTACAAATGTTTGGCGATATTTTTGTAAAAAAATTCAAATTTCTAAAGATTTTATATAGTTTTTTATAAAATTTTGGCAATTTTTAAGGTAAAATAATTTTATCCTATAGAATTTGGGCGAATCATTTTTAAACTAGCAAATCTCGTTTTTGGAAAACCCATGGAAAATTAGCCCATGAGCGAAATTTAGCCCCTAAAATCATCCATGGCTAAGAGTGATGAGCAGTGTGGTCTAATGCTGGGAGGTTTATGGAAGGTTTGCACGCAGTTGGTGGTTTTTTCTCCAGTTAAAAGATAAGTATATTTTTTGTTCTTAATTATGTATGCTATGCATGTATGTGATTCTTGAAATGTTATCATGTGTTTCGTTGCATGTAGAATTATTTTCAATTCCATTTGATTCTGTATGGTAGCAGTAATTCTATGTTATTTGTTTTAAATTCATTATAAATGCATGTTATATATATGTGTGTGTGTGTGTGTGTGTGTGTGTGTGTGTGTGTGTGTGTGTGTTACTTTGTGATGTTGCCCAACTGTTGGTGGTTGGGGATGTTACAAATTGGTATCACAACTAAGTGAAGTGTATGAGTAGTGGAGTTTCCCTACTGTTGGTGGTTGGGGACGTTACAAATTGGTATCAGAGCCATGGTTTCGACACTGAACCTGGATGGGACATGTTAGTGGTTAACGAGACAAATATTTCAGAGTGAATTATTGTCGAAAGGGACCAAAATTCGAGGTTCAGAGCGTTCTTGGGTGCAAGGAGTGCATCGACAGAGTCTTTGACTCAAAAATCTCAGGAGAAATAGCTTGATTTTTATCATGAAGGGACGTGAATATCTATTGTATGGAGTGAAAAGATACAAAAGTCGAATAAGTGTCGAAGAAACCCTCTAAGGAGAAAGGGGTTCGAGAAACGAAGCTCGGGAGGTGTATCAGTATTATAAAACCATGACAGATGTGCTATTGGGCGGCAGAGTAATGTGAGTTTTGGAATCTATTTAGGAGAAGGAGGACAATTCCTGACCATCAAATCTAGAAAAGTTGTGAGGCAATTAGCTATGAGTTCCTTTGGAAATCAACGGAGTAACGAAGTTCATCTATGTCGTTGATCCGAGAGAGAGGATACGTGGCAAAAATCCATGGACTTTGGGTGAAATCACTTCGAGAGAAAATGAGTGTGGAGAGGTTGAAACTCTTGAAGACTGAAGTCCCTGAAGTGGATCTACACCATAGATTTGAGGGGAAGAGATCGACCATTGGATTGGGCTGAAGTTGGACCAAAACCGTTGAATCAACCCAAGGGTGGAATTTATGGTGCAGTATGAAGGACAGATAATTCCTGAATCTTCAAAGTCCAAAGTAATCCAGATCATCCGTCAAAACGAACCCATGTCAGAAAATTGGCTTGTTATGGATTTCAATGTTCAGGAGAATTAGTGTGTGTTGAGGAGATAAATATCGAAGCCCGAAGCTCTAAAGCCCCAAAGAGCCTAAGTGGTGATTCATGATTATCTCATCTGGTTGAGGTGGGCCTCTCTTATACCTTCCACATGCCCCCCACGCGGAATTTTGACAGTTGTACTATGTGGGCCTTGAGGTTACATAACATAGTTAAAGGTCGGTGGGCCCACACTAGCATTGATCATGATACATCCATATCGACGGTCAGGAGGAATTGAGGGGACCCAAATTGCACAGGAATTAATTTTTTAGGGTGTTCCCACAATCCAAACCACATTTTTACTGGGGGGTTACGTGTTAGCGTCAAAGGAATTGCGGGATGAAAGGTGGGTTACTCCAAACATCGGATGCATGCCCTCACAATTTGAAAGGCGTTAAGTGATGTGACTATTTGGTATCTTAGTTCAAGTATAGAAACTATGGGTCCCAGTGAACGCATGGCGCTAGTTGCAAATTCCAGAGACTTGACACACCAGAAGAATGTTTCATAAGGGAACGAAAGGAGCAACTTTCAAAAGTTTCGTAACACCAAGGTGACGAGACGTAATGATGTCACCAAAGGTGACATGGAAGTGTTCGTACATTAACGGTTCAGGGTGTTGGGGGTGTGCAGATGTGAAATCTTATGAATTCCCGAAGCTCCGAAGTCTCAGAGCTTAGATGCCTGAAGTTCCATAGTGGGTGTCAATCATTGGATGTGGGGTATTCATGGACTGTTGATCCACCCTACTCGTGAGTTCGTCAATCCGAAACTCTGAGATATTTGTTGTGATGTGCTTTGAAAACTCCGAAAGTCAGAGGCATGAAGTCCCTAATAAGCGCCTATCAACCTAGAGCTTGGCCAAATTCCATGGTCATATGGGTTGGGGGATAAGAGAAAGGGGATAGTGCCCGAAAAACATTATTGCAGAACAATGAAGAGCTCAAAAACAAAATATCTACTGGGATTCTTGATTGCTCGAGAACTGTAGAATGAAATCTGAAAGTTTCTTTAAATTAGATTGGTTTATGAATACTGTGTAATTTGTTAAGGAATGATGGCTTGACAAATTTTATTTGACTTCACATTGTGTTTTTAGAGTTAACGATTGTCAGAACTGAACCGAATTTCCTCTTAGTGTAGAGAAATGGAGGAGGCACAGAATGCTTCCAGTTCATAGAATGAAGCTAGAGGAATGGATGTCCATTTGGGAGTTAAAGGATCGAACTCCAATGGGCATGGAGAAGAGATATATAAGGAGGGAAACATGATGAAAATCATTGAAATATTGTAGAAAGATGTCCAGACTCACTGAGCAAATAACATAAAGCTCATGAAAACTAGGGAACAATAGGGAGAATTCAACATAAAGTTGATACAGAGCCTAGAAAGGATAGAAAAAAAATCGGATAAGGAGAGTGACTCCAGTAAATTAGGAATTCATGGGTCTCTTGATGAAAAGAGGAAATCAAGGAGTGTTGGCAGACACCATCATCACTCCCAAGGGCACTCCAAGAGGAGGGAACATAGTAGTTCAAGCCCATCTCCTACTAGAAATCATAGGATATTTGGAGTGGATGAACTGAAGGGTGAAATGAACAACATGAAACCTCCTACTTTTGATGGAGAGAACAAGAAGGAGGAATATTTCGAGACATGGTTGCTTGTCATGAGGAAATATTTCCAACTGCAGAATTATTCCTCTCATGTAGAAGGAAGAATTGCAATGTATCAACTGAAAGGAAAGGCATCCATGTGGTGGGATCAACTTATGTAGGTGAAACACATTAAACTAAAAAATGTTACTTGGAAGGAATTAAAGAAGTATATTTCAAAAAAAAATACTTGACTAAGAGATACTATGACAAAAATATGAAAGAGTTCTTTGAACTCAAGCTGGGTAGCATGACCATTGCTGAATATGAACGAAGGTTTTTGGAATTGTTGAAGTATGTCCCTTTCATCAAATATGAGACTGTTAAAATTCAAAGGTATCTAAGTGGACTGTCACCTTCCATTAGTGACAAGATCCAATATGATGATCCTAAAACTATGGAAGAAACTATGAGGAGAGAAAAATGATTATATGAGCAGTAAGGAGAAAATCCCACTCTTTGGAAGGCTTGGGAAGACAAGAAGAAATTCAAGATAGATCAGAGGAAGAAGGGAACTAAGCCATCCTTTTTCAGAAATATCCCTCAAGGACATCCAGGTTTTAGAGATCCTAGGAAGGCTGAAGTGGGTGGGAAAATGCCAAGACAACCACCTATGGAATGTTGCAGTTGTAAAGGAAATCATAGGTATAGAGATTGCCCCCACAGAAATGAAAAAGTGAGAGGTGTCCACAATGTTCAACATGAAGAAACAATGGAGGACATGGGTAGAAGTGTACCAAGGATCTACACAGCCCTGGACAACAAGAAAATAGAATATCAGTCACATATGATTCAAGTGGAAGGTATGATAAACAACCAAACCATTACTATTTTAATTGATTTAGGAGCTAGTCATAGTTATATAGATCCTAGAATGGTGGAAAGTTTTCATTTGCCAAGAAACAAGCATGGAAAATCTTGGTTAGTGCAGCTATCTATAGGATCCAAGAGAAAGGTTGTTGAGTTGGTTAAGTCTTTTCTAGTGGACATGAATGGACTGAGCACAAGGGTCGAATTGAACATATTACCTTTAGGTTCCTATGATTGCCTAATTGGGATGGATTGGTTGTACCAGCACCATGCCATCTTAGACTGTCGTAAAAAGGAATTCAGTTGCCTGGATGAGGAAGGAAACCCAAGGAAGGTACAAGGAATCCCAAGGGTAGTTACTATCAGAGAAATATCAACAATGCAATTGAAGAAGTGTTACAGGAAGGGTTGCCAAATATTCGCAGCTCATATGGAAGAAGCACCTAAGGGTAAGGTGTCAAATATTGAAGAGTATGCAGTATTAAAAGATTTTGAAGATGTATTCCAGGAGGTACTCAGACTACCCCCAAAGAGAGATATTGATTTCTCTATAAACCTGATGCCTGGAGAAGCTCCATTGTCAAAAACTCCTTATAGAATGAGTACACCAGAGCTGAAAGAACTGCAATTGCAGCTTGAAGAACTTATAAAGAAGGGGTATATATGCCCAAGTGTGTCACCTTGGGGTGCCCCAATTCTATTTTTGAAGAATAAAGATGGGACATTGAGATTGTGCATCGATTTCACACAGTTTAACAAAGTGACTATTAAGAACAAGTATCATTTTCCAAGGATCGGTGATCTCTTTGATCAGTTCAAGGATGCCAAGATATTTTCAAAAGTAGATCTCAGGTCAGGGTACCACCAGGTAAGGATAAAGGATGAAGACATCAACAAGACTGCCTTTAGAACAATGTATGGTCATTATGAATTCATGGTGGTGCAATTTGGGTTATCAAATGCACCCATTGTTTCCATGTTCCTAATGAATGGTGTATTCAAAGAATACCTAGACAAGTTTGTCATAGTATTTTTAGATGACATCCTGGGGTATTCCAAGTCGGAGGAAGAGTATGAACATCATTTGAGGATGGCGTTTCAAGTGCTAAGAGAGAACCAACTATATGCCAAATTGAGCAAGTGCCCATTCTATCAAAAATAGATCCATAATTTGGGACATATCGTTTCAAAAGATGTGATAGTTGTGGATCCTGAGAAGATAGAAGCCATTAGAGAATGGTCAGGGTCGAAGAATGTGACAGGATTCAGATCCTTTATGGGTCTAGTTGGCTATTACAAAAGGTTCATTGCAGGGTTCTCGAGGATAGCTCACCCCATCACTTCCTTGCAAAGGAAGGAGAATAAATTTCAATGGATAGAATAATGTGAGAGGAGCTTCCATCAATTGAAGCAGTTGTTAACCAATGCTCCAATCCTGAGGATTGCAAATCCAAATGAATATTTTGTAGTGTGTACAAATGCATGCAAAAAAGGACTGGGGGGAGTCCTCAGCTAGAATGGGTTTGTAATATGTTATGAGTCTAGAAAATTGAAAGAGAATGAAAGGCTCTATGCAACTCACAATTTGTATTTGGTAGCCATAGTGCACGCTCTAAAGAAATGGAGACATTACCTCATGGGAAAGAGGTTTGAATTAAGAACATACCATAACAGTCTGAAGTATTTGTTTGATCATCCAACCTTGAATGATAGGCAGAGTAGACGGTTGGAATTCCTTTGTGAGTATGACTTTGATATTAAGCATATTGTTGCACCTCTTTTGTCACCTAAATGAGCAAAATAAGGGTGCTTACAAGCTCAATTGGGTCAGCTAGGTAAGACAACAGTTGAGGAAAGAGTTATAAGTGTAAAGAATAAAAGATAAGCAAAGAATTAAACTAAGAAGGATAAAAGCAATTAAAATATAGTGCATAAGGCCATTAGAACAAGAAACAAACAAGACTCATGCCACCAATGGAAAGGATTATATTAGTGGAAAGAAAACACCAAAGATAAAGGGAGACTTTGGGTCCCCTCTTCCTCCAAGGGAGGGCTCTTGGACCTCCAAATATTGAGCTCTTCTTACAAGTGAGGAAATAAAATGGAATGGTGAAGAGAATCCAAAGCACATCCAATCTAGAGGTGATATGAATGGCTAACTAAAATGGTACTAGCATGCTCTTGATGAGGAAAGAGGATCCTCCAAGAGAATATCAACAGCATAAAAATACAAATGAATTCCTTGAAAATGTAGTGCTGTTACACATCCAAATCACTCAACTGGATAAGTGTCGCACATACCTCTCACCTGTCGCAAGTGTCGCAACTTCTATACAACTTGTCGCAAAGGTCACAAGTTGGTGATAAGAGTGTCGTAAATACTGTTGAATCATGTCACCGTAATGACGACATCACGGAGACACTTGAAACACCTCATTTACTCAGTTTGAAGGAAGAAAGTTGGTCTACTGGAGTCAAACATCTCTTGACACCTTAGAAAGCTTCAAAATCAAGGTTTTGGAAGGGGAACGCTCCTCCAACAC
>ML785664.1:1279923-1350021 GCA_009831015.1 Picea engelmannii | reverse complement strand
CCCCTGTTAGCTGCGGAAAGTATGCACTTTCCACAGCGCGCCACTTTGTAGAAGACCCTCCTTAGCTGTTGAAAGCATGTATCTTTGACAGCGCGCCATCTGAGAACTGATTTTAAGAACCTTTTAAGGTTCGACACTTTCAATAGCGCGCCGAATAATGAAACGATCTCCTTAGCTGTTGAAAGAGGGCACTTTCCACAGCGCACAATAAACCCTTGAAAACAAGTTAGCTGTGGAAAGTAAAAAATGACAATTTTGAAAAAGAAGACTTTACAATCCAAACTTAAGTCAAACCAAAATCTAAAATTTTGCAGCTAAAAGACTCAACAATGAATTGAGGAAACCATCAATAGCCATGCTATCCACCGTAAAACCCAACCAAAATAATGGTGGTATTTTGGGAGTTAACAGGTGGGTTTCTATATTAGGGAAGTGAAATGAAGGAAAATTTGCAGATGGGAAAATTGAGTGTGGAAGAAATGGATGGTGAATGTTTCTGCGGAAGTGCAGTCAAGAGAGAACCATGATGGGATATCTTGGGAGTCCATTGGGTAGGTTAGAAAAATGAGGAAAAGGAGTATGCGGTTGATTCTCAAAAAATGCATAAGACTAACGGGACTCCCAGCCCTAGAGGGTGAAAACAACATGAGTGTCGAAGTGCCAATGGGGACTATGAATGGGACAACTCATGTGGGGAAGAGTGCTACCGGCTGATAGCACCAAAATGCAATGGAGGTGACGGTACTGCAGAGCCAGATATATGGACCCTAAAGGTAAATGTCAGAGGGTGTTACTGGAGATGAGAATTATATTTAGAGGGAATGAATGCATGCCAGTATCGATGATATAACTGAAGGGGTAGCGTGGATGGAGGATGACCAAGTACCCGCACACATGAAAACTGAATATCCGACGTGAAAAATATTTGAAGATAAATAACATATAAAAGTTATTCAATAAGAAGTGAATGTGAGCATGCATACCTGAGTGTGGGTATGATAAAAAATGATCCTCGGGGGCAGAGGATGGAAAGTGGATAGGGGAATGTGATTTTGTAGGTGATGAGATTCTGGTCCCGTGGCTGAAGATGGATTGAAAAAAAGACATTCGGAGTGCCCGGAATTGAGTCTGGAATGTTGGCAAAAAGGAATATATATAGTTGTAGGGCCCACAATGCCACCTCATTTGTACTTGTTGTCTTAGTGAGTGGACGAGCTATTGGAGAGGAGATTTGGAGATTATGGGTGATCAAGGCAGTTGTTGCAGGATCCGCGAGTTTCAAGTTAGCTGTTGTATCCTCCTACATAGGACATAGGGTTTTGTTTTTTGGGTAGGATTGTATGAGGTTCATACAGGGGGTTTTAGTGAGTGTGGCCCCTCTAGTGTGCGGGTGATCAAAGGATTCACGTGCATGAGTGAATGGTTGTATCCTAGACAGTCGCGCACGGGGGCACTAAAGGGAGGAAAATATGTGCACATGGGGTGTGCACCTGTGCAGATCACAGTTGCACATGCATGTGTGTCTGTGTTCCTAGCAGTCGTGCATGTGTACACAACTGTGTAACCAATAGTCGTGCCCTAAGGTGCGTCTGTTTATGTGATAGGGGCACATGTGTGCGCCCCTATATCGTCAACAGGTGCACATGAGTGCAGGACTATGGTATAAACAGGTGCGCATATGTGCATACCTATGGGAAAAAACAACTATGCCTTTGAGGCAAAGATGAAAAGTGTAAATATTTGACTTTTTGGAGATTTTTAGATGTTTTTATGGGTTATGATTGCTAATTGAGTACTGTATATGTGGATGCAGGTGACTAGGTTTTACGATGTCGATTCATTGGAGGGAGAGGGATTGGTCATGCCTGAGGGAGGCAGTGACCAATGAGGATCCAGTGGTTCATGATACTTTGGCAGCTTGCAGGCTACTGAAGTTCTTTGAGTGCCCCCTGATACGGGCCCAGGAGTTTTTACTATAGTTCCTGATTAGGATGTGGGATCCAAATCAACATTGCTTCATTGTGCGGGGTGAAGAGTTGGCCTTCACGGGCATGGAGGATATATACTTTCTGATTGGGCTCTCGTTTCGGGGAACCCCATTACCAGCAGATCCCGTGCTACCTGGGGATGGGCAGTTGGTTACCCTAGCCCAGAGGTATTTTCTAGGGGAGAACTTCATGTCAGGTTATGTGGTTAGAATTGGGGTGATGGATTCCCTTGTACATATTTGCATGGAAGCGATGGTGGTGAGAGTATACAGGTCTCTCGTGACTCAGTGGATCAGTGGGGGTTAGCTGAGGGTGATGCAAAGGGCACTGGCAGGTGAACATTTCATCTGGGGCATGATGCTACATGCCAAGATGGTAGGGCATCTTGACAGGTGTCGTGCTACAGACTCAAGGGAGTTCTCCTTTGGGTCTATCTTGGTGGTGTGGTTTTTAGAGAGGGTGTCGATGTTGCACCCTAGAGTTCTTTTGGGCACATCGGAGTGTGAGAGATGTGACTGAGGTGGTGGGGAGGGGGGGCACTATTTTACACTTGAGATTGCACGAGTGTGGTGTCAGATGCCACAAATAATTCTCCAGTACTCATATAGTGGGGTAGACTCCCAGGAGGACCCAGAGATGGTGCTTCCCCCTAGTGAGGTGTTTGACCAGAGAGGTATGTGGATGTATTTTCTTTGATGATTTGATAGTTATATAGTATAGCATATATAGTTTCATTTATGGATGTATGTTGATTCTATCATTTGTTTGTTGTGTGTGAAGATGTGGAACCACACAGTCAAGAGATTGAGCTGGTCAGGGTGCCAATGAGACCACCACAAAGAGAGCCACAAGCTGGGGAGAGACGACAACGGGATGAGGGTGGTGCGAGGTTGGATGAGGGGGAGAGAGAAGGTCAGAGGAGTTGATTTGATGAACCTGGGGTAGGGCCTTCACATGCTCCTCCGATGGAGGTCGGGGGAGAGTTCAGGGATATTCGTTGTCGCCTAGAGGTGATGCTACAGAGAGTGCATGAGGGCATGTGGTCACGGATCTAGGATGAGGGAGTCCTGGAGCAGTGCATGGGTGTTTTGTTGGTCCAGAGAATATTAGTAGCAGGTGTTGTGATGACTGGGCGGTTTCCCCCAGGTCCAGAGGGACCGATAGATGGTGGGGTACCGCCTCCCAAGAGAGGGCTAAGTGGTGGTGCTCTAGAGGCACCATGAGTGTCTCTATATGTACTTTTATATTTTTTTGATATTTATATAGGACTATGAGCCTACTTGGTGTGGTGACACCAGTTTTGTATTGATAGGGGCAAGGTTGTTCACTGGCCTACAGATGTTGTACTTGTACTATATATATTTTTTGTAAACATTTTGATGGAACATTTGACCTAACCTCTTAACTCAACAAAAGTATGGTGATCTTGGAAACCTTCTCTTAATGCTTTTCGAGCACAGAAACAAAATTCTAAAGAATCACAAGTAATCACTTACTCTCGTAAGGTCCGATAGACCAATTAGGTCTTAGTGGACATTAATCATCATCATCATCATCATCATATATGGATATACGTTTTGGAATCTTTGTGATGTTCACATGTGTTTTATGTTTTTTGTTGATGATGTCTAATTTATATGTTGTGACAGATTATTGATGTTTGATGTAGGTGCACTGGTAGCTTGATGTGATAAATGCCAATATAACACTAGGTTAGTCATGTTATCTGCTATTTGATTGAGTTGCCTTGGAATATGTGTAAATGTAATGGAATCAAAATGTCGAGATAAAATTCTAACTTGCAGGTATTTGCGAAAGAGGCAAGGATCGCGGACATGATACACATTGTTGAGTTGAATAAAGACAAGTTGGGAATATAGTAAGACGCTAAGGTGACAAATATGATGGTGGCTAGCCTCAACAAGGAGACCAGTGACGACAATGTATTCTGCTTGGTTGTTGGTTGTTGAGCCCAAACATATGTCGTTGGAGTGGAGCAGTTCATGTGAGGGGGAATAGAGGGTCCAAGCGGCCGAAGCAATATTCTGTGTCCAATGGCTAGCTCCGTCGACATAACCGATGTGGTAGGCCGATGGAGGAGGCATTTGTCAATAACAAAAATGGTAAATTAGACGCAATGTGTGTGGAAAGAAGATTAAAAACTCTAAAAAAAAGTGTATGAAAAAGAAAATCCTAGTGTAGAATGGCTACGCTTAGGTGTAAAATTTCTTTAAGTGCAACCCGTTGATGGGTTCTTTGAGAGGGTGGCCTTCGAGAGAGGCCAGAATGTATGCACCTTTAGTGAGTCAATATTGGATGATGTAAGGTCCATGTCAAAGTGACTCGAATTTTCCATGGTCAAGGGTGTCGTGAGCAATATCGTAAGCAAGGACGAGGTCGTTGTCATTGAATGAGTGAAGGTTGACATGGATATCAAAGGTGGCCTTTGACCATTTTTTGGCTACCTCATTGTTCTGTAATGAAGATTGATGATCCTCATCCAGGGACTCTAATTTCAGAAAACGCTACTCCATTGGAGCAGTGTTGGGTAATAGCTCAATAGCGGTGCGTAAGGTGGGAATTTCTCACTCGATGGGAAGAGTGGCCTCGACCCCATGGACTAGATGAAATGGTGTGAAACCAGTGGAAGTTTTAATTGTTGTGTGATAAGCCCATAGAGCGAAAAATAACATATGATGCCAATTGGTCTTATGTTTATTAACCATGCGCTGCAACATGGTTTTGAGGACCTTGTTGACCACCTCTACTTGTCCATTGGACTGAGGGTAGTATGGGGAAGCAAACTCATGGGAAAAGCCTAACCGAGAGGATATTTAAACAAAGATCTCATTCTCGAAGTGTTTCCCATGATCGGAGACTAGCTGTAGTGGGACTCCAAAGTGGGAGATGACATGGTTGAAGAAGAAGCATGTTGCGGTCTTAGCAATTTTGTTAAATGTAGGCATGGCTTCAGCCCACTTAGTGAAATAATCGAATGTGACGATGATGTATTTGTGTCCATTTCTAGATGGAGGGTTGCAAGTCATGAATTCTATGCCCCATTTTTGAAAGGGTCTGGCAGTAATGACCGGGTGTAGAAGAGCAGGTGGTGCTCGTGCTTTGTTGGCATAAAACTTACATTTGTCACATCGTTTCACAGCGTGGATGCAATCATGAAATAGTGTAGGCCAAAAATAACCGACACAAATGATTTTTTGAGTAGTGGACATCCCGGAGAGGTGACCCCTGCAATCACCGATGTGGTAGTCGTTAAAGACTCGATCGACCTCATTGATAGTCAAACATCGGTGGAGTACAGTGTCAACCCCTCACCGATATAATATATCACTGATAAGTTGGTAGTAGGGAACCTGCTGACGAATACATCGATGATCGTCTCGAGAGAGGTGGTTTCCAAATTTCTGTGTTTGGAGGTAGATGACAATATCGTCGTACCAAGGGTCATCCGAGGAGATGTAAAAGAGATGTTTGTCAGGGAAGTCGGAATTGATGGGGGTATGGGTGGTATCGGAGGGAAATGTCGTGATGAATTCAGCGAGGGTGAGGGATTTCCTGCTCTTAGGTGTTGAAAATTCGAGGTCGTACTCCTGAAGGATGATGATCCATCAGGCAAATTTACCATTAATTTGCCAGCGACTGAGCAAGTATTACATGGGGTTGGAATCTGTGACGACTTTGGTAGTTTGAGGCAAGATGTAATGGTGCAATTTATGGACTGCAAGGACAACTAAAAGGGAAAATTTCTCTTCATGTTTGTATTTCAAGGGTGTCCCTAAAAGATTTGTACTAATGTAGTAAATTACATGCTCATGATCATTGTCCCCTAGTTGGACGAGAATTCCTGCTACTGAGATGGTTGAGGCGGAGATATAGAGGATGTAATCATGTTTATAGTCAGGTGGGATAATTAACGGGGCATTGGAGAGGGCCGTTTTGAGATCATCAAAAGCATTTTGGGCATGTTCATCCCATTGGAATGGGATATCCTAACGTAAGAGGTGAAGGAAACCATGTGCCCGAGTGGCATAATCGGGGACAAAGCGACGTAAAAAGTTAGCTTTTCTTTGTAGGCTCTACAATTGGCATAAATTCTGTGGTGGGGGGATTTCTGTGATAGCTTGGACCTTGAGGGGGTCGACTGTGATGTCGTGTTGGGAGATGATGAATCCAAGGAGGCATCCAATAATGACGCAGAATACACACTTGAGGGGATTCAATTGGATATTGTACTGACAACACCTGTGGAATACAATGTGTAAGTCATTCAGGTGTTGAGTGCATTTTTTGGAGCGAGCAGTGAGATCGTCCAAGTAGGCAAGAATGATTTCAGCCAGATCGTGAAAAATGTATGTCATGGCACGTTGAAAAGTGGCTCCTACATTCTTGAGGCTGAAAGGCATGACACGATACACAAAATTTCCCCAAGGGGTAGTGAATGTGGTTTTGTACTGATCAACTGGGTGAATTTGAATTTGGTTGTAGCCAGAGAAACCATCCATGAGGGACAGAGCCTCATGACCAGTGCAATCACCAATAATTTGGTCAATAAAGGGCGTTGGAAAGTTGTCTTTGGGATAGGCATGATTGAGATCATGAAAGTTCGTACAGATGCGGATAGTGCCCTGTTTTTTGTTGATAGGGACGAGGTTGGAGACCCATGACATTAATGCAATGGGGTAGATGAACCCTGCAACGCGTAATTTGTCAATTTTGGCCTTGATGGCCACTGCTTTGGATGGGTGTAGCGGACGTTGTTTTTTACGGATAGGTGTGATATCAGGCCAGGTGTCTATAGATGTTCGACAATAGAGGGGTCAAGGCCATGCATTTCTGTGTATGACCAAGAAAAAATGTCTCGGTATTCCTAGAAGAGAGCTTTGTAGGCAGTGTTTTCTTCAGGAGAGCATGCGGCGCCAATGGTGATTTCCTCTACAACCCCCATATTTGATGGAAATATCGATTTTGATGGTGGGCAAAATATTGGCCATATTGCCTTCTTCAAAAGCGTTAGGGGTAGGGATAGGGTTATCAAACCAATCTATATGCCTCATGGGGAGAAAATATTTGGTTTCGACTGTGTATATGGGGTTTGGGTCAAGAGGCACAAAGGCTTCCTGTGAAGGAAAAAGCACTTTGTGGTGGAGCACACTCCATGGGGAATCGGATTTAGTTAACTCTTCAAGGATGTCTTCATTGCAGTGAAACTATCGAAAATATAGGGGATCGAGAGGAGTAACTTTGGTGACAGTCATTGTGGGGTTGTTTTCTGGTGGTGACGATGTAGAGGGGGTATCACAAGGAGGTTGCGATGGTTCACTTCACATAAACCAAATATCGAGATATGGTGGGTTGAAAATGGTAGTCGGGCGTAGAATTTTCGTGGGGAAATGAATTGGAGAATTGGGGGGATTTGGAGGCAAATCCTCATATAAATCATCCAGGAACCATGGGGGAGTAGGGAGTGCCTCATGTTCTGGCAAGAAGATATGAACCACATCAAGTGATGGGGTATGGGTACTCACTGGTCTTGCTAAAGGGGGGGGTGTAGGATTTTGAATTAGGGCCAGTTGGCGATGCCTGTATTCAATGATCACAGGACATTGATATGTGAAATGATCAAGTGATTCGCATAGAGATCAGGGACATCTCATATGTTCATTGACTGAGTTCGTGACATAATGCATGTCGGTGACATGTGTTGGGTTGGGTTCTTTCTGAAAGCTCTGGCGTACAACTGTTATCATCTGCCAGAATTGAGGTAACGCTAGACAATTGTGTGTGTAATGGCCATATTCTGAACATATGGTACATGCAAATTTGGTTTGCAATCCTTTGCTATTTATGTTAAGGGAGATAGCGGTAGTACTGAATGAAGCGACGAGCGGTGGTGGTGCTCAAGGGAGTTGAATTAGATTGTGTATCTTGGGTAGAGATAAGCATTTGTTGGTGGGGTGTCTGTCTTTCTCGCATAGCGCGCAAGGAGGTTGGACACGTGGGGGAAGTGGAGCGGTGGGCTCTTTATTTTTCTGTCTGCCCCTAGCTGTAGTAGGGGCGTTGGTGAGTGGGAGTGTGGGTGGGATGGTGGGGGTAAGTATGGGAATCTGCATCGGGATTCCTTCTATTTGGGGAGGGATGGATGGTTGAGGGACAATCTAAGGTGGATGTAGATACCATACTGGGATTGCCAACACCATGTTAGGGAGGGTGAGCATTGCAGCTACCTAGAAATCTTGTACACCTAGTGGGGGGTAGAAGAAAGGTATTTGGGAAATGGCTTGGGGGATTGTTTCCCAAACTGGGATATGGCCCTAGGGGAGGGAAATATCATGGATGGGTAGAGATGAATAAGTCCTAGGAGATTCTTGAGGGAGGTACTCTGTGACTAGTGGGACGTCAGGGGTGAAAGAGGCCTCGGTGAGAGGGAGAGTATCTTCAATTGTCATTCTATTGGTGGAAATGACACATACTTGTGTTGAGGGATGGATGAATGGTGGTGCTTCGTGGTATGTCCCTAGCAAGGATGGGTGCTTAAAATTTCTGGGGCCCATCTCTATGAGTGGATAGGCGTCTGGATTAGTGTCGACAAAAGGGAGGATGTTGTCAATGTTGGATGAATGGTTAGGATCATAATGTGATACTTGATCGATGGTAATGATATTTCTATTATGGGGAAACATCATGGTTCAGAACATGGAAGAGGTGACTACCTTCGTAGAATACATGTAGCTGCGACCAAACAAAATATTTTAGTCGAGTGGGTCATCGATAACCTCAATGTCTATAAGGATGGTTTTTCCCCCAAGTTCGATAGGGACGTTTTGGAAGAGCCCCTCGGGAGACAAGGGTCATCCGTCATAATCCCTCAGAGTAATGGCAGAGGGTATTAGCTCTGGAGAGCCAAGTTTATGCCATACAGTTTTGGACATGATGCAAGTGGATGCACCTTCATTGATAATGCAGCGGTGGACTGTGATATTCCAGATTTTAATTTGTATTTGAAAAGCAACAAGAGCGGGGAGACAGGGTTCTCCACTATTGAGATCAAATGTTATGAGTCGAGTATCGGCAGGGTCGACTGTCCCCAGGGCAGAAAGTAATGATTTCCTTTGAGTAGGACAGGTTTGAAGAACTTCTAAGACTGACTGGGGTGGCATCCAAAGTAGTGGGAGTAGCGTTAGAGGGTGTGCCATATTGATGACCGCGTGTTTGTAGAAGGATTTCTTCTTCACTAGTGAGGAGGATAGTTCAATCTGCAGAAGTGCACGGGTTGTGATATGGTCCTATCTGGGATGGGGCAGGTTGCATCTCTTGTTGGGTGTTCATCACCCCTTGATGTGGTATGGGGTTTTGCGACATGGTCGGGGGTGGGTGTTTCACATATTTTTGTGGGGCCCATTGGGAGGCAGGCGGTACTGGGGGATGTGGTCCATTTCTGGATTCTTTCATCCGTTTAAAGCCAGCTATTTGGGGGCAATGGTGAGTATAATGGCCATATTCACCGCAAAGGGCACAAGGGAAGTTTGTCTAAATATTTTTGTTGTTATTCCCTTGGAATTTGTTGTTGTTGCTCCCTTGGGGGTTCTAGTTCCCCTGGTGTTGGTTACCCCTGGTAGGTTGGTTCGGCTGGGGTTGGTTCTGATTTTCTCCTGGTTCGAGATTATTATTTTTTCAATTTTTTCCTTTCTTTTGGGCATTGTTTGACTGATGGGATGGATTAGTTGTATTCAGCTGTTCAACATTTTGATACTATTGAACGGGAGAGGGTTGAAAAAAATTAACCCCAGCATGCGGTTGTCTGTGTCAGGAAGGAATGGGCTGGGGGGGGCAGGGAAAGGAAAGTATGGATTATTCTGTGGTAATGATCCATAGGATGTGTAGGAAGGTGTGACACTTTCACTAGTGTTTAGGGTGTAAGCAGAGGTAGACGAGGTACCAGAACTAGGTTGGGTTGTGGGGTGTATTGTGGGTGATGGCGGTGGTCCGCTGGTGGGTGGAGGAAAGGTTAAGGGGTATGGTTGTGGATAAGGGGGAGCATTATAATAAGGGGGTCCGCCATATGCTAGTGGATATTGAGGTGTTCCATACATTTGTGTTTTTGGGGATGTGAATTGTGGTGTGTAGTGGTACCAACCAATCCATCCGCTGAGTGAGACATCTCAGGTTTGTCCTGGCCAAATGGAACAGGTCTCGGGGCATCAAGTAGGACCATATACAAGTACCCTGACTATGACTAAATGAATTCGAAATGTTGGGCCTTGCTAATGGATTCTTCTTCAAACTGGGGGAAGGTGGCAGCTACTTCTTTGGCAAGGAGGGAAACAAGTGATTTGAGGAACCAATTGAGACATTGTTGTGGAGTAGCTTCAGCTTTGCAAAGACTACGTCGCTCATGCCATTCGTGAATGTGGTCAACGATGTCCATGGCAGAGATTTGTTTAAATTCTGAGAGTAGTTCGAGGCCATTGTCATGATGAATTGGTAGTTGAAAGAAGGTCAAGAAAGATTTGGCCAGGGACTCAAAGGTCACATGGGATCTAGATTTTTCTTCTACATACCACTTAGTTGATGGGCCAGTGAGTGTACGTTGAAATAACCTTAATTGAATGGAATCATCCATGATGTTGTTTGAAGAGAACCATAAGTGAAAGGTCATGATATGGTTGGCGGGATCATCTCCCAGTTTTCCTTCAAACTTGGGGATGTCTGAAGACAGTTTGGTAGGCATTGCAGGCCATGTGGGGTTGTGCAATATAGGATCATTGGTGAGTTTAGTCAGATCCGGTATGTTGAGGGAAGCCAAGTATGGCATATGAGGTGTTGGCAGAGGATTAGTTACGGCCATGGTGTAAGTGTTTTGTGTACCTGACCCTTGAGGGGGACGAGGTGGGTTTGTACTCCTCCCTTGAGAAGAAGTTGTCCCCCTGCTTCTGTTTAAAGGAGAGTGTGGGGATGTTGGACCTTGGAAAGTGGACCCAAGCAAAGTGGAACCAAGAAAAGCTGATCCAAATAAAGTAGCACTTACAGGAGTGTGGGAAAGTATGGTTGATGAGTTGGAAAGACTAGGAAATCCCCTGAGGATGGGAGGGAGATTTAGCAAGCATCTGGAATGACAGGGATTCTGTGGGTCCCCTATGATGTTCGACTAGAAAAGTGGATGTGTGCAGATGGTGATGAGAGAAAATTTAATGAACAAGAGACTTTGTATAACTTGGACCTCCACAATATATCTCACAATCATATGTAATTAGAATAACAATATACATAAAATAAAGAAGCATACATGTGGTTAGGTGGATTTTTTCCACGTGGGAGAACAAAGAAAACAAATGTGCATTTCCTAAAAGACATAACTGTTATAAAAACAGGATTGCGGAGCAATAAAATAAAACAAATGTGGAAACAAAACACAGAAGATACACAATACAAGAGAGAGACATATTTACATGGTTCACCCAGTGTGGGCTACATCCACCAGAGAAATTGCCAGGTCCTTCCTTTATTATTATCCAACAAATGAAGGGATACAACCTACAGCAAAACCCACTGTAACTTCTTCTTCTTTCTCTCATAGTCTCCTCTCTCAAAATACAATACTCGCCATCATACATAGCTGCAATACATTTCCCTCATAAAAGACGGTTTCCTTCTAGGGAAGAAAACCCTAACATAATTTCTATCGTTATATCTGCGACCTTATAATGAATGGTCCAGATTTACAATGAAATTACAATATACTTTTACAAGGCAATTTTTCCTTCAGGGGCTTTGCCCCCGAACCCCGCAGAGGGGGTACCCCCCGTTTGCACTCCCCCGCGTGGAAGAGTGTACATACTTCTGGGGTGTAAAGTCTTCATGGGGTATAAACACGGCTGAAAAACACAAGACCTATGAGTCAGGAAGATAATCAGGCTCCACAACCAACAATAACGTCCTTCCTCTCAAACAACATTGGACCTTCCAATAGAACTCAACAGTGGGGTCTAAAGCCACTAGAAGAGAAACTAGTGAAGGATGAAGTAATCAATTATAATGAGGGGTAGAGGGTGCATATCCTGAAAGAGCTGGCGATATTTCCCAATAGCCACACAAAATCTGATCAAGGTGCAATTGCAGCCCACAATTGCCACCTGGGTAGATGTCCTAAAATTTGGTCACTAGGTACCTCGGTCAAAGTGCGACATTTAGATTTTTGGCCTAAGAAATGGGTCACAGGTTGGATCCCTTCCAAGAGGTGGGTGCCTCAAGGGGGGATGCACAGAACAACTGGACCTCGCCCTTCAACCCTTCACAGGTATCTCCCTGCCTTATGGTGTAGGAACACTTGACTTGGAGGATTTAAAGTTCCCTATTTGAAAACTTCTATTGTTTGAAGATGTGATAACCAGACAACGGGGATTTATTTGGATGCCTATCCCTGAAATCCTACCTAGACTAAAAAAATTATTTTGGCACCTCCTGTGGAGGAAAACTTAGTGATTTTTTAGAAAAAATTTAGATGTTTTTGTTTGAGAGATTGGGGGTGTGAGCTAATCTCGTTGAAATTAAGGGGGAGTGGATAGTTTCGTCAAGAAAAGTGTGGGGTGTTTCAGAATCTCTTTGGAGGAAACTTACTTCAACCTCACGTTTCGAGATGAAAAACTATGTGAGTGAGTAGTGACTTTCGTGTGTGAACAAGTGAAAGTGTGCCAATATTTTTAATAAATTAGGTGTCACCTTGCTACATATGGACTTCACTTGGTCCTTACAAGTCTTGATTACCTAATTAACTAAGTGTAATTGGTACAACCTTGCGGAATTTTAAAGTCCCTAGGAAACTAGCATGTGGACATGTGGGTCCTTACTATTCCTTTAACTCCCTAATGTGATTTAATCTAAGAAATCTTTGAAACTATCCTACATTGTGCATATGTGGGCATGTATGGACCCGTTACAAAACCTTTAAACTTCCCTGGTAGTTTAATGTAAGAAAGTAAACTTGAATCACTATCCTATCTTTGTAGCATGTGGGCATGTATGGGCCTGTTACAATCTTAAGATGTGTTTGAAAAATAAACTAAGAGGAGTCCTAAGGGGGATGTTGTCCTCTCCTAAAATATTTTGTCTTTTTAAGGGAGATGAAATTTTCCCTCAATCTCTTTTTGATTCTCAAGATCGCTTTGGGGCGTGAGAGAAGAGCATACTCAATGATTGATATCCAATTTTTGGTCCCAATACAAGTTTTATATGTGATCTAAAGATGATTCTGACTTACACTTTTAGTCAAAGCAAGCCATCCATGTGGCAAAATGAAAGAAAAAGAGGAAATAATTATTTTAATACCCTAAGTGCCTACGTTTTGACTAATCCCTTTATATGGAGAGGGAATATAAGTGTGGTGCAGATTACAATGTGCAAGGAATCAATTTTAAGAAGGCTATGGGCCTTCCACAGATCACAAAAAGCTTACAATGTGTGTTTTTTTGCACAGGTGTGCGGGTCTCAGAATAGATAGAGGCGTTGTGAACGCCAATGCATGAAATGAAAGTGACTTATGGGTGTTGGTGCACAGAAGGCGTTGAGCAATAAAATGGTTTTGGCGCACGTGCACTTAAAATGTGCCTGTGGGTTGAAAAACCTGTACACATCTGACACACGGTCGTGAAGAAAATTCCGAACGAAATTCTCTCAACTCAGCTTTGAATCTAGATTTTTGTAGGTCGTCTTGGGCCGATTATGGTACCTGCAGGATAAATAAATAGAAAGAAGAGTTAAAATAACCCAAATGGGGTAGGCAATTCATACCTTTCCCTAACGGAGTCGCCAATCTATTGCACCTCTTTTGTCACCTAAATGAGAAAAATAAGGGTTCTTACAAGCCCAGTTGGGTTAGCTAGGCAAGACAACAGTAGATGAAAAAGTTAGAAGTGCAAAGCATAAAAGATAAGTAAAGAATTAAACTAAGAAGGATAAAATCAATTAAACTATAGTGCATAAGGACATTAGAACAAGAAACAAACAAGACTCATGCCACCAATGGAAAGGATTATATTAGTGGAAAGAAAACACCAAAGAGAAAGGGAGATTTTGGGTCCCCTCTTCCTCCAAGGGAGGGCTCTTGGACCCCCAAATATTGATCTCTTCTTACAAGTGAGGAACTAAAATCAAATGGTGAAGATAATCCAAATCACATCCAATCTAGAGGTGATATGAATGGCAAACTAAAATGGTGTTAGCATGCTCTTGATGAGGAAAGAGGATCCTCCAAGAGAATATCAGTAGCATAACAATGCAAATGAATTTCTTGAAAATGTAGTGCAGCCATGGCCTCTTGTTATAACATCACTTTGAGGCATTATTTAACTAGCTTTTAGTGTGAAGAAAGGGCCATTTAGGGTACCCTTAGGTCTTTGACCAGCCACCCAGCCGGATTCATACAAGATTTGGATGTCAAATCGACTTGGAAGCTGAACCAGAAGTGGGTGGGAGGCCGACCAATATCATAAATGCGTCGTTTTGAGGGATGCGTGGTCTTTTGCGTCCACAGTCACGCATCATGTGCATGTGCGCTTTTTCCTACGTTTCTGAATGGCGCATGCACGTCGCACGTTCTCTCCTTGTGTAGTCTTAGTGCACACTGATTTTATTGCTGATTGTATAGTTTTGGGCCTTTTGGAAATGCATTTTTGGTCCATGGGTGAACTGATATCTATTTGAAGATGTTGGATTCCTGTAACCATTTGCGGATGAAATTTCAGTAATAACACATATCAAAGGAAAGGAGAAAAAATTGGTTGATGCACTCAGTAGAAGAGTGCATGAACTACATGCTACGACCATTAGCATGTATCAAATTGATATTAAAGGTAGAAATTCAGAAGCTACAAATGCATATTTGTAGTACATGGAATTGGTGGCAAAGCTACAACAAGGTAAGATGCTGCATAAAGTGGAATATTATAAATTGGAAGGTGATGGAACACTCATGTACAAAAATAGAATTTAAGTACCTGATTTCCAGGAATTGAGAATTATGATCCTAAAAGAAATGCATAATGTGCCTTATGATGGGCACCCTGGATATTAGAAAACACTGGCAGTAGTCAAGAGCCATTACTTTTGGCCAGGTATGAAGAATTCAATTGCAAAATACATCACCATATGTATGGAGTGTCAGAAGTTCAAAGATTATAGGCACCCAACAGGGTTTCTACAACCATTACCCATTCCTGAGTGGAAGTGGGAAGTGGTGACAATGGATTTCATCATAGGATTATGCAGAACAAATAAACAACATGATTATATCATGGTGGTGGTAGATAATCTTACGAAAGATGCCCATTTTATCCCATTGAAGACTACTCACAAGGAAACTAATGTTTCTAATATCTATATGAGGGAAGCAACACGATTGCACAATATTCCCAAGACAATTGTGTTTGACAGAGACCCGAAATTTACTTCAAAGTTCTAGAAGGGGTTATTCAAAGGGTTCAAAACAAATCTGAACTTCAACACAACCTATCATCCTGAGTCTGATGAGAAAACAGAAAGGGAGAACCAACTGATATAGGACATGCTAAGGATGTATGTGATGGACAAACCATCTAAATGGGAAGAATACCTAAAATTGGTAGAATTTTCCTACAACAATGGGTATCAAGCATCACTGAAGATGAGCATGTTTGAAGCACTTTATGGCAGAAAGTGAAACACCCCAGTAAGTTGGGACAGCCTAGCTGATAGGGAAATGGTTGGGCCAAAGTTGCTCAAGGAAATGTAAGAGAAAATGTTGAAGATTAAGCATAATTTGAAGGTTTCCCAAGACAGACAGAAAAGTTATGTTGATAAGAACAGGACCCATAGGGAGTTTAAAGTGGGTGATCATGTTTTTTTGAAAGTGAAAGCCAACAGAAGTTCCATGAAGCTGGGAAAATATTCCAAGTTGGCAGCCATATATTGTGGGCCATTTGAAATCCTAAAAAGGATTGGACCAGTTGCATATATGTTTGCATTGCCTGGGTCCATGACTATACATAATGTGTTTCATGTTTCATTGCTTAAGAAATATATACCTGATGTTAATCATGTTACTGATTGGAATCTGATTTGGGTGGAGCAAGAAGGCATCTTCCAAGTGCATCCCATGCACATATTGGACCGAAAGAGAAAACAGCTCTGGAATTGAGCCATAGGGCTTGTAAAGGTCTAGTGGACCTGGCACAGTCCCAAGGACGCGACATGGGAGAATAAGGATGCTATGCGGGATGAATGCCTACATATTTTTTAAGATTTTGAAAATCTTGTTGATGTTGTGTAAATAAGTTGCATTGAGGAAAGTGAAAAAATAAGGCGAGGGGATTGTAATATCCCTAGGATGAACCCCAGTTGTATTATGAATTGTAAACATGTTTTGTAGGCTAGTGAGCTGAGCAATTATAAGTTGGTAGGATTATGTGTTACTAGGTCGGAGATTCTAGGTGTTAGAGGCTAAGTGCCAGTTTTGTACATGTAAATATTCATATTATTAATATAAAAACATCGTTGTGTGTAGACTGACCATGATAAAAGAGAATGGGGGACTAAGCTCCACCAGGTTGGGTAAGGGAGAGGGGGATGAGAGGTTGGAAAGAAGGGCTAAGCCTAAGGGCTTAAGTCCAATAGAATAATAATTTATTATTATTCCAAAAGCTACTTAAAAGGATATGTTTTTATCCTAAGTTCCTTGGGGGGAGGACGAGGGACTTCCAAAGGGAAAGTAATGTGCTTCATGAGTGACAGGTGTTGGCTCAGGCACATGCAAACTTAAGGGGGAAGTTATTGTTGTTGGGCAGGGGGACTGAGGCACTCATGCAGGCATGCAGGGAGGTTCACGCACAGAATTTTGGCTCTCATGCTCTCACCATCTTCGTTATGCTAGACCAGTTTGCCCCATATTTCCTCACTAGTTCACGCATGCACTGAGAAAGCATGTAACGAGCCTTTTTCCACCATTTATGAACTTGTGGCCATTGTGCACCTCTGTAATTTACTGATTCGTCCCTTGCCTTACTCGACTTAGCTATTGTGGTTGAAGAGGTGGCCCATGGGTTGTCAGGCCTGTGGTTGAAGAGGTAGGTTGTCAGGCCTGTGAGAAACTCTCTCTCTCCAGGTGAGAGAGGTTGTTGTGGATTGAAGAAGTAGGTTTTCAGGCCTGTGAGAAATTCTCTCCATGTGAGAGAGTGTGTTGATGAAGTGAGTTTTCTTGGAGGGAGTCCTATAGCTTCTACAAAGCTCTGAGAATTTTGTTCTGGCTTGTTGTTGAAGCCCAAGGTAAGGCAGGTGGAGTAGCCAATGGATTGTGTGACCGTGAAGGTGTATACTCTTGGGGTGGGACATGCATGTGGGGAATGAGAGTATGTGAGTAGTGGGAGTAAGTGGCTCCTGGGAAAGAATCCTTCCTCTTAAACTGTATGCCTTTCCTATTTACCTTGCCTAGCCTAGGAATCCCTTTTCCAATGGAGGTTAGTCCCAGCTCGGGTGTGACCTACTGCTGAGAGTGATGAGTAGTGTGGTCTAAGGCTAGGAGGTTCGTGGAAGGCTTGCACGCAGTTGGTGTTTTTTTCTCCAGTTAAAAGATAAGTATCATTTCCGTGCTTAATTATGTATGTTATGCATGTCTGTGATTTTTGAAATGTTATTATGTGTTTCGTTGCATGTAGAATTAATGTCAATTCCATTTGAGTCTGTATGGTAGCAGTAATTTTGTGTTATTTGTTTTAAATTCATTATAAATTCATGTTATATATATATATATATATATATGTATGTATGTTCCTCTGTGACGTTTCTCAACTGTTGGTGGTTGGGGACGTTACAAATTGGTATTAGAGCTAAGAGAAGTGTACGAGTAGTGGAATTTCCCGGTTATTGGTGTCTGGGGATGTTACAATTCTCCTTGAGAGGTGTCTTTTTATCATAGGCGTTGCTACATTTGTTGGAATTTTTTGGATTCTTTGGCAGGTATTATTTTCCTTACTGGCATATAGGGTAGGTTTCATCTCCCCTGCACAATGCGTTTATCCGTACTAATCACATATTTTCCATAGGATCAACCACATTTGTTATGACATTATACCTTCAAGCTTCTTTCAAGGTGTCATTTAAGGATGGTAGAGATTACCTCTTGATGGGTGTCCTAGTTAGTTCCTTGCTAGCCATTTTGGCACCGATTATGCAATTTTTTATGTAGGCTCGGAAGCCCTATTTTGTTCCGCCATGATTTTTTGTCAAAGCCTCATTTATTCCTACCATATTTTTTTGGATAATTACCCACAAGGATTCAAAAATTGTTGTGTTGAGTTGTACTTGCATTACATATTTACCATTTTCTCTTTTCAAGCCTAATGTTGGCTTTAGCTTGCTATTGTATAGCCATTTGCATATGCATTCTCGAACATTTTCTAGCATTGTAATACTATCCTTTGTGACTTGACACCCTTTATCCTTGGAGGAAAATTCCCCTAAGCATCCATATCCTGCACAAGTTTCCTTGCATTGGGCATAGGTATGTTCCTTTCACATGGAACTAGTCTACTCACCTGTGATGCTCATTTCCCCCATTGTACTATAGCATTCTTTTATTCTTTTTCATGCTTTATATTATGAAAAAGAAAAAAAAAATAAGGATGGGAATGAGTCTTGTTTTTTATATGGAAGCTACTTATGTTGCCTGTAACACCCTGTTTCCCCCAATTTGTAAAAATAACTATACTGGCCAAGAATTGTGGAAAACTCAAAAATGTGAATGTGTGATGTGAATGGACCTTGTGAAAAAGGTTGATGAATGTGAATAATATATATATATATATATATATATTGCAGGACTACTGAGAGGGGATATGCTGGAAAAGAGACCACGATGGTTAAAGAAAGGTGGTGGAAGGCACCTGGAAAGGTGGCATTAACTTCCACCGAAACCAAGACCGTATTTGGAATTCACTGGCCTGGAGAAACCAAGAGTGGCTCACTGGCCCTGAATTAAATGACTCACTAGGATTGGCAAGTAAAGGGCTCCTCATGAGTAATGAGGGATGGGGGGAATGAACCGCCCATTCGTAGAGCTGTCGGGCCTGACTAGTGCGAGGGAAATTACACCACATGCAACCTTGCAAGAGGAAAAAGGCGTGAGGGAGAAGCGAGAAGGGGGTAGACTCAAGGGAAAGAGGAAAACTGTGGAAAACATAGAGTAAGTGATAGCAGAGAAGGGGGAGAGTAACCCTCATTCTCAGTCACTGGAAAATAGAGACGCAGTCTTGCAGCATCATGGTCTCAGCTTGGGGTGGCTAGTGGTAAATCCTATCGGAATTGCTGAGCCTACGGTTGGGTGGAAACGGGCACCCCTCTCAGCAGTTGCAATCACACCTAGTGTTTTTCTGATAAGTGTTTTCATCTTGTATCTTGAAATGTATATTCTGACATTTATGCTCATAAGATGTGAAATCATGAAGGGTTTCAGTATAAGACTATCTGTGTGGTGTTTGATCCGAAATGGTGGTTGCATGCTTTTGTTGGAAGGACCACGTATGGCTTACGTTTATAGATAGATTTGTACATATATATATGCATATTGAATTAATTCAGACTTCGAGTCTATTCTCGAGAAATCTATACCTCTATTCATCCTCAGGAATACCCGGAATCGATCTCTCCATAGAGATATCCTTCTTTGAAATCTTATCAAGAACCTGGAAAAGGATCTGAAAGCGCAAGCCTTAGTAACCCGGTACGAGAAAGAATGATCTTGAAATCCCGAAATAGAAACGTAGGGATAAGTATCGATCGACGGATGAGATCCTATCAAAATATCTGTGGTCATTCACGACCGTTAGATTGGAGGAATACACGAGGGCGTTAAATGCCTTAACCCCTTTTCCCTTTATCCTCATGAGTAGCGAAGGAATCGGGACCGTAGATCCCCAAGGTTTGTGGGAGCATCTGGACCGTTGGTTTTTCCACATCCAGGGAGAAATGGGAGAGTGCATAGTGTGGTACAGATCTGAGCCGTCAGATCTTAGTTAGAAAACACTACAGCCATTGGATCTATCAAGAGCTACATGAGGTTTAAAACCTCACGCGAAGAGCAACAGAGCGAAAGTCCCGAAGGGGTTGTATCGGGATATCGGCAATTCGGAAGTTCGGGAGTCCGGAGGACGAAGGTCTGGACACTCAACATCAGAATTTCTAAATTTGTGAAAGGATCGGAGCCGTCCATCTGTGGGAGGACGCATGCCGCGAGATCATTTGCTTCAGAGACTCGGGCATCGGGACTCATAAAAGTGAGTGCTTAGCCCTTGCGAGCGGCAAAGTTGCGAAAGAATCTGAGCCGTCTGTCTTCAGAAGGACACATGTCGCGAGATCCTCTCTATTGGGGATTCGAACATCGAGAGTTAGAGGAGGAAGTCTCTCGAATTCGCGAGCGGTGAAGTTACAAGGGGATCTAGACCGTCCATCCGAGGAGAACAAGTGGCAGAGATCAAGGGATATCGCGAACTCGGAGGTTCGCAAGGTAAGAGCTAGGCATGAGAGAACACGTGGAAGAGCTTCAAGGTGGAGCCCGTGTGATTGACAGGTGGACATGCGTAGCCTAGAGAAGGGATTCAACGCTCCATTGACTTCTCGCATCTCGTGGATTCACAGGATAAGAGCATGAGAGCTCAACCCTTTGACTTGCGAAGTCGTGAGTAGTGAGATTGCGAGAGGGAAAATAAATCGCTTCTCAGGGTTTCTCAAGAAGAGAGCACAAGAGTTGGGTACTCCAATTCTCGAAGTCGCGAAGTGCAAAGTGGCGAGGAGAAAAATCTGAACCATTGGATCCAGGAATGGGTGGACCATTGGATCAGAACTCCATGGTGATATCATTTATCGAGAGTTTGGGGGTTCGGAGGTTGGAAGGGGTCACTTTCGACCGTAGAAGTCACAAAGTGATGAGAACCGAGGCTCGTGAGAACACATGGCACATCCATTAGGTGGGGCCCGTGTGATTGACAAGTGGGCACGCGTCGCCCGGAAAGGAAGTCAACCATTGCTGGCTTTTGCGTCTCGGGATTTTGGAGAAGAAGAGCACGAGAGCTCGACGCTACAAACTGCGAGGTTGCGAGTAGCAAAAATTGTCAAAGGGAAGTCATGCATCTTATTTCCCTGAATCACAAAAAGTCGATAAGCGCTTGTCTGGCTTAAGCGCGTAGACATGGGACAGGGTCACGTGGACAAGACCCCAAGGGGGAAACCTGCCACTCACTAGCCCTATCGGGGTTCGACGTTTCGTCGTGTCAGGGTTTGCAAAGTCGAAAGACTCGACACTCTGGTAGTGCTAAGTCGCGAAGAGCGAAGGAAAGCCATACTTGTTCAGCATGTGGTCATGACCCACGATCACATGGAGATGGACAGGGAAGGAACTAGCCTATGCTAAGAACCCCGTGGGTATTTCGGGGATTCTGATCCTCGAGAATTCGAAGGAAAATTTTGTTTTCCTTAGTGGGTATGTGACATTTCCCTTGAGCATAGCACAATATTATGAGTCTTTATCTCACTATATTGGGTTTAGTATGGCTTTAGGAGGCCTTTTCTCATTTTTTAAGGAATAATCTCCCCTGGTTGGTTATTCTTCCATTCATATGGATCATTTATTGATGCCTCTTGTGTCATAGATGTATCCCAATTTATAGTACATGCTTCCCAAGTCACTTTTTGTGTCGTGTTCCTGTTCAAGGGAAGCCAACCTTTGTCATCCACTCTGCAAAACTCTTGTCTTCCTAAGTTAGCCTTCTCAAGTGCCAATTCCTTCTTAGTTTCACAAGTACCTTTGTATCTAACTTGTGTTAGTATAGAAGGTCCCCATTGACTTCTTGTTGGCGGGTCTTCTCTTATTGAATATGACTCATTTCTTTGGAAGTATGGCCTAGATTTTCACCCTAGGCCTATTTACATCATTGATAGTTGACCTTGTGCTCAGTGGATGAAATTCAGCATTGGTCGTTGACTGAGTGGTTTCCATTGTGTTCAACGTCAACAACCATTATCACACATAGGGATTCATGTGGTACCTTGGTTTCCATTTGACCCCATTGGTGGATTCCTTGTTGTTTTTGGTAGTATTCATCTTTGGATACTATTTAGAGAGTCTTTGTTGTGTGTTATTCAATCTGGTACATGTCATAGTCATACCTCGGTGTGGTTTCTTCAATATTTTTATCTGAGTTCTTCCAAATACTTTTTCTTATGCTACTCCTCATGTTGGATGATGGGGGATTCCTTATTTCCCTCCTTCTAGTGGATCACTTCCTATCAAATTCAACATATCAACTTCAACAAATCTCGCTTTGGGATAGAGATCTAGAGTCATTTTTTGTACCTTGGGGTTTGTAGTCATGAGTGTCAAGTTCCCTCACTATTGACAGTGGGAATACATCAATGTCCCCTGATCAATATATTCTATCAGGCATTCAACATCAACTCCTTTTTTCACACTTGTTAGATTGTACTAGGCACCTTGACGCCCATTATCATTATCGGTGGGTTGTCTCGCATTTGTTAACAATATAAATCAATGACCAATAATCAAGCGGTGTCTCACTGTGTTCGAATTCAACACATCTATTCACATAGTGTAGACTCGTAACACAACGGGTTGTTTTGAAGACCTCGGGGAAAGTAGAAGCATCCCCTCTTTTGTGTTCCTACCCGAGTTATACTGATTGTACCACCCTCTTTGACATTGGTACTTATAGAGGATCATTTTGTTCACTTCATTAACTCCAAATATCCTCTTTTTTATTCTGAGACATAGCTCCATTGCATATCCATTCGTGGATATGATCTACATTTTCATGGATCCATTGTGTGTTTCTCTCATGGCCATGACTACTAATTTTTATTGGACACAGTGGTATGATATTATCATTGATGCCAACAAGGTGCAGAGGAATCCAGTATAGACTCAAAGCTCAGGATAAATAATGTAGCATGTCTCGTAGAAGCCCAAGCCTACATAGAAGAATCCCTTGTAAAGGATTGAGTTACAACAACCGTTCGATCAGTTTGGGATATATCTTGATCATAAGATAGAATCAAGTGGAAGGATAGGATAAGTGGAGCCCATAAGTCACAAATTCTTGAAACCTATGAAATCGTGAAGTAAACGCCAACCGTCAAATCTCGTGGAGAAAATTCAGGTTAGTTCTCAGTCGTAGGATCAAGCAAGAGATAGAAATCTTTGGTACTCTGGAGCTTTGCCACTTTGGTGATTACTGGAAACAAGTAAGAATCCATGAAATCCTGAAGTCACGGAATAACGCCAACCATCAATCAAGAAGGAGCTTCAGATGGTTTCCCAACCGTTATATCAATATTTGATCTAGAGTTAAGCGTTGACCGTCAATCTGGAATGGAAATGTTGAACCGTCAGATCACACTAAAGAAAAGAAGGTGGTCAAATTTGGTGCTAACCACTCCATATAAAAGAAGTCTTAAGCATGTAAGTTTACTCGAAGTTCGAATCCCTAAAGCCGCGAACTCTCGTCGACTGTTAGATCAAAGGAAGAACAGGGAAATCTCGTCAAGTGTTGATCAAGCGTAGTGGAAGGATAGGATAAGTGGGGCCAAAGTCATGAAGTCCCAGAGTAAACAAAGGTCATCTAATCAAGACAAGGAAATATCTACGGTGATAGATCTATTCGTCACTTTGGCAATGATTGAATCATGGTGTAAAAGTGCCAAAAATCCCGAAGCTACGAAGTAACGAAAAGTCTAAATCCTAGTGAGAAAGACCACATAAACAAGGACACATGGCCCAATCAAATCATGAAAAATTTCAAAATACATATGGCACATAAGGTCCATGAAATTCGCAAATCAAGGTGACACGTGGCACACCCACTATGTGTCCACATCATCATAGGTGATGTCATCACGCCACGTCAGTCTAGGACTACTGCCTCCAGGGATAACCAGCTTCTTCTACCAACAAAACTACATGAAACGTCGATGTTCCGAAGTGAACGAGAACCATCCATTCAACTGACGATTAAGTCCTAATCGTCGATTTGTTTTAGCCTCCATATAAGTAATAATCTTCCATTTGAAGAGATTAACTCCACACTGTCATATCAAGATCAAAGAGAAGGAAATTGACAGATGAGATTGAACCTTTCACGATAAATCCTCATATGTATTCACCCTCGGTCACAGGTCGATGTCATATGTAAAGTTGAAATGAGTTAAAGGGCCAACTAAGTTAACACCTGGTCACGATATATGGTCATTTGGTGAAAAGAAGAAAAGTTTTGGAGCGTCGAAGTTCGGAGAACACGGTCCCAACATTAAAACATATTGTGGCTAAAAGAAAAACAAAGGAGATTCACAAGCTAGCACATGTCCATTCCAGGTATATGAAAACACACTAGATAGCAAAGTAACAACTTGATTCAAATATGTTGGAGAACTAGGGACACACCAGAAGTATGTGAACGATATAAGCAGTTGATTCATACCTGTGATCAACTCATTAGGACGAATCAAGATTAGTATTCTAATTAAACTGAGAAACTTACATAATAAATTAAATAAATAAAAGGATAAGATTATTTATGCTAAAATTAAATGAAGAGGTGTAATGGTTCAAACAAAGAGACACAATGCTTCAAATTCACACCAGTTGGAAGACTATATAAACAAGAAAGAATGGTGGGAATAAGGTGTCTTTGTAGTCCAAATCAAAAGATCAAAAGAAGAAGCAAAGTCAAAGAAGAAAAAATGATGATACTTATGCATTGAGGGTGGAAGGGAGGAGCAAGGAAGTATTCATATTCTTTACTAAGTAATGTGTGAAAACAAGGGACTTGGTGCTTCCTATCCATAACTACTCCAATTGTAAAAAAGGAGTATAAATTAGAGCTTAAGGGTGGAGGAAAAATAGAACAGAGAAATGCATCCTTATGCTAGCATTTTCAATTTTGTCCTGCAAGTCCCCTTTTCCCCTTGCATATGAGATTGTCCCTTCCATATTGAAATCCTTGTTTTTAGAAGTTGTGTTCTCCCTATATTGTTAGGAAGGAATCCTTAACCTTATTTGGACCTATTTGAGAACAAAGTATTGGAGGTATTATTGAACATCTCTAGTCTTGGGTGGAGGAACTTGGAGTCCAGTTTCGAGGCCATGCCACGACTATAGGTTGTAACCAACGTTTTATGTTGTTCATAAAAAAAGATCTCTCACTCTCATCCAATTACATATGTTGGTTCATGTTTTTAGTATATGTTATATCTCCTAATTTGAATATATTGTGAAAGTTGTAATGTTCATGCTTTAGTTGATTAACAGATAACTACATTTTGGCAGTTGCTCGTCTCTTTATGTGTAGGAGATTTAAAAGGATTGTTGCAGAAGAGTATTGGAGCGAAGTATTTGTGTGGGATCAACATCAAACGATGAAATCCAGGGTTTTTTTATCTTCTCTTTCCCTTGAAATTTAGTTATTGCAAAGTAGTTATTCTCAATTGACTACTTGATTTGAGTTTGAGAGTGGTCTTTTAGGGTATTGCCTTGTTGTGGCCCTTACCCAAAATATTTTTTTTTTCATAACATTAAGGTACTATGTATTGTATATCTAATTGTCCTTAATGTGGAACTCTATGTCTTTGTCCCACCATTTTTCCAACAAGTCGGTCCAATTTGGGTGGTTTTTATTAAAGTCTTCCAAAAATAACTTATTGAGGAATCAATCTGGCATTGGTAGCTTATACATATGATGCATGCTATCATGTCTTAGCGAGGTTATATGCTTTCCTACTTTTTCTAAAATCTCTTCTTCTTATGGGTTCATATGTGTGTATGTCCATCGAGGAGCATCATTATATGGAAAAGGATTTGGTCGAGTGGCCACAACGTATAACCCATTATTTTTGATGTTTGCATACACCTACAAGTCTCCACCTTTTGTTGGGAAATATTCAATGTTGAACATTTGATATATCTCCTGCCATGAGGAATACTTCTGTAGCCTGGTATTATCACTCGTGTCTGTTGTTATCACTCCAAGAAACTCCTTAGGGTTGTAGGCTAAGGATGCTTGGTAACTTAGAAATAATGGTTTTTATGTGTTTGGGACAATGGGGTCTTTAATGATTTGTATAAGAAACAACTCATCACACATCTAAAGATACAGTGCTTTTAGTAAACAATAACCAGATCAAATAATTGAAAGAGAGAATGGAGAATACTATTCTTGATTTGCCAATACAAGTGAAAGTAGGGCCTAATACAAGACAGTAAGGAATCCTTTAATTTCAAGCCTATGAGTTCAATAAAGAGGTAACAGTGTTTATGAACTAAAATAAACTAAAAGTAAAGTACAAAAAATGAAATATGGACAATTCTGGTATTGCAAACGAAAGGAAACTCCACTTTATTTCTGCAAAAAGAGTCTATACAATGACATAAAATATTTCCTAGTTTGAACCCTTGTTTCATATCAAAAGTAGGCATTTATAGCCTCTTACAAACAATTTTACAGATCCTAAAAACATGGATCTGTATTTAATAAAAGTAATTCAGATCTAACTCAACAACTTGAAAATAAAGTCTTAACTAAACTTAGAACTCGAACTGTCTTCAATCTCCAAAATTCACCATCTGCATTCTTCAGCTCCTGGGATCTGCAATGAATGAAACATGGCAAGAAACCTGTCTTGACAGTTGGGTCTCTCCAATGTTCATGGTCGATTTTTGAGGAAGTTGTTTTTGCATGTGGTTGCTAAAATTCTCTCGGACCTCTGATGTTGAACCCTTTGCATGTGATCTGATAGTTCATTGATGCTCTGGATCTCCTTCATAACCTGTTCAAAATGATCTGTCTTGTCCTTGGCTTCAAAAATACCTTTCCATCTTTCAACAACTAACTCGTTTAATATTCCGCAGGTTAGCTGTTGAAAGTCGCCACTTTCAACAACTAACGGGTCATAAAATATTGCTTTGCGCTGGTAAAAGCCCTGATTGCGCTAAAAACGAGTTTTCACCTTCAAAATTTGGATTTCATCAAAACTCAGTGTGCCCCTGGTTTCTCACCTTGCATATTAACAACGACTTGAACAAGTACCTTCAGATCTGGATGGGATTTTTGTCTTTGCTTTTGTTTCAATCTTCTTATCTTCCTTTTAAGGCGTTTGGCAAGCCACCACAAGCTATTGTAATCTTTGGTGAGTTTTTTCTTTCTCTTCTTCTCTTTAACACTTTCTCGAGCCAATCTCTCAAACGTAGCATTGGTTTTAGCGAAGTTATCAGACAACTTCTTATACCTTTCTTTGATTACCCGTTCCAAAACCTCTTGTTGGGCGATTACCTCTTTTAGATGCTTGATTTTCTGAGACTTCTTTGACTTGGAGCTTTTTGATGTTTCTCCTTCCTCTGTCTGGGTGAAGGTCTCATAGTTTTGTGCACACTCAGTTGACTTCTCAGGACTTTTGGTGACATGGCATTGATCTTGTTGTTCTGATTCTGAGTCTGAATAGGGCAAGTTTAATATATTGGTTTTCTTCTCTGTACTCTGCTCTGTAGGATGCTCTGTGGTCTGCTCAAAGTTTAACCTTTTCTTCAACCTGCGGGGCTTCACTCCAGAAATTCTATCTTCTGGAGGTCCTGGCAGGGTCCTTCTTTTTCTTGAACTACTTTGAGGAGAAGACTGTTTCTTTGAACCTTTCCCTGGTTCATTTGCAGGCTGAGTCTGTGTTTCAAAACCTTCCCGGAATAGAAAATGATCCCAGCTCCTTCCCTGCTGTTTTAATTCCTCCAGGATGATCAATTTTATGAGGCCGAAGTGGCATAGAGTACTTTTCATGCTCAAGGGTTGAGCCCTGATCTTCTTGCAAACCTTAGTCAAACTCTTATGTAGGAAAAAAGGTAAATTGAGGGGAGTCTTGCCTGTGAAATGGTCCAGGAGTTTGAAGTGATACATCATGAGTTTAACATACCTGCCCTCCGAGGTGATGTAGAGTTGGATGCCTTTGAACTGCTCCTGCCATTCTTCTTTTAGATAGGAAACCAGGATACCCTTTTTCCATGCCTTTTGCCTGAACTCTTCTTTCAAATAAGCTCTGAAATTCAAATTTTTGGGGGCAGTGGTTTTGAACCAGCTCTGGCCCGTTCTTGGTAGGCTTGTTGCTGCAGCAATGGCAACTTCATCTACTCTAATTTCCATGGATCCAACACGAGCTTTGTTCCCATCGAAAGTCTTGGCAAAGGCTTCTGTTGTAGACTGGTGGCAACCATTTTGCAACCTCTCAACGAATTCAATACACCCTGCGTTTGAAAAATGTTTCTGGACTTCGGGATGTGTCTGTAAAAAAGACAGGCTATCAAGCTCTCTCCTGAGTAGAGAACCACTGCGTCTCCTCGCCATTCTGTAGCTCAAAAATCCCAACAATTCTGTATATTAACCCCTGCAACTGCTGCCCGAGCCGAGGTTTTGCACTGTTGAAAGCACTTCGGGAGTTTTCTCTGTTTTCTAACATTAGAAACTTTAACAAAACTTCATGAACCATGTGTGATATGGGAACGATGGTCCGATTTGATGCTGTCAGCCAGGCAGTACAACTCTGTACCTAAGCCACTGAATTCAAACTTGCCATCCCTGATGCCATGATTGTGGAGCGTGAGTTTCTGGGCCGGATCCGAGATGTAATCTGACTGGGACGTGGAAATCGAGTTTGAATGATTACCCACTTTCACCAGCGCGCCCTTGTGATCGCATGACGTGATTCGATCTCATCATGATTTGATTTGAAACGTGGATAAGCGCATGTGATTCCCGCTTTCTCCAACCAACGGCCCGTGGAAAACGCCCCTCAGCTGTAGAAACCTACCGCTTTCACCAGTGCATGATCCCGTAAGAATTGTTCCTTAGTTGTTGAAAGTCTTCACTTTCTTCAGCGCGCCACCCTGTGAAAATTTATCCTTAGCTGTTGAAAGTCTTTACTTTCGCCAGCGCATGATCCTGTGTAGAACCCCCTTTAGTTGTTGAAAGTCTTCACTTTCCTCGGCGCACGACCTTGAAAGAACAGCTCCGTAGCTGTGGAAAGTCCCCACTTTCCTTAGCGCACGACCGCGACACTGCTTCTTTGGATATTTTGGAATTCGACACTTTCACCAGCGCACAGACCTATGAGAGACGCTCCTTAGCTGCTGAAAGTTGCCACTTACCACAACTAACACTCATCTTTTGGACATACGTTCGCTATTGAAAGTGAATTATGAAAATTTTGAAAAGAAGACCTTTATGGGTCATATTATTTTCTAAGACAAAAACCAAAACCTAAGTTTTGCAACTAGAAAAACTCAAAAATGAATTGAGGAAACTACCAATAGTCAAGCTATCCACCATAAAACTCGACCAAAAGGACGATTTGATTTTGGGAGCTAACATCTGTCACGAGAACATCTTCTAGATTCTTCATTTGAATTGAGACATTTAGTGTTGTGGACCTCTCTGGGTAGCCTCTTGTTCTAGACATTTTTCACCCAGTGTACCTGTAAGATTCAGAGAAAAGTGAGAAAAGTGAGGATAGAGAGAGATAATATTTTACAATGTTTCCAAATGAAATGTACTCAAAACTGTTTAGTCATCTCGTTTTCCTATGCTTATAACTCGAAATCGTGTATACTATTTGTTGTGATTTAATCAATCAAATCTCATTGTTGTTGTTGGTTTTCCCGGGACGATTGTCAAACCATTAATGCTCACCGATACGAAGTTCACAAAGGAGGGAGAAGTACAATATTTTGTTGTATTACGGAGTCATGCTTCGTGGGGATAGCTCTATGGGCGGGGTTTGAAATAGTAGGTGTTATGAATAACGATAGGTTGGGCCCGCGTCCGTGGGGTAGGTTTTTGGAGAAAATGAAATACATCGGGAGGCATATCAAAGCGCATTTGTCGGAGGAAATGGCACAATCTCTTAATTAAAACCGTTTACAATTATTTTTAAGAGGGATCCATTACCCATTTTGGGTCTTCTATTAGATAATGACTATGACAATTAATTATCAATGGGTTCTTCTATTAGACAATGACTATGACAATTAATTATCTTATGGTTTTGCTTATATTTTTTCCGTACACATCCAAATGACAACTTAGGATCACAATCTTGAATGTCATATATATATAGACCTTCACACTACTCTCTCCCTCGTATTCTTCTTCTTTAAATTTAAATTTAAATTCAAATTTAAATTCAAATTCAAATTCTTCAATTTTGTTCATAAATATTATTCTTCTCCAAATTATTTTTTTTCAATAAATAAATTAAAATTATATATACCATATTTAAAAATGATGTATACAATAAGGAAATGATATAGGTAAAATAAAAATGAGTTAAAAATAAGACAAACTCAACTTTTTCGGTAGGTTTATTTTTGTCCCCATTTGAAAGACAAAGGTCTATTCATTTTTTTCAAAATTCTAACCATTTTGGTGGTGTTAAAATGAATTAAAACCTGATTGAATTTATCCACTATTTAAATAATATTATAATATTATTTAATCTTTTCTTTTGACATTCGTAAAGCTAACATGTGGTAATTCGTTTTCCATAGCTTTGGTTGAAAGCATAACTTGAGATTTCTTAGATTTTTGTTTGACATGTGTAAAGCTAACATGTGGTAATCCATTTTTCATAGCTTTGGTTGAAAGCACAACTTAGAAAATTATTAAAAGTTTATGCTAGTTTTTTTTAGCACTATTCCAACAACTCCTCGTTGTTGTTATTGCAACTTGATATCTACATGATTATTGCCCAACCAACTCCAATGATATCTACATGATTTCACTTTCGTGTTTGAAAAGGAATTGCTGTTAGTTATGACACACCGCGTAAATATCAAAGTATTTTTTCGATGAGACAATGCATAACTATCAATGTACACTCTTGATTTCTTGAATAATTTTATTTCTTAGATATTTATAATGGTTTTTTATTTTTTTAAAGGCATGGATGTATTTTGATTTATCATAGTTAATTTTTGGTTATCTTAATAAATAGTATTATGTATTATTTGATAAATATTAATATAAGAATTGATAAATAAGAATTTAAATTTAAATAAATTGGTAATTGTAATATTGTTCAATTATTGTTGGGGAGGCAAGTGTGGGGTGTTGTATGATTCTAGAGGAAATCGAGTCATGGATTTCTATTGGAATCTAGGCATTACATCAAACAATATGATAGAATCTTATGTGGTTTATGAGGGGGTGAATTTAATGCAGCATGAGCCAATAAGGCAGATTAATATAGTGGGAGACTATAAAAATACCATCTGATACCTCGTCACGGGATCCTCTCCCATGGATCTTAAGTGTTTTTTTTTGTAAATAAAAAGAGAGAGAAAATCCTATTAAAACTTTTCCAATACAAAAAAACACATAGCAATAGTCTGTCAACTGTTTCGCCGAATTAGCGGAAACCAGGACAGATGATAGACTGTGATGTCAATGTCAAAATTGGCGGTCTTCCATCTGCCCTGCTAAACGAAAACCAAGGCAGGTGGCGGACTTAAGTCTGTGCACCATTGTTCAGAGCAGCCATGAAGACTAAACTGGAAATTAAATTGGACAGTAAACTGGAAATTAAACAAGGACCTAAGCATGAAATTGAAACTGTGTTGTAGCAGCACAAGGAGTCGAACTGAAATCCAAGCCGCAGAGTTACCTGCTTGCATCAGAGGTTGCATCACTGGGGTCGCCGCTAAGAGGGCCATTCTGAGGTTGGAGAAAAAATGGTCTGGCACAAGTCGGGTATTTCTGACCTACTGGTGCATTTGAGTACGCCTTGTACAACATATCGATACGCTCGTGCATGAGGATGTCGCGGTGAATCTGATCCGCCATCTGACTTCTAAGCTCGAACACTAGCGTAAGCTTCTTTGGGTGGAAAAATGGTGGTGGTTCTTGGAAGGGATCCAGGATTGTCGTAATAGGTGGTGGCGCCAGGATTGGGCCACCCTCTACCTCCAAACCACTGACTTCCTCGCATGAATCCTCATGTGCTCCTTCCTTATCCTTCGCCATCCCGAACCTCTCCTTCGTCCCGTGCTCCTCGACTACCTTTGTTGTGCTTGAAATTTTGAATTTTCTTGGATGTGTGGCGTCCTCGGGGTCAAGGTGGAGGAATTCCTCCTCAATTATGCAAGTGTATGATTCCCTTGCCTCCTGCATAGGCTAGTCTGTGTCTGGTGCACTAGTTCCTACTGGAAATTGGTTGGGGAGCTGCCAATTGTCTGGAACAGTGAAGAGGAGGGATTTCAGAGGGAATTGGATTTGTTCCTCTGGAATCACCTCCTCCACATATGCCATTAGTGGCGTCCTAGCCTTCTCCCTACGCTGAGTGTGGGCTATGAATAATGCCTACTCTAACTGTTGCCTCCTCCTCTATATAGTAGCGAAGATGTGCCAGGTAGGGCCGCTGCGTGGCCTGCCTCTTTCCCTCGGCATGGATGAGCAATGGAGGGTGCTAATGAGAAACGCAAGTGTGTTGGAATCCCTCTAGTAGCTGCACCAGTGTGCAGAGTTGTCGAGCTGATGCAATGCCAAGGTGAAATGGCTCCAATCTCTTCTTTGTTAGATGATAACACAGAGGGTCGACATGACCACTGCCACCAGCGTATCCCATCCACTGAATCTCATGGTCATCAATTTTCTCACGTGAGGGAGCAGTCCTTCACCACTTGACGGGAAGTTATGGCGATCCCCCATTTAATAGTGAGGGGAGGGGAGCCGACCTGCCAAATTAATGGTTGAGCTCTGGCTTCGTGGCACCCAATCTGGGGTCTCCTAAGGATATTAAGTTAAAATATATCATAGAGAGGATCAAATTGTCTTTGGCTAACATTCTTGCCCATTATCCTCAAAGAAAAAAATAAGGAATCTGACAAAATGGAAAATAAGGCTATCAGCTTGGCCCCTGGTTCTTTAGGAATCCAAGGGCAAGTAAGCATTGTAGCCCCTCCATAATGAAAGGGGATAGGATAAATAATGGGTCCGTTTGGGTCCACGTAAGAGTTGAAAGGATGGCTACACGTGTAATTTTCATGCAGAACCAACCCGCTCATCTACATAATCGATGACACATTGGGAGGGATCGTGTCACGATTGTTGGGCTCGTGGTGAAGGATGAGAAGTTTTCATTATTGCTAATGTCAATGGAATTGATATGAGATTTCGTTTGTGGAAGCTATACTCATACCCGTGGGAACTTTAATACTGCAAGATGCCTGGAGTCTAATCTCATTTCATGGCTGATGGATTTGCTCACTGATGGAATGGAAGAAATGATTGGAAGTTATGTGCAGAAGTGGGAAGCACAAGTCATGAAGGCACATTTCGTTTCTTAGGAGTGTGGGATGGATTATCAGTGTGAGGATTCATGCATCCATAACTTCAGTGAAATTATGGTTTTTAAGTTGGGTTTGTATTTATAATTCTCAATTCGATGGAGAATATAATGATTATAATGCTAAGTGGACTATGCAAGAGGAATATTATGTCATCCCAGGGTGGAATTCAAGTGTGAAATCAACCTGAGAACCCTTTCGTGTGCTTCATTCTGATCTAGTCAATATCTTTGGGCATTAAGCGGGAAGGATTACGACTTGGCTTCCTCTGTCTCTAGAATTCTTCGTGGTCAGTGGGAATTTTTTGGGGGAGCCTTCAACTGGTTGGCACTTTGGTAAGCAATTCAAGCTTGCTTCTGTGTCTGGTTGGATTTAATCTTTTCTTAGTCTAGATAGTAGCTTATATCCATTCCTAGCTGGAGGAATTTTGGGAATTTGTTGAGAGCGCCCTGGGGAGAAAAAAAATAATCTTTTTTTCTAGCCAGTTGGGGTGCAATTGGGAAGTATTCTGGTGCAAGGAACGTCATGAGGTATTTTTTTTCTTAGGGTCATTTCAAGCCCTCAATTTGGTCTTTGTTTCAAGTTCTTAATTATGGTGAAAGGAAAGGAAGTGCCTCAGGGAATTTCAACATCGGTAGAGGAGTCTATGGAGGACAATTTCACAACTACTCAAAAACTGTATCTCAAAGTCGATGCACATAGTTCAACATTATCCTCTTCTCTTGAAACCCCAGCTCATCATATAGTGTCAATTGGAAAACTCCAGGATGAGGTGGAATATCTGTGTAGGCATGGGGAATCTCTGCAGAGACAACTAGATAAGAGGGAGATAATTCCATAAGCTTTTTCTCAGGATAGGGACACATGGGAATCTTGTAGATAGGAAATAAAGAGGTTGAGGATGTTGCCTGATATGAATATTGATGTGGCATCTTCAACTAAAGAAGGAATGAAGAAAGAAGAGCTGTAGGATGTCTATTTTATAATAGTGATATGTTTTATTTTTTTGTTTGTATACTAGGTGTTTATTATCGGATATATTTCATGCATTGTAGTCAAAATATCAGACATGATTGGTTATCTAGGAGTAGGAAGAAAATATGGACTTCAGTCAGAGCATAGTGTTGGATTTGGTTTCATAAATACCAACCCATCCTTTTTGTTTTTGTACTTAGCAACCTTGATCACACCTTTTTAATGAATACAATTTCTCATTCTATACGGAAGAAAAAAAAAAATTGTTCAATTATTTTGTATTTTTAATTATAAGCATAAAAAAAACATAATATTCCAACATCATATTTGTGAATACTAATTACTTAACATTTTGAAGTTTGTGTTTGAATTTTTTTCATTGTGGTTCCCACATACAGCAATGAATAAGATAAGAAATAAAGTTTGTAGACCATATAAAAGATGCATGATCAAGTTGATAAACTTGGCTAAGAATTAATAGAAATGAAAAATCCAAAATATATCTATATATATAAATAAAAAAATTAAGTTATTAATTTTGTATATATACTTATATGTAGAGATTATTTTTAAATAAAAATAAATAAAAAATATCAAATCACAAAATATTACCCTTATACCATCATCACTAAAACTATTACCCTTATATCATCTTTGCAAAAACTAACCCCTATATCATCATTGCAAAAATTAAAGAAAAAGTATTTAGTTTGGAACTATTGCTTCCAAGCATAAGTTGACTAAAACTATTACCCTTATATCATCTTTGCAAAAACTAACCCCTATATCATCATTGCAAAAATTAAAGAAAAAGCATTTGGTTTGAAACTATTGCTTCCAAGCATAAGTTGACTAGTGGCAATAATAATGTTCCCAATATTAATGTTCCTAGACAAAAAGTAAGTATAGTAAGTATTTAGTTTGGAACTATTGCTTCCAAGCATAAGTTGACTAGTGGAAATAATAATGTTCCCAAACCAACTCCCATTGTTATTTACATAAGTACAATTTAGTCTTTGAAAAGAAACCAACTCCCATTGGGTTGGTTAGTAATGAGACAATGCAATGTTGAAGAATCTCGGCTATCATAGTAGTTCGTAATCACAAAATTTACTTCAAGCATGCTTAGGTGTTGTCTACGTTGGGTGTACCTATCATTATGGCATTATGATATTTGATACTTTGATTGAGTTGTTTTTTTAGCTTAATGTTATCTCATGTAGGCAATATTATATTTTATTTTTTTGGTAATATTTATTTAATTTTATTTATAATAAATAAATATTTATAGTTGAATGTTAATAGTTAAATGGTTGGGATGTAGGTTTCATATTCTTTTTACTCAAGTTTAAATTTTTTATGAGATATTTGACTTATTTTGATAAAGTTATAAGGATAAACATTCTAAAAGTAGAACTTCATATGGGTGTGTTTAGTGATGCCTTAAATCTTGCTAAGTCGTAAGTTATTAGTATATCTGACTTGCGAATTATTAAATATACTCTTGGGTTACAATGATATTTAATCAATTTGATCTTAAACCTAACCCAAATTACATTGACAAATTATCAATTCCCACATTAAAAAATCATTTATATAAATTTATTAATAAATAATGAAAAAACATATTTCTAAAAAAACAATTAAATTTCAAAGAATAATAAAAAACACTTTACCAATTAACTAAATTCAATTATTTATATTATTATATTAGTTCCATTTAGATTGATTGTTATTATATTATATAAAAATATAATTTTTGATATATTAAAATATAACATTTAAAATGTTATATTTAAATTTTTTTATATAATTAATTGATTATTATATGTAATTGTTTAAAATCATTAATTAATTATAATATAAATTAATTTAATTGATTAAAACATTTGTCTAAAATATTAAAATATATTATTAATAAAAAAATTATAAGTTTAAATTTGATAAAGTACTTGAGATTACATATGTTCTATCCTCTATCTAAATGATTTGAAGAGAAAAAAACACAATTTTTTTGGACAAAAAATAATAATCTATCATCTAAATCAAACGTGTTTGTATTATAATATGTTTGTATAATAATATATTGAAGAAATAATGTAAATATCATACAAGTTTAAAGAGTTTAGGAGAAAAAACAACAACAAAAAAAAAAATATTAATTTATTATCTAAATCAAACGTGTTTGTATTATAATATTTTGAAGAAATAATGTAAATGTCATACAAGTTTAAAGAGTTTTCTTCAAGTCTAAAGTCCTAATGAGGAAAATATTTGTGAGAAGCTATATTAATTTTTTTTTTGAGAAGTTATGTTAATTTTTTTTGGGAAGGTAAAATTGTATATTTTTTTCCAGGGAAAAAAATTGCTCACTTATATTAGGGATATAATTTTTTTATATCTTTCGTTTCATAATCAGGATTTTATAGTAGATCATCAAAATCTGGCTATGACAACACAGTTCATTACAATGCCAAGAGGAAATGCTAGAGGCATACTCTCACAATCTCAATAACTAAGCCCAAAGCTTCTATAATAGAAACTAGTAAACAAAAAACTGATACAAAAACAAAGGTGAGCCCTTATACAACAAAAGTTCAATAACACATATTTGCTAGATTACATTAACAAATATATTAATGAATTTTGATATGTTTCCTTGGGCCTTCATCTCCATTTGTCCATCGGTAATAAGATACCATTCCTTCAGGTTCGCCCAAAGCCTGCTTTGAGAGTATATCCGCATCAGTGTTAAAGTCTCTATAGATGTGTTGGAAACTAATTGTATGAAAATTCTGGATAAGTAATTTGATTCTTTTCTTCCATCCTTCTATAGAGATAACTAGTAGTCTCCCTTTGTCTGTGAGCCATTCAATAACAACTTTTGAATCTCCCATGATATGGATACATGGGATCGCCAAATGTTCTACTAGCATAAGTGTGAACCACACTCCCAATAGCTTCGCCCTCGTATTTGTTCCTTTACTGCAATTATAAGTCCATATATAAACTGTAGTCTCCTGGATATTTATGATGCCTCCTGCTCCACTCCCGATGCCATCCTTTGTTGTTTCTCCATCGAACCAAGAAGGCATCGAGTTTTGAAGATGATTTATCATTATAGTTATCGGAAGTCAGGGCTTAGTAAGGCTACTGAAATTAGATTGTAGTGCCAAAGTCTTGTAAAGCACCGCTTGCAAAGAAGCATTTGAATCTTCAAAGATCACCTTATTACGCTCAATCCAGGTAAACCGGATTACATGTGATGCAATCGTAGTGGGAACAATCTTTTCCATATACCAATTTTTCAAACACTCTGAAAGATTATTACCGACCCACTCTCTATCAAATTTTAGAACCTGTTTTAGGATTTTCCAAACTGTAATGGAGAAAGGACATAGCTTGATAAGAGAAAGGTCGATTCAATGTCTTTCTTGCAGAGAGGGCATCGCCCCGGTCCCTCCCATCCCTTTTTCTGCAACATGTTCTAGGTTAGAATTTTATCTTCTATCGCTAACCAACTAAATAGCTTAACTTTTAATTTCATCTTCCAATTCCACATAGAAAGTCTCTAGCTCTCCACTTTTGATAGGATTTTGGAGGAAATAATACTTGAATAATTTTTTTTTGCAGAAGGAACACCTAACTTGTCTCCGCCTATCCACAGTAACTGATCATTTCTATCCTGGATAATAGCTCCCGAGTCAATAAGTGCTTGTCTGTACATTTCTCACTCTAAAGCCAAATCACCCTCCAGTCCCAGTTCATCACTGGTCAACCAATAGGTAGAAGTATTTTGATCATTAAAAAGATTCCTCACCTGTGCCAGTGTTTGAACATCCTTATCTCTTAATGCGTCCTGAAGATGAAATGAAAGAAAAGAGTTGTCCCCCATCCCCATAATTTGATCCTTTCCCAAAGCAATCAGATGTCTTGTGCCCGGATTCCAGCTTAATCCATGCAATAATAGGTATACCACATTTAACAATCCACCACATATTTTGGAGACACTGCTTTGCTAGAATGACCTTGATCTAAGCCAGGTAATCACATTCGTATTACAAAGATACTTATCAATGATGACCCTATGGAAAACTTCTTCACCCATAAGAACTCTCCAGAGAGAAATCATTGCCAATGATTTGCTGAAATAAAAAATATTCAGGATCCCCCAACCCCCCAATGACTTTGGGACTGATATCTTCTCCCAATTGCACATATGCATATGATGTGAGACATTATCTCTCTTCCAAAGGAAATTATACATCAACTTCCTCATTTTTTACATTGATAGTTATGGTTGGTTAACACTGCTTTCAACAATGTTAAACGACCACCTAAGGACAACCACCTATAGCACTAGTTGTTGATTCTTTTTTCAATTTTTTTTAGAAGCCATTTGCATTCTTTGGATCTTTGAGCTCCAACTTTGATATAAAAACATGATTATTTAAAACCTGACTCCAACGAAAAGAAATTAAAAGGGTAACCAAATTTGTAAGCAAGAAGATCTCGTTTAGTTAGTCCAACATAGTGAAAAGTATATTTTTCTATATTAATATGTAAACCTGAAGTTAAACAAAATAATTTCATAATCTTGTCAATCTCCCACCACTCCTGCATAGTAGCCTTTGTCAAAATGACCACATCATCAGCAAAAGGGATATGTAATATTTTTATAGATCTGGAAACAAATATACCTGTCAATATCCCCACACTTTGACTTTTTTTCAACAGAAGGCTCAATCCTTCCATAACTAAAATGAAGAGAAAAGGTGATAAGGGACAACCTTGACGCAATCCCCTACAACTCTTGAAGAAATCAATAGCTTCTCCATTTATCAAAACTGAGTATGAGGTGGGGACGACACAACTCATAATCCAGTTGGTCATATTAATTCCCATACCAATTTGTAGGAGGAGTAATCTCAACAAGTCCCAATTGACACAGTCATATGCTTTCTGTAGATCTAGCTTTAAGACCAATGACTTGATGTTCTTCTTTTTTATGCTATGGATACACTCATGTACCATACCTATGGCATCATGTATCTGTCTCCCCTGTAGGAAACCCAACTGCTCCTCCGATAGATATCTAGAGAGAAAAGGTTTAATATGATTTGCAATAATCTTTAAGATAATCTTATAGCTCAGATTACAGAGTGAGATCAGTGGAAAATATCTAAAGAGATGAGGATTGTTTACTTTAGGAATCATGGTGATAAAGGTGGAGTTTAAATCTCCTATAATAAATCCTTTTTTTCTTGACTCATCCACCATTTCAAGCAAATCCTCCCCAACAATGTCAAATAACTCCTTGAAGAAATCGACTTTCTAGCCATCCGAGCCTGGACTTTTATCAACTTTAAAATTTGATAAAACTTTTTGCAATTCCTTCATGTCAACCGGTTTGTATAAAGCCTCTTCTTCCAAATCATTCATCATCTCTTTAAACAAAGCAAAAACCTTGACTTGATATCTAATTGGTTGTCCCAACTGATCTTTATAAAAGTTTTTAAAGTGGTTAAAGGAAACAATTTTTAAATTTTCCTGTCCATTGTGAGTCTAGCCCTCCTCATCTTTTAACTCCCAAAGAAATTTACTATTCCTCCTGTAACTCGCAAAATTATGGAAAAGATTTGTGTTTTGGTCTCCACTGAGTAACCAAATGGAACGATTGCGTTGACGCCACTGTTCCTCTATTTCATGTAGGATTTTAATTATTTCTTGTTCCAATATCTTGAAGGACTGATCACCTAAATTAATACTAATGCCAACCGTCATATTTTTAATTTTGGAGGAAATCTCCTTTTCCAATTCATGGAGCCTATAATTTTTCTGAATCCTTTCTTCCTTTTGCCAGGTTCTTGTTAGAACTTTCAAATCCTTGAGTTTCCAGACTAGTCTCCTTTGTCAACCAACCTCCTGTAGATACTTGGGGTTGCTCCAAAGATTCTACATCAGCTTAATGAAATCATGGTCTATGGACCACTGAGGATTAAATTTGAAAGGGAAGGCTTTATAAATTGGAGATGAATCAAGCTGAAGTATAATTGGAGCATGGTCGGAAATGAATGGTAACTCAACCCATGCTCTATAAACTCCCACCGATGCCAAAAGATCTTCAAAAATGAATGCTCAATCAAGTCTCTTTGCTATAGAATCTGTTCCAGCTCAACCATTGCACCAGGTGGGCACCAAATTTCTAGGGGCGATGTCAATAAGCTTGTTCTTGTGAAAAAAATTAGTGAAGAAACTAGCCAACGTCCCCAAGGTAGTCGTACCTCCCCAAATCTCACTAGATGAAAGAGTCAAATTTAAATCCCCTACTAGGACTAAATTCCTTAGGGACAATAGATCAGACAATTCCAGCCTTTCCCAAAACTGTTTGCGCTCCACACAGGGCCCGTAGATATTAAGAAGTGAGATCTGCCTCTTGCTTTCCAAATCAGTGCCTGTCAATAACATCCCACCACAAGTGAGATAAGGGACCAACTCAAAAAAATTTGGGTCCCACGAAACTAATAAACCACTTGATTTACCCACTGAGTTTACTGCACAACAATGCCACTTTGGTCTAAGAATGTGAAATAATGCGTGATATTTCTCGGCATGAACTAAAATCTCCTGAAGGAAACAATATTTGGTCAAACTTTGTCAAGGAATCCCCGAACCGAGGCTAATTTTAGGATGCCCCCCGTTCTCTTGATGTTTAGTGAGAGTAATAACATTATTTGGATCTAGCAAGGGCCTTCAAAGCTCTAAGGGCCCCACCATCGGTAGTAGAACGCGTGATAGGATCTAAAGCCTTCTCATCGGTAGCTTTCTTTCTAACACTACGATTTTTCACCGGTGAATGCTAAATGCCTAGCCTCCTGGACCAGGCAATCTCTTTTCCAACCTCCCCTACAGTAGATCTTGAGCCACTGACTTCTCCTTTTCCGACCGCAGGATCAGTTCCCATTGTACCAATATAGACATGTAATTTGACATAGGTATCATTATCTCGTATGAACAGGATAAGTGAGTCAAGTACCGCAGAAAGATTTGACTCCTCATATTCCGGTTCTCGGTAACCAGGAAGGGTATTAGTCAGATCTGTCTCAATATGACTAAACCTCGTTCTACTAGTGGCCACAGCTAGGAAGAGAGGCTCTTGGGACAAACTAAGGACAGTATTTTTGTCAGCTGACAAAACCTGACTGTCAGTTTGGTTCACAGGTTCCAAGACCCTATGATCAGTCTGAGAGTTAGTTAAAGGGTCATGACCTCCGAAGGAGCCTCCAATATCCCCTGAAACCCCAAACTCTTTAAAAGGTGGCGAGCCATCAACAACAATAACTCGCTTAAGCCATATTGAAGAATGAAAAACTTCTCTATCCCAAGCTAAAAAAGTATTATAAAAGGACGGGCAATAAGTTTGAATCTTACCTAGAACAGAAGAAGAATTCTCCCGAAAGCTAGAATCGTCGCTAACAAAACCATAGAAGCCCGTATCCATATAATCAACAGGTTGAATGTAGTAATCCTTAATATATTCCCGTGAGTCATCACTAACCTCTTTTCCTTTTCACTCATGATGAAGATGAGTAGTGCTTCTACAATAGTTGCAGTGAAATGGGATCCCTAAGTAGTCAAATTTCTGATGAAAACTACTACCTCTCCACTCTATTTCAAGTGTTGCAGGCAATCCTTGATGCACGTCCATTTCCACCAAAACCCTGCCTACCTTCCTTGAAGCCGCTGAAATATTTTCATCATCAGTCATAATGAATTTTTCTAGGGAGTCTCCAGTGGATTTAAACGCGCCAACTTTCCATAAAAACCATGGCAAACCAAGTAGCAAAACCCATATATGCCTTTGAGAGAAATATTTAGTTTTCGGGTTAAAGGTTATCCAACATATCTTTAACATTAAAATGCTAGTTCCATTCACCCAATATGAGTCTAACAAGAATGCTGCATCTTCCATATTTTTACACAGAAAACCCAACCATCCATATGAGTTTGTAATTTGTTTTATTTGTAGTAAAAAATTCATTTATAGTCAAGGGTAATAGTTTGAATGGGGTAGGTTTCATACTCCCTCTATTTGATTTCAATTTTTCATTGAGATATTTGATTGGTTATGATTAAAAGGGTAGAAATCTCTAAGAATGAGATCTCTTATGGGTTTGTTTTTGGACGTCTTGGGCTTTGCTAAGTCATATTGGTATATTTAGCTTGTGGGTTGTTGGATATACTCTTGGGTTATAATGGCAGTCAATTGGTTGGATTCCAAGCCTAACCAGAAGCACTTTGACGAGTTATTGATTCCTATGGTTAAAAAAATAAATTCATTTATATAAATGTGTGTTGGTCCATAATGAGAAAACACATTTCTAAAATATTTGAACTTTAATCAAATGAATAACAACAAAATATTTTACCAATTACCCAGATTAGATCTCAATTTCAAAATATTTGTCACACTACCAACCTTCCTAACCTTTTAGCTTCAAAAAACTATGGTGATCTTGGAAATCTTCTCTTAATGTTTTTTGAGCATAGAAACAAAATTCTAAAGAATTGCAAGTAATCCCTTACCATGTTAAGGTTTGATAGACCAATTCGGTCTCAGTGGACATTAATCATCATCATCCTCATCCTCATCATTATCATTTATATTATTATATTAAAATATTTGTGTCATTTACATATATTCAAAATTTGAAATTATTGTGTTATGAGAGTGTAGGTTTTCACAGTTTGTCATAATGCTCATTGATATTTTTGGATTTAAACAATGTCAGAAATTTTGAAACATCCAATATTTCAAGTGGACACTCCATCCATTATTCGGGACAAAAGAAAATAATGATGTTAGAAATGAATGTTGATGTATATCTTTTAAAGAAGATTTGAGATCAGGCCGTTAAGAAGAGGTAAATAAATAAATTAATGAATTAATAAAATAGTCTAAAAATATTAAAATATTAAAGAAATGAAGTAAAAATAGATACTTTTTTATGGAGAAAAACAATAAAGGTGAACTTTTTTTACGGAGAAAAACAATAAAGGGGAATTTTTTTTAATGGAGAAAAACAATAAGGGTTCAATTTCATCGTGGTGTAGCACTATTGATTCTTTCTCTAGATTGAGAGTTTATAGAATGCATGGTAGTAGTGTTGTTTCCCATCCTTCTATTTGCTTCTTTTTCATTGAATTGGAATTCATTTTATGTGTTATTCATTTTGAAATTTCTATTCATCGTGGATCATTGAGATAGGTTGTTATTATTTTTATTAAATTAATGTATGAATTATATTGGGGTAGGGAAAATTTGCATCCACACTTTCTAAAGAGTTGTCCATTTCTTTAAAGGAAACATGTAGGTCTATTCTTTGACAAAAATTCCTAAACAATTTTCAATCTAGTCATTCTTAAACAATTTTCAGCTTAGTCATGCAATTTTAGATAGAAAATGTGGATGGAAAATTTGTTGTTGGGTATCATAGGTTCTTAAACTACCTATTTTCCCTCTTTTTGAAAATTAAATTTTGGTTTGATACGGTCTTTTCCATCTTTGTCAGCATTATGCATAGGGGGATTATTACTTTTCTAGTGACCTCTTTGTATTTGATTTCCAATTTAAAATGGCATATGCAATTTAAAGGTACCATTTTCATGTGCTTCACATTAAAAGTGTATGTTCTTCACTAGAAAACATTTGATTGTAAACCACTTATTCATAGATTGTGACATAAGAAAGGATTACATAATGCAATCACTATTGTTGGTATGATGTGCTTAGTCTTCACTTGAGACCATGTGTTGACCCACTGTTAAAGGTATTGAGGTTCTTAAAGGGGATAATTTTGGGTACCTAAATAATTTTATAACATTTTATGTATTTAACTTATCTTTGGTTAACATTGACTGAGTCTCCTTTTAATGTCTAAACCCTAATGGATATGTATAAATATATCACCCTCCTCATTTATAAGTCATTAACTTGAGTTGTTCATTGATAAAATTCCTAAGGGAATCTTTTCTATAACATGCCTCTCTTGAGTACTTGTGTTTGGGTTATGTATGACTTCTCTCTCAAGCACACTTATGACTCTTGAGTGCACTGTGTAATGGGTTCATCTCTCTTGTGATCACTGCTGATTGTTGATATAAATATATTGTGTTTTACTTGATTGGATAGAGTTTTTTGAAGTGTTCACCATAGATTTACTATCTCTTTGTGAATTTCAACATGGTATTAGATCTAGTGTGAACTCTTCCTTCTCTATCCAATGTTGTTTTAGGGTTGTTTCATGTCTAAAACTGGGGATTTTAGCATTTTTTTGGACAATAATAGATTTATACGGTTTGTTGTCCTCCTTTTTTGGAATTTTTTGGTTGTTTCAATGGATTTAAGGGAATTTTATTATAGATTTGTGCCTCTTTATAGGGTAGCACACTCCTATTTCCCCCAGTTCAATCCAAAATGGTACAAGTTTTTAGGGCACTACTTAGATCTTGTGAATCCATGGATGGAAAATGTTGTTTTCCTCGTCTTAATGGGAACAAGTATCATATGAATCAAATTAAAGTGTTACTTCACAACAAGAAATTATAGATCTATTTGGAGAAACAAATTCCACCCAAAAGTTATGACAACTATGACCTGATGTGTTAAATAAAGATCAAGCCTTAGGATTGGTAACTCTTTACGTGGAATTGGCCCTTGATCTTCACACTATTGAGGGGGATGGATTCCCAATGCTCAACAATAGGGATTAAACCCAAGGATGAGGACCAATTAGACTCATACCTATTTGATATGGAATAATCCTCCACATAAATGGTCCAACAACAGTTTGATGCAATTTAGGAATTAGTTAAAATGTTTCTTCTACATTTTTTTTTTATGTTTTACATGTAGGTAATTGATACAAGAAATAAAACCTAATCTAATAAGTTTGAAACGATTTTCTACCAAAGGATAACCCTCGGGAATAGTAAATTAAAGTAACCAACAACTTTGAGATCTCTAAGAAATAATTCTATCAAGAAGTATTACTTCATGATCACCCTCAGGAAACATAAAATGCAGAAAGAGGAAACCTTTTCTCCTAGAATATAACTCTTGGAAATAGTGGCTAGAAATAGCCTTGTAACTGTAATTTGTTCTTCTAAGAAATAATTCTACAGAAAGATATAACTACCAAGATATTCCCAGGAAACAGACAACATTTTTCCATCTACTCCATCAATAAATACAAAAATAATTCTACAATGATTAATGTATTAAATAACAAAACCATGATTACAAAAAGTTGATAAACTAATTAATAAACCAATATTGAAGATTGAACACCTAGGAATTTTTACAATTATACAATATAACTTAGTAGAATTGAAATCCTTACTAGACTCCTGTGAATTTAACTCAAGGACAAAATAATCCAAAAATAAGAACTAATACGCAGAAAAATATTCATCCACAATGTTCCTTGAGTCCAAAATAGTTTCTAAATTAATCCTTGAAATAGTTCTCTACTTACAATCCTCCTGAAACTACTCTAGATATCAAAGGCCCCTTTACTAAGAGATCAATCTCTTTATTTATAATATAAAAAATAACTAACCTAATTATGGAATAAAAAAAAATGGCTATGTAAAAATCCATGCAATATACTCATGTGGTCTACATATTTAGTGAACAAAATTCTTGATAAAACAACCATGCAAAAGGCTATGCATCAACCACATCTCCATTTGAATAAAAGATTCAATTCATGCATGCTCAACCTCATAAATCTTTCCTTGATTAAATAATTCAACATGTTGTTCTTTCTTTAGCAATATCATGCATGAATCTTTAATTTTATTTTGTATTTTAGGCACAAAAAAATCCAGTCGAGTTGTTGTTCTATATTTAATAATTAGCCACTACTAAAATTGGAATGGTCATGCACCCAGTCAACAATCATTCTATCTCTTCTCTCATGCTTTTGTTTGTTAGCTGATAGAAATCTACTAGTTTGCAACATACAACATTGAAATCCTTCTCATCATGTTATATTATTTCCCTTGCCTATACCTAGACCATACAATTCTATATTAGGACTAAGAATATATTCTCGTAACAATTTCATCAAATAAAACAATCCATTGATCTTAAAAAAACAAATTCAAGTCACTTCCCTAATGTTGATTTCCTTTATTGCAAAAATATGAAATAAACAATGAAGAATTAAGGAAAACTCATAACTACAAAGTTACAAATCTTGATGATACCTTTCCAACAGTATAAGAAATTCCCTAGATGGATTTTAGAATCAAAATTTATCATGAAAATATTGAAATAATATTTTTCTCATTGCGGGTTTCCCTATTTTTGACTTTCTATTTGACCATTGGCATGCTATATCATATTCATTGGGATTAATGAAACCCCATGTTCTGTATATTACAAAAACATAAATGAAAACCCCAACCACCAACGATCAACATTGGTGGAGATGTCTGTACAATAATGATGTGGCAAGTGAGGTAATCAACTAACATGGAAAGTGACATGAAATACAAAAAGTGACATGGTAGGTGATGTGGAAAAATATGTCGACCCATACAATTGTCAAAGCAGAGACAATTCATGTAGAAATCTTCAATGGTCAAGATTCATATTTGTTCACGATCGAACGACTGAGATTTATTGAAATCGAAAAATGCTCCAGATTGGATCATTATATTATTTTCAATCTATCTCGATGATTTTAGGGTGGAGGAATCAACTTGCAGGGCCATTTTAGTGGCAGGTCCCAGTTTGGAAAATTGGGGTTTGGAACCTTTTGGGGCCATTTTGAGGCATCAAATGACCTTTTTTGGGGTTAAAATTTTCCTATCACAACTCAAACCACGTGACATTATTATACACTCGTATACCTTTCCAATGGTGCATATAATGCGTCAATCAAAGTTCATATGCAAATGTTATGCCTCCTGCAATTTGACCTACCATGTTGACCACCATGGTATGAGAGGATGCCACGTCAACCCTGTTACTTATGCATATGGGGTTAGCCATGTATGTAATTTCAAGAATATTCTAGAAGGTAAAAAAACCTATCATAATGGAGGGTTGAGGAAGTCAAAAACCTAACCCTAGAAGGCTATCAGACTATGTTAATTACTGGGCCACTAGGAGGAGAAGGGGTTCCATTATTTTGCATTGTATATTTTTACATAGCTGAGCAGAACATATGAGATTGGTATTATGTGAACATAACAAAGGAGGATAGATTCTTTAGTATCCATACATGCCATAGTTCAAAAGAAGCTCCACGAAGTGCCTCTTTTTTGGTACCTGGATCATTTCTATACCAGAGAAAAGAGAGTAGAGCAATCTCACCTTCTAGTTGGGTTTTCTCTCGTATTGGGTTTCCAAGGTCATATCTTGTGTTTATTTGTGGATGGTGTGATTGTATTTTATTTTTCTCTATTTTTTGCATTTTATCTATTTCATGCATAAGGAAAAAATTGGTAACTAAATATTTTGGAGAGCTAAAGGAAAAATAACCTTAATAGTAAAGATTTTAGTATTTTATTAGATCTATTGTGATGAACTGTTTGAGTGGAATGTCCACGATATTTTACGGATCATATTGGTATTAGAGAGGGTTTTTCTTTTGGGTATTTGTGGGAAGTTGCAGGATCTAGGAACCGACTTAACGAGAAGTCATAGAAACCCTAGCCATGGCAGATGAGTCTGTTCATAATAGCCCTCGAGATCCAACATAACAGATATTTGAGCGGTTGGAAGCACAAGTTGTCGACATCAGGCACAACATGAACCTCCTCATGGTGACTCTAGCAAGCAAGATTAAACCATTCAAAGATGATGGAGGTTCTAACTTAGAGATTTGATTGGAGGGGAAATTGGGAGATTGAAAATACTTATGAAAGGAGTCATGGAAAGAATACAAGAAAGAGAAGTCGAGTTCGAGTGTTTTTAACGCTTCATGGTCCCTATTCAATATGGAAGAGAATGTGTAAATAAAGCCATACCAAGGTGATATCGATGCATTAAAACTGAATCATTGGTTGCAACAACTAGAAGTTTATTTTAGCGTTCACCATATAGATGAAGGGAAGAATATTTCATTTGCTAGTTTTTGTTAGGGACCTAACCTACCTAACCCTTCACATGGGTATAATAATATATTTTAAATGTAATAAAGGCCAACATTAGTTAATAAGGCCTATTTAATAAATGTGAACAAGTCAATGTAAGAATACCTAATAGAAGCTTTCGCTTATAGAAAGATCTTCCTCTATAATGTTCTTTAGAAGATAGAATTAGTATAAATAAGAGTAGGAGGCATGATAAATCCTTGTATTGAGAATTATTGTAATAGATTGTTTCTCTACTGAAGGTTTCCCCCTCGAAGAGGCAAGTGACAATTGATTTATGTCATTAAAGTTATCATTTTGGGGGTTGAGTTCTCTACATTTTGTTGTTCCACTGGTAGTTTCTGCAGTATTTATGTTTTCTTCTTATCATAATAGATCTAGTACCTAATAAGTGGTATCAGAGAACTTTCTTTTGCAGAAATTGTGGGATTTTGTTTTCATGGTAGAGATGTGTATTGTCGGTGTCTTTAAAGAATATATAGATGTCATTTAGTGAGTAAAATTGTGGTGGAGAAGAAAACACACAAGGAATATAAACGATTTCATGGGGTTACTTAAAATAAATGTTTCACCTTGTTGGAAACCTCTATAACCCTTGTTGGTACCCTTCGAGTAGTATCACATCAAATAGAATATATGCATGGATAACACTCCCACACACTAGCAGGTATATTGGGAGTCCCCTAGGTCTTCTAAAACCATCTCTAGATTATATGATCAACCACTTGACCGCTATAGTGACACCAAGAACAACACTTGGGAAGATACTCTCTAGTACCTGGGTAATCGTGTAGTACAGATAAGGGTACGATTGATACTCCTTAGTTGGTTCCTTGAGATAATGGGTCAAGTACTATTGTTCAAACCTACACATATATAGGAGACCTATAGAATAGGGAAAACCCTTTTCTGTAGGAACCCTGAAAACATTAACCCTTGGGACATGAATAGAACTGAAAAAAGAAAAGAAAAAGTAGAGATCTATTTTCATGCAACTCTGCCTCTTGCATTCCAGTTGCGACAGGCCTACACATTTTTTCCTGTTAACAATTTGGGAAAGTTGTCACTACAAGATTCTTCAGGCCAACACCCTTATTTGGGACCTATCCCATTTGATTCCTCTCTCCTCCCTAATTGTTGTGGTAACTATCATTTTTTAGACTTTTTTTTTCCATGGAACCGAGCCCCTTCCCGAAACCCTTATTTGGGACCTATCCCATTAGATTCCCCTTTTCTACCTGATCGATGTGGTACTCATTACTTGTCAAAACATTTCTCTACGGCCCCACCCACCCTTCCAAACACCCTTATTTTCCACCTATCCTATTTGATTCCTCTCTTTTCCCCATTTGTCATGATAACCCTCACATGTAATTTTTTTTTAGTGTAGACCCTCCTACCCATTTTTTCCTCTACCCAAATGGAAACCACCTGATCCTAAGAACTCAATACCTTGATTTTTGACAACATCCAAAACAAGGACATCATGAATCTTATTTCCAACATTAGCAAGATCAATTCCTTCATTCAGATCCTCTAGGACCAATGTGCCAACATCAACGACATCAAAGACACACTCAACCAATTAATGGGCCGCTCCCTGAACCCTACCTCTTCTGAATAACCTTCCTATCATGAAGACATTGAATCTTCCCATTTCCAAGGTACTCATGCCAACCACCTTCCTTAAGACCTATGTATTCCCAGAATTTAGGTGAACAAATTTCATGGCTTGGATCCCAGAGGATGGGTCACTTAAATGGAGCATTATTTCTCTTTGCATGGAATTACTGATGAGTTATCCAAAATTTGTTACAATATCCTCCATATGGATGTGAAACATTGGCAATGGTGGCAATGGCGTAGAAAGGCATACCAAGGGTATTTTTCTTAGACACAATTTTTTGCATAGATTTATGAACACTTTAACTCTGACACCCACCATTTATGTTGTTTGACCAAGTTGAAACAGTTTTGGATAATGGAATACATTATCACCATATTTGAGCACTTTCCTTTTAGAATGGAGGGCATGTTAGATGCATTATTTCAGGAATGCTTTATCAGTGGTATAAAAGATGAAATTTGTTCCCACATCATAATGGCACACCTCCATACTTGGTTGGAAGATACTCAATGAGTCAAGGAATCACAACAAATTGTCTCCTCCCAGACTAGAAAACCCTCCTTTCTTCCTCACCCTAAAACCACCAATCCTGCCCCTCCTACAACTACCCTCAAGATACAAAAATTAACCTAGGTAGAAATGGTTGAATGCCAACTCAAGGATATTTTCTATAATTGTGATGACAAATATTTTATAGGGAACAAGTGTAAGGAACATAATATTTTTATGGCCATGTCAGAGGATGTTTATGAAGAGGAGGTAGATGTTTCCCTTGTGGATGAGCTACCACCAGTAGCCAATATGACTCCACCCTCTGATCCACCATAAATTGAGTTGATGATTTCACTGAATTCCCTCACTTGCTTTTCTGCTCCCCAAACCCTCAAGTTAATTGGTTACATTAAGAATCATAAAGTCATCATCCTCATTGACAGTGGAAACACCCATAATTTTATTAGTCACCACATTAACCAAGAAATCAATTTCTATATATGTGTAGTAAATAATTTTGAAGTCATGATTATCAATGGAGGTTCCATGACATGTGGGGGATGTTGGGAAAATGTGCAGCTCCAAATTGGTCAATATCACATGAAATATCATATGTTTTCTATTGACATGGGTGGTTGTGACATTGTGCTCAGTGTGGAATGGTTACGCACTCTCAGACCCATTCTCATGGATTTTAAAGAATCAACCATGAAAATCCAAAAGGAGGGACAATAGTATGAGTTCCAAGACATCACAATAGGCTCCCTTTAGATCATTAGGTACCATTGAATGGAAGAGATCCTAAAAAAGGTCATTCTAGAATTATCTCCCAACTCCACTCCATTCAATCCATTGTGACACCCTCTGTGCATCCAGACCTCCAATCTATACTCTCCCAACACCATGCTATTTTTACCACTTCCTAGGACTTCTCCCTTTCCATGAAATCCATGATCATTTCATTCCTATCATACCTCGAATTCTTACTCCCAATGTTCTCCTTTATCATCATCCATTTTCCCAGAACAATGCAATTGATAAAATTGTTCAATAATTTCTCAAAGAGGGTGTTATCCATCCTAGTATTAGACCTTATTCATCTCCTGTGATCATGGTACTCAAGAAAGAAGGCACTTGGCACATGTGTCCTGATTTTTTCACCCTCAACAAAATCACAATCAAAGAAAAATTTCCCATTCCTGTTATTGATGACCTATTGGATGAATTGAGTCGTGCTCATCACTTCATCAAACTTTATCTCCATTATGGCCACCTGATCTAGGAGGATCTAGAAACACTCACAAAGGTCTAGAAGGATATAGAATGCTCACAGAGGTCTAGGAGGATCCAAAAAAGCTCCAAATTTGAATGTCTCAAATGCTCTCTAAAAGTACATCATTGTGTAGAGCTCGGTGGCAGATTTCCAATGCCGCAAAAATCACCTAAAAAAGAGTTCATATGCTAACGTTATAGCCAGTCAAAGTTTAGGTCAAACCATGAAAAATTCAAATTCAAAGGGGTCAAGGTGACATGTGGAATTCCTGTACATACCATACGAGGATGACATGGAAACACCCCAAAGTGCCACATGGCACATCGTATTTCCAACCAAGAAGGTGATTGGGCAACCTGTGTGGAACAGGTGGACCACTTACAGTTGGACACATGGAGAAGATAGACCAATGAGAGGATACCATGTGATATCCTCCCATTGGCCATTTATAGATAAGGTAATTTAAAATTTTATTGGGAGTCCAAAGGATCAAACCCGTGACCTCCCATAACCTTACACACACTCCCTTTTTACATCACGCCATAGCATTTCTACTTAACCATATATGGCGGGAATTGTATTTAAGTTTTGGTAAAGGTTCATTCAGTAGAAAAAGGACCAAGGGATAAAGCCCCCAGCCCATGATTTGTCAAAGTTCCATGTAACCAAATCCCTATATTCACACGGTCATTTAAACTATATGCCATCGCATATATAGAATACCAATGAACTTTTAATATATGGTTTAAACAATATAAAAAAACACTATAAATATGGCAAGATCGATGGGGTTTGACCCTGTGATTTGCCATACAATATTCCAACGCCCCAACCAATGCGCCATCGGTGCTCTTTGGGGTTATAAGTACAATACATTTTATTTATTATGGTTGGAACGAAACTCGGGTATGTAGGGAGCGGGTATGGGATCGACCCCTGACCCAACGTATTTCATGTCACAAATTCTGATGTTACACATAGTCCGAGGTGGACACAAATCCCAATGTTGGAACAGATCCTGATGGTATACAAATGCATCATTTTACGTGTAGAAAGAGGAGCCAAGTTTAGTATTGTCTCGATTTGCATGCCATGAGGTACTTTGTCCAAACATAGACATGTTTATACTCATTTTTCTCATTTTCTTAAGAGGAGTACAATGGTGATGTTATTTTTGTTCTAAGTTGATTTCTATGAAATTCATAGTCCATATTTCCATCAATGAGCGCCATACTGCATCGTTTGGCGCGTAAAGAGGGTAAAATTGAGCCACCACAGAATATGGTCGACTTTATACTCATTTTTCTCATAATTTCGCAAGGAATTCAATGGTAAACTATATTTTTGAGTTTTAGTAGCGGAATTGGATAGTGACTTCAAAATTGGCTTTTGTAAGTCCATTTTGTATTTGTAATTTGAAAATTTGAGACTATGAGAAGCAGTCTAATTGTTTGAAGGGAATTCAGAGATGTATGCCATCAATATTGTATAATTTGAGTTCTTTTATTTTCTGTTGTGTTATCTCATAATTCTTCAAATTAATCATCAATTTATGAGATTTTGGATAAGAAGCACAACATCATTTTTCTGCAAATCACCTCAATACAATCAAGAATTATTCTAAATCAAGTTAGATGCTAAAATGAGTTTTTAAAGATTATAATTGGTATTTAGAGATTTTTGGATCACTACCACCAAATCCATATGAAATAGGAAGACATTCCCAAGACTGCATTTAGAACTCATGAGAGTCACCATGAGTTCTTGGTGATGCCATTTGTCCTGTGTAATGTTCCCTCCACTTTCTAAAGTCTCATGAATCATGTCTTCCATCCTTTTCTCCATCATTTTTTCTTAGTTTTCTTTGATGATGTTTTCATCTATAGTAAAACTTGGATATCCCATCTCTCCCATGTGGATCAAGTTCTCCATATACTCTCTCAACACCAAAATTTCCCCAAACAATCTAAATTTGCCTTTGGAGCCTTGTAAGTGGAGTACTTGGGTCATATTGTTGGAAAGGATGGTGTATAGGTGGATCCTAAGAAAACTGAAGCTATGAAGGATTTGCCTCTCCCTAAAAATATTAAGAGATTGTGTGGTTTTGTGGGTTTAACAAGATATTATTGCAAGTTTGTTCATAATTATGTTAAAATTCTAGTAGCTCTCACTTCTCTCCTTAAAAATAATGCTTTCACTTGGACTCCAGAAGATGATAAATTCTTCCATGCTATGAAAAAAATTATGTGCACGACTCATGTCCCGACACTTCTCGAATTCACAAAGAATTTTTCCTGGAATGTGATGTTTTAGGGAAAGGAATTGGGACCATCTTCATGCAAGATGGCAGGTGTTGGATGCAATATGAATCATAAATAAAGGCTATTTTTGGAAAAGAAGCATGCAAGAGGAAAGAGACAACTGGAAGGAAAAGAAACATGCGTGCATGCATGGAAGACCTAACGACGCTAGGGTTAGGTTTTTTGTAATATATTGTAATGGTTGGTGAACCAAAGAAAAATATAAGAGATATATACATAGAGCTAGAAGAGCTAGAGAGAGGGGGATGAGAGATATACAAAGAAAGGAAGAGAATTGTAAGGAGGATACGAGTTACTAGTGAGCTAGAAAGGGCATGAGCGAATCGATTGTGAGGGTTAGATCCTAGGCTGAGGAGCCTGGTCTGATATAGTAAGCCTCGTAGGGATCGAGGAGCATATGGGAAGAAATAAGAACTAAGATTTTAACCATGCGCGACATGGAGATTTCCAAAACATAATAAAATCCTTAGAGCCAGATCTTTGTGGATGTAGCCCAGGAGGGGGTGAACCATAATAACATTGTGTTATGTGACTGAATGAATATGTCTTTGCATATGATTAGTGGATGAATGTTGAATGAATGAAGTAACTAAGTAAATCTGATATTCCACATGCATACATAGAATGAATGTTATACTAGATGTTAAATGAACTGAATAAAGGTCAAGGTGTAGATCTTGCTCAGTCTCAGGTTGCAAACAAATGAGTATTGCAACCACCCATAGAGCTATCTAAGGTGAGACTGCACAGTGCACTTTGTGTACAGCATTCCCTTTTGGGTTACCAGAGGGGTCGATAGTCTTTAAGGTATTTTTTTGGGAAGCTTTTTAGTTATGAACCGGGGTCAATCTGTAATGGTGAATAGAATCAGAATCCCTTACGACCAGTAATAGTAAATATATAAAAGGGAATCAAAACCAAAAAAATGGTTCCATTGTCGGCTGATTGGAAGGAAATGGGATTGATCATATGAGATTTGTGGAAGACATGTCAAAATAATACAGGATCAGATGAAAATAAGGTGAAAGAATGCGAAGCTAAAAGGGGATGTTAAGACCGTGGAATCCCACAAAGTCAGAGATTGAAAGCTGGTTGAAGAAAAAGGAGATAGAGTTTTCACATAAAGATAACATAAACCCAAATATAAGTTCGCGCAAGTATCCATACAAGTACGTATTCACCGACTTGCATGAAGCATTTTTCTGTGATTTTCCACACATATTGTAGGAGTGGATCAAAATATTAAAATACAACCATCCAACGAATCAGATCAGAAATCTAGAGTGGAATCCCAAAGAGATCGTGCAACTACAACACGTTGATAATAAGTTTAAGTGTGTACTATATTTCTGGTTAGACAACATTGTTTCCGGATTTATCACAGAGTTTGCAGTAGATACAAGAAATTCGTACAATGCAATTGAACAAGAATTATTGAAGGGAGCTTGAGGTAGGTATATCATATCATTATATACTACCATTCAGATATTGCTATATAAAAATGGTGTAATGACAATGAAGTCAGACAACTAAACTTCCTTCCGTGCATGGGGGAAGGGGAAAAGCACTGACAAGAAAAGGAGAAATGGAAGGAGAAGGGGACAAAGGAAAGAAGGAGGAGGCCTTGGACCCAATTATGATGGAAGACAACTAGATCAATCAGATCATGGAGAAAAATGGAAGGACATACAGTGGAGTATCCTACCAATACAATATGAAGACCAAGAAGAAAGCCGTAGCCATGAGGGAAGGCTTGGAAAGTGATGAAGAGGAGGTATAGGATCTTCAGGATGTGGAGAATATTGAGGAAATCCTACGCGCGACATATGAGAGGAAGATGAGAGTTCCAAGAGAGATAGTAGAAGGAAACACTCCTATCCATATCAGTGTCAGTGTGGAACCTATAAACCCAGGTGTGACTAATACACCAAGAAAAACACCACCATTTAGACAACTGAATTTCAGGAGAAGGAAGAGAGAAGGAAGTACATCTACACAAGGAACAACAACTGGGGGAGCGAGTTCAGGAAGAAATAATCAAATATATACATTGTGCAGAGCTAATAGTTCAACATTTAATATGGCGGGACATGACCCAACCATCAGGTTACCAGAATTCAAAGGAGAAGCGTTGGAGGATCCGAAGAAGCACCTGTTTATCTGTGAAAATATTTGGGAAGAAAAACAGATCACAGATAAGGACACTAAACTTGCACAGTTAGCTATCACATTAATAGATCACGCACTAGATTGGTATATGAGTTTAGCCACAAACAGTTCACCAAGGAAAACTAGAACGATTGGAGATATCAAGAAGATACTGATAAATGAGTTCCAGAAGCCAAGTTCAAAGGATCAATACATGAACAAGATGATATATATTAGATAGAAACCAGGAGAATCCCTATGGGATATTGGCGAGAGATTCAAATGACTGAAAGGAAAGATGAAATATGTCATGACAGATATTTAACATAGGCATGTGTTCATCAATTTATTGTTACCACACTTTAAATATGCACTGCTACAATAGAAGTTTCAGATGTAGGTAGAGGCTCTACAGGCAGACCTACAACTGGAAGAGAACCAATATCAGAAGAGAGATCCAGGCATCAAGGAGATGAAGGAGAATCTGAAGAACTTAACATTCCAGCTAAACCAGAACAAGAACAAGGACAAAAGAGAATTTGTTTGGTGTACCACATGTAGGTCAGAAGGACACCATAAGAACGAGTGTCCAACATTTTCATAGTACATGGCAGTAGGAATGCCAAATCCATTACCAAAAGGAGGAATATGCTACGAGATCTGTAAGAAATAGGGCCATGATCCATATCACTGCCCAATGATGTAGAAGTACTAGACAGTATCGAAGAGCTCGTATTGAAACTTTTGCAAGTCAGTATGCCATGATGAAAAAGATTGTAGAACCATGAATTTGATGAGAGAGAACATCAGATGCATACAGGGTGTAGGAAGAAATGATGACTGGGCAAGCCGTACCCCAACTTAATCAAGTACCAACCTAGTACAACACTGTGCAACAACCATACAACACTCCGCAGCTGCAATATAATACCACACAACCACACTATAATACTGCGAAGTATAACCAGGCACCTCAGTATAACACGCTGCGAGGGTATTGAGCTGGCTATAGAGGTAGAGGAAGACCAAGAGGAGGCTTTGGAAGAGGTAGAGTACCATTGGTATGTCACAATTGTCAACAACTAGGACACTATGCAAGAGAATGTCCACTTCCACCAACAACCTGTATGTATTGTCGTGCATCGGATCATGACACAGAAGATTGTCCTATGCTATTAGGGAAGATCCAGTAAAATAGGAATCAAAACAATCAGAATGTTCAGTGGATTTCAGTAGAAGCGAGGGATGAAGGAAGAAACATCAACATAGTTACATGTGGAGGAGATAAAACACGAAACGACGCAGTACGACAAGAGCCAGTACAACACCAATGGGTGAAGAAGAATACTGAACCAAGGAAGCAGTTTGATGTGCATAACGAGAAGGAGATATTTAGGAAAGCCAAACAATAATTTATGAAGCTAGAAATTGCATCGACATCAACCGTGCAACATAGTAAGGAATTAGTAGAATACGAGATGCCTCCATCGTTGGATCACACCAAAGAAACACAACCCTTGGGACAAGTAAGTATGATCAAAGGATTTTTTCAATCATGTGTAAAATTACTAAATGATCCATCCTCTATCAAAATATTACAAAATATGCTAGAAAGATGTAGCGTAGAGGCAGAAGGAAAGTTAGAACTAAAAATAGTCAACCACCTATATACAAGGAGGAGAACAAGTAGGGATTTTAGACTGAACTCCAATATTGGAGATTTCAACATGAGAGATATCATATTGGATTTAGGATCTAAAGTCAATGTATTACCCAAGAATACATGGCAATGTACGGGAGAGCCCACATTAGGATATTCATCGGTTCAGCTGAAACTAGCAAATAAACACAGAGTTCTACCAATTGGAAGACTAAAAGGAGTGACAATAGACCTGGATGGAGTGCGGACTAAAGATGACTTCCAAGTAATAGAAATAGTGGACGACACAACACCTTATCCAAAATTGCTTAGCTTGGATTGGGCGTTTGATAACCAATCCATAATCAAATTAAAGATGTGGAAAATGACCTTCTATTCAGGAGAATACAGGGTCATTGTGCCATTAGACCCATCGAAAGGGGAAAGGTTCGTAGAGCCTACATGCTTGGACCTGGAGGAAATTAGCTAGTTGTACAAAAGAACTGCACGAGATGAGGATTATGTAAACCCAACTAGTGATGGGATACTCATTTGGTGGAGCATCACCTCATGTGTGTCAGACTCAGATATAGGCTTAGATAATTGGCAATAGAGGTTACACGAAGTTTCCACAAGAATATGCACAAGAATAGACCGCACAATAAGATGGGTAGATAAGGAGAAAAGGGAACCACCCAGCCTCCATGGGGTGAATGATCTAGAATTATTCTTAACATGCTATGAAGATGAAGTGTTAGAAAATAAAAGACTCTTAGAACTAGATATATCACTCAAGGCGACACTTGCGATATGGTGGGGTGCACACAAAGAAACAATCAAGGACTGGTACAAATGTAAGCGGTTAGTACGCATTAGGTTTGGTGCAGAGCAAGGAATCCACCAATGAAATAAATATGATGGATAGGGGGCACTAGCAAGACACTTGGAGAAGTGTAGAACGATGTGGAAAATGAAACCACCAGAGGAATGGAATCACCATTTCGTACACACATTAGAGGGCATCCCAACAAACTGGTATACATACCAAGAACTATGCATAAGAACTACGAGTTGGACAGTACTACAACAAAAAATTACAGTCACTTTCTAATTTGAGCAAGAGAACCCCAACATAGATGAAACACTTAAACAAATAAGATGGGTGATATTTATTAAGGAACCGGAAGTTGAACTTATAATAGATGAACAACAACAAAATAGACATACAGTGAAAGAACTACTTTCATGCTACTATGTGTAGGGAGAAGTACCAAATAAAGATGACCCGCGCGATATTCAGATTGAGAAAGCTGAAGGTGAGAGAGAAGTGGAGGGTCCACCTCTGGAATCAAAAGTGATTTCTACGGCTATCAAGGTGAAGAAAGTCAACATCGGGACAGTGGAGAATCCCAAAATGGCCAACATTGGAGACTATTGGGATGAGCAAACAATAGAAAGTATAACATAGTTACTGCGTGAATACAACGACCTGTTCCCAAGAACGTTCACAAAAATGAAAGGTATAGTGGGAGAGCTAGGAGAAATAAAAATACCACTCAGAGGTGAGGCAAGACCAATCAGACAATGACCATACATACTAAACTCAATATAAAAGAAAAAAGTAAAAGTTGAGATTGATAGGATGTTGGAGGTTGGAATCATAGAACCTGTAGAAGAATCTGAATGGATAAGCATGATGGTAGTTTAGGAGAATAAAAAAGGGGGGATAAGAATATGCGTCGACTTGAGAAAGTTGAATGATGCGTTCTTACATGACCCGTTCCCTACCCCATTCACATATGAAGTCTTGGAGAATGTAGGAGGACATGAACCTTATTCATTCACCAAAGGATTCTCGGGATACCATCAGATCAAGATAGCATCGGAAGATAGATACAAGACCAATTTTTCCATGGAATGGGGATCATACTAGTATACAATCATGCCATTTGGATTGAATAATGCACCTCTTATCACTAAAATTTCATCTGCAAATGGTTAGAGGAATCCAAAATCTTCAAAACACTCATTAGTTCACTCATGGACCAAAAATTCATTTCCAAAAGGTCCAAAACTATACAACCAACAATAAATTCAACATAAGCTAAAACTACACAAGGCGCATGCGCACGTGCGACAGTCAGATAACGTCGAAAAAGTGCACCACCTAATGCGTGACCATGGACGCAAAAATCCGCACACACCTCAAAACGATGCATTTATGATATTGGTCAGCCTTCCACCCATTTCTAGTTCAGCTTCCAAGTCGATTTGACACTCAAATATCGGTTGAATCTGATTGGGGGGCTGGTCAAAGACCTAAAGTTGCCATAAAGGGCCCTTTGTTCACACTAAGAACTGGTTGCATAATGCCTCAAAGCTATGCTATAAAAAGAGGCCATGGGTGCACTATATTTTCAAGGAATTCATTTGTATTTTTATGCTGCTTATATTCTCTTGGAGAATCCTCTTTTCTTATCAAGAGTATACAAGCACCATTTCATTTAGCCATTCATATCACCTCTTAAGTGAATGTGCTTTGGATTCTCTTCACCATTTCATTCTAGTTTGTTACTTGTAAGAAGAGCTCAATATTTGGGTATCCAAGAGCCCTCCCTTGGAGGAAGAGGGGATCCATATATCTCCCTTTCTCTTTGGTGTTTTCTTTCCACTAATACAATCCTTTCCATTGGTGGCATGTGTGTTGGTTATTTTGGTTCTAATCTCTTTATGCACTCTAGTTTAGTTTCTTTTAATGTTCTTAGTTTAATTCCTTGCTTATCCTTTATGCTTTATACTTCTAACTCTTTCCTTCACTGCTATCTTTCCTAGCTAACCCAACTGGGCTTGTAAGCATCTCTATTTTTCTCATTTAGGTAACAAAAGAGACGCAACAGATTGACGACTCCACTAGGGAAAGGTATCAATTTCCTCCCCCATTTGGGTTATTTTAACTCTTCCTTTTGTTTCTTTAACTTGCAGGAACCATAATCGGCCCAAGCGGACCTGCAAAAAACCAAATTCAAAGTTGAGTTGAGAGAATTTCATCCGAAATTTCTTTCATGACTGTGTAACAACAAGTGCACAGGTGTTATAACCCACAGGCGCGTCTTCCGAGCACGTGCGCGAAACCCCCTATGTTTCTCAGTGCCCTTTGCGCACTGTGCCCTAAGGCCGTTTTTAATCTGCACATTGGTGCCCAATGCGCCTCTCTCTACTATGAGACCCACGCATCTGCCCAAAAAATCAAATATTTTAAGGGTTTTTGTGATCTGTTGAAGGCCCATAGCCTTCTCAAAATTGATTTCTTGCAGATTGTAACATGCACCACACTTAGATAGCCTCTCCATATGAAGGGATTAGTCAAAACATAGGCACTTATGGGGTTAAAATCATTATTTCCTCTTTTTATTTCATTTTTTCCACATGGATGGCTTACTTTGATTAAAGTCTAAGTTGGAATCATTTTACATCACATATAAAAATTGCATTGGGACCTAAAAATTGGATATCAATCTTTGAGTATGCTCTTCTCTCACGCCCCAAAGTGATCTTGAAAATCAGAAAGAGATTAAGGGAAAATTTCATCTCCCTTAAAAAAGACGAAATCTTTAGGAGAGGACAACAACCCCCTCGAGACTCCTCTTAGTTCATTTTTCAAACACATCTTAAAATTGTAAGGGACCATACATGCCCACATGCTACAAAGATAGGATAGTGATTGAAGTTTACTTTCTTAGATTAAATCACTAGGGAAGTTTAAATGTTTTGTAATTGGCCTATACATGCCCACATATGCACAATATAGGATATTTTCAAAGCTTTCTTAGATTAAATCACACTAGGGATTTAAAGGAATAGTAAGGACCCACATGTCCACATGCTAGTTTCCTAGGGACTTTAAAATTCTGCAAGGTTGTACCAATGGAATTTAGTTAATTAGGTAATCAAGACTTGTAAGTACCACATGAAGTCAACATGCAACAAGGTGACACCTAATTTATTAAAAATTTTGGCACACTTTCACTTGTTCACACACAAAGTCACTACTCACTCACATAGTTTTCATCTCAAAACGTGGAGGTTGAAGTAAGTTTCCTCCAAAGGGATTCCGAAATACCCCACCCTTTTCTTGACAAAACTATCCACTCCCACTTAATTTCGATGAGATTGTGTCACACCCCAAATATCTCAAAAAACCACATCTAATTTTTTTCTAAAACTCACTAAGTTTCCTCCACAGGAGATGCCAAAATAATTTTTTTTAGTCTAGGTAGGATCTTGGGGATATGCATCCAAATAATTCCCCGTTATCTGGTTCTCACATCTTCAAACAATAGAAGTTGTCAAATAGGGAACTTTAAAATCCTCCAAGTCAAGTGTTCCTACAACATAAGCCAGGGAGATACCCATGAAGGGTCGAAGGCCGAGGTCCAATTGTTCTGTGTGTCCCCCCTTGAGGCACCCACCTCTTGGATGGGATCCATCCTGTGACCCATTTCTTAGGCCGAAAATTTAAATGTCGCACTTTGAACAAGGTACCTAGTGACTAAATTTTAGGACATCTACCCAGGTGGAAATTGTGGACTGCAATTGCACCTTGATCGGATTTTGTGTGGCTATTGGGAAATATCGCTAGCTCTTTCGGGATATGCACCCTCTACCCCTCATTATAACTGATTACTTCATCCTTCACTAGTTCCTCTTCTGGTGGCTTCAGACCCCACTGTCGAGTACTATTGGAAGGTCTAGTGCTATTTTAGAGGAAGGACATTTCGTCTTTTAGGACACAAGAAGTTGTTTTTTTTGTTCTCCCATGCAGACAAAATCCACCTACCCACATACATGCTTATTTATCAAATTGATTTATGTATGATGATCTTGTAATTACATATGATTGTGAAGTATATTGTGAAGGTTAAAAAATTATAAAGACTCTTGTTCATTTATTTTCTCTCATCCTGACCCGCACACATCCACTTTGCTAGTTAGACATCATAGGGGACCCACAGAATCCCCATCGTTCCAAATGCTTTCTAAATCTCCCTCCCATTCTAAGGGGAGTTCCTCGTCTTTCCAACTCATCGTCCATACTTTCTCACACCCCTGTGAGTGATACTATCTTGGGATTAGCTTTCCTTGGTTCCACTTTGCTTGGGTCCACTTCCCAAGGTCAACCATCCCCACACTCTCCTTTACACGTAAGCGGGGGACACACTTCTTCTGAAGGAGGAAGTACAACTCCATCTAACCCTCTTTCGGGGTCAGGCACACAAAACATTCCCACCATGGCTGACACTAATATTCCACCACAACCCCAGATGCCATACTTGGATTCCCTCAACATACTGGATTTGACTAAACTCACTAATGATCCTATATCGTATGACCCCACATGGCCTACAATGCCTACCAAACTACCTTTAGACATCCCCAAGTTTGAAGGAAAAGTGGGAGACGACCCAGCCAACCATATCATGACCATCCATTTATGGTGCTCCTCCAATAGAATTATGGATGAATCTGTCCGATTGAGACTATTTCAACGCACACTCACTGGCCCATCGACCAAGTGGTATGTAGAAGAAAAATCTGGGTCCCATGTGACCTTTGAATCATTGGCCAAAGCATTTCTGATCTTCTTTCAACTACCAATTCATCATGACAACGATCTCAAATTACTCTTAGAGTTTAAACAAAATTCTGCCATGCACATCGCTGACCACATTCACGAATGGCACCGACGACGTAGTCTCTGCAAAGTTGAAGCCACCCCGCAACAATGCCTTAACTAGTTTCTCAAATCACTTGTTTCCCTCCTTGCCAAAGATGTGACCGCCAACTTCCCCCAATTGGAATAAGAAGCCATCAACAAGGCCCAACAATTCGAACTCATTTATTCACAGTCAGGGTATTTATATACAGTACTACCTGACACCCCGAGACCCATGCCATTTGGCCAAGGCAAACCTGGGATGTCTCACTCAACAGATGGATTGATTGGTACCACTACACACCACAATTCACACCCCCAACAACCACCTATGTATGGAACACCTCAATATCCACCATCATATGGTAGACCCCCTTATTATCCTCCTCCCCCTTATCAACAACCATACCCCTTGACCTTTCCTCCACCCATTAGTGTACCGCCGCCATCACCCACAATACGCCCCATGGCCCAACCTAGTTCTGGTACTCTCTCTACCTCTGCTTACACCCTAAGCACTAGTGAAAGCGCCATGCCTTCCTATACACCCTACTGATCATTACCACAGAATAATCCATACTTTCGATTTCCAGGTTCTCCCCAACCAATTATTTCTCCACAAGGAAAACCACATGTTGGGATTAATTTTGTTCAACCCTCTCCCGTTCAAAAATATCAAAATTTTGAACAATTAAATATGACTAATCCATCCCATTAGTCAAATAATTCCAAAAAGAAAGGAAAAAACTGAAACAATAATAATCCCAGACCAGAAGGAAACCAGAACGAACCCTTGCAGAACCAACCTGCTGGGGGAAACCAGAACCAGGGGAACCAGAACCCCCAAGGGGGAAATAACAAAAAATGCCAAGGGAAGAACAACAACAATATTTGGACAAACTTCCCTTGTTCCCTTTGTGGTGAGTATGGACATTATACTCACCATTTCCCCCAGATTGCGGACTTCAAATGGATGAAAGAATCTGGAAATGGACCACGTCCCCCAGTACCACCTGCTCCCCAGCAGGCCCCAGAACAATATGTGCAACAACCCCCCCCAATTGTGTTACAAAACCCCATACCGCACCAAGGGGTGATGAACACCCAACAAGAGATGCATCCAATCCCACCACAGATAGGACCGTACGCCAACCCATTCCCTCCTACAGATCGCATTATCCTCCTCACTAGTGAGGAAGAACTCCTTCTACAAATGCGCAGTCGTCAATACAGTGCACCCTCTGACCCTACTCCCACTACCTCAGAGGCCACCCCAGTCACAACTATCCCACCTGTTATGATTTTGTGCCCCAATACTGAAACATCTCTTCGCATCCCTCACATCCCATTACGAAAGAATATCAACAACCCTCAGGCTAGGGCGGCCCACAATTATAGTCTGGTCGATGACTTGGAACAATCCCCTGCTGCCATGTTAGTCTTAGAAGTTCTTCAAACCTATCCTACTCAATGAAAGTCATTAATTTCTTCTCTAGGGGCAGTCGACAAGGATGATTTTAGGGGCTAAATTTCGCTCATGGGCTAATTTTCCATGTTTTTTCCAAAAAAAAGATTCGCTATTTTAAAAATGATTCACCCAAATTATATAGGGTACATTTATTTTAACTTAAAAATCGCCAAAATTTTAGAAAAATTGTAGAAAATCCTTAGAAATTTGAATATTTTTACAAAAAATATCGCCAAACATTTATAGTTGGAATATGAAGGATTAGTAAGATTCGCCAAGGTTTCTACATTTTAAAATAAATTTCCATCCTTAAAATCATCCCTGGGCCAGTCGACCCTGCTGATACTCGACTCATCACCTTCGATCTCGATAGTGGGGAACCTCGTCTCCCCACTTTGGTCAGTTTCCAAATACCGGTTAAAATCCATAACATCATAGTCCTCTGCTGCATTATTGATGAAGATGCATCCACATGCATCATGTCCAAAACCGTATGACAAAAACTTGGCTCTCTAGAGCTCATACCATCCGCCATTAATTTGAGGGATTATGATGGACGACCCTCATCTCCCGAGGGGCTCTTCCAAAATGTCCCCGTCGAACTTTGGGGCAAAACCATTCTTATTGACATTGAGGTTATCGATGCCCTGCTCGATTACAATATTTTGTTTGGTCATAGCTACATGTATGCTATGAAGGAAGTCGCCTCTTCTGTGTTCTGAACCATAATGTTTCCCCATAATGGAAAAATCATTACCATCAATCAAGTATCACATTATGAGCCTAACCCTTCATCCAATATCTACAACATCCTCCCTTTTGTCCACATTAATCCGGATGCCTATCCACTCATCGAGATGGGCCCTAGAAATTTTAAGGACCCATCCTTGCTAGGGACATACCAATGAGCACCACTGCTCATCCATCCCTCAGCAAAAGTATGTTTCGTATCCACCAACGGAACAACAACTGAAGATGCTCTCCCTCCCACTGAGGCCTCTTTTATCCCTGGCGTCCCACTTGTCACATAACTTCTCCCTCATGAATCCCCTGGAAATTTTTCATCTCTACCTGTTCTTGATCTTCCCCTCCCCCAGGGCCATATCTTGGTTTGGGAAACATTCCCCCAAGCCATTACCCAAATTCCTTTCTTTTACCCCCCACCGGGTGTACAAGCTTTCCAGGTAGTCGTAACGCTCACCCTTCCTAATATGGTGCTAGAAATCCTAGTCTGTTATCTACATCCACCTGAGATGGTCCCTCAACCATCCCTCCCTCCCCAAACAGAAGGAATCCCAATGCAGATTCAAATACTTACCACCACCATCCCATCCACACCCCCAATCACTATCACCCCTGCTATAGCTAGCGACAGACGAAAAAAGAAAGATCCCACTGCTCCACTTCCCCTACGTGTCCAACCTCCTTGTGCGCTATGTGAGAAAGATGGACACCCCACCAACAAATGCCCATATCTACCAGAGCTATGAAATCTAATTCAACTCCCTTGAGCACCACCACCACTCATCGCTTCATCCAGCACTGTCAATATCTTCCCTAACACAAGTAGCAAAGGACTGTGAACCAAATTCGCATGCGCCATCTGTTCAGAATATGGCCATTATACACAACATTGTCCAGTGTTACCTCAATTCTGACAGACACTACCAACAATATGCCAGAGCTTTCAACAAGAACCCACCCCATATACATCATCCCCAACACATGTCACCGATATCCATTATGTCACAACCTCAGTCAACGAACGTATGAGGTGTCCTTGCTCTCTATGCGAATCACTTGATCATTTCACATATCAATGTCCTATTATCATTAAATATAGGCATCGCCAAATGGCCCTTATTCAAAACCCTACACCCCCCCCTCCAGCAGAACCAGTGAGTACCCCTACCCCATCACTTGATGTGGTTCATATCTTCTCACCTGAACCTAAGGCCCTCCCTACTCCCCCATGGTTCCTGGATGATTTATATGAGGATTTGCCCCCAAATCCCCCCAACTCTCCAATTCATTTCCCCACGAAAATTCTATGCCCAACTACCATTTTCAACCCATAGTATCTTGATATTTGGTATATGTCAAGTGAACCATCGCAATCCCCTTGCATTCCCCCCCTACTTCTTTACCACCAGAAGACAACTACACGGTGACAATCACCAATGTCACTCCTCTAGATCCCCTATATTCTCGATAGTTCCACTGCGATGAAGACATCCTCGAGGAGTTAACTACAACTGATTTCCCATGGGATGCGCTCCACTAGAGAGATCTCTTTCTTTCATAGGAAGCCTTCGTGCCTACTAACCAAAACCCCATATACGCAGTCGAAACCAAATATTTTCTCCCATCGGGGCATCTAGATTGGTTCAATAACACTATCCCTGCCCCCGACACTTTTGAAGAAGGCAATATGGCCAATATTTCCCCCACCATCAAAATCGATATTTCCATCAACTCTGGAATTATAGAGGAAATCACCATCAGCGTTGCATGCTCTCCTAAAGAAATCACTACCTACAAAGCTCTCTTCCAGGAATACCGGGACATTTTTTCCTAGTCATACACAAAGATGCCTGGCCTTGATCCCTCTATTGTCGAACATTGTATAGACACCTGGCTTGATATCACACCTGTCCGTAAAAAAAAACATACACTACACCCATCCAAAGCAGTGGCCATCAAGGCCGAGATTGAAAAATTATGAGCTGTTGGGTTCATCTACCCCATCTCCTATATGTCATGGGTCTCCAATCCCATCCCTGTTAACAAAAACCAGGGCACCATCCATGTCTGTATAGACTTTCGCGATCTCAATCATTCCTGTCCCAAGGATAACTTTCCAACGCCCTTCATCGCCCAAATTATCGATGATTGCACCAGCCACGAGGCTCTGTCCTTCATGGACGGTTTCTCTGGCTACAACCAAATTTAAATTCACCCAGCCGATTAGTACAAAACCACATTCACTACCCCCTAGGGAACCTTTGCATATCATGTCATGCCTTTTGGCCTCAAGAACGCTGACACCACTTTCCAATGGGCCATGACATACATCTTTCATGATCTTGCTCATATCATCCTTGCATACTTGGATGACCTCACAGCTCGATCCAAGAAACACACTTAGCATCTTGATGATCTATGAATCATATTCCACAAGTGTCATCAGCACAACATCTTCTTGAACCCCCTCAAGTGCGTGTTCTGCATCAAAGTTGGGCACCTCCTTGGGTTCATCGTTTCCCAACGTGGCATTACCGTGGACCCCCTCAAAGTCCAAGCCATCACAAAAATTCCACCTCCTCATAATTTACGCCAACTGCAGAGCCTACAAGGCAAAGCTAACTTTCTATGATGATTTGTCCCAGATTACACCACTCGTGTACATGGCTTCCTTCGCTTTCTATGCCACGACATCCCATTCCACTGGGATGAACATACCCAAACCGTTTTTGACGATCTTAAAGAGGCACTCTCCAACACCCCAATGATTAGTCCACCCGACTATAACCGTGACTATATCCTCTATATATCGGCCAAGCATAAGTTGACTAGTGGAAATAATAATGTTCCCAAACCAACTCCCATTATTATTTACATAAGTACAATTTAGTCTTTGAAAAGAAACCAACTCCCATTGGGTTGGTTAGTAATGAGACAGTGCACTGTTGAAGAATCTCGGCTATCATAGTAGTTCGTAATCACAAAATTTACTTCAAGCATGCTTAGGCGTTGTCTACGTTTGGTGTACCTATCATTATGGCATTATGATATTTGATACTTTCATTGAGTTGTTTTTTAGTTTAATGTTCAATATTATATTTTATTTTTTTTAATATTTTTTTAATTTTATTTATAATAAATAAATATTTATAGTTGAATGTTAATAGTTAAATGGTTGGGATGTAGGTTTCATATTCTTTCTACTCAAGTTTAAATTTTTTATGAGATATTTGGCTTACTTTGATAAGGTTATAAGGATAAACAATAGAAGTGGAACCTCACATGGGTGTGTTTCGTAATGCCTTAAATCTTGCTAAGTCGTAAGTTATTGGTATATCTGACTAGCGAACTATTGAATATACTCTTGGGTTACAATAATATTTACTCAATTTAATCTTAAACCTAACCCAAATTACATTTACAAATTATCAATTCCCACACCAAAAAATCATTTATATAAATTTATTAATAAATAATGAAAAAAACATATTTCTAAAAAACAATTAAATTTCAAAAAATAATATAAAACACTTTACCAATTAAATAAATTCAATTATTTATATTATTATATTAACTAAATTCAATTATTTATATTATTATATTAGTTCCATTTAGATTGATTGTTATTATATTATATAAAAATATAATTATTGATATATTAAAATATAACATTTAAAATGTTATATTTAATTTTTTTTATTTATATTATTATATTAGTTCCATTTAGATTGATTTTTATTATATTATATAAAAATATAATTATTGATATATTAAAATATAACATTTAAAATGTTATATTTAATTTTTTATATAATTAATTGATTATTATATGTAATTGTTTAAAATCATTAATTAATTAAAATATAGATTAATTTAATTGATTAAAACATTTGTCTAAAATATTAAAATATATTATTAATAAAAAAATTATAAGTTTAAATTTGATAAAGCACTTGAGATTACATATGTTCTATTTGAAGATAAAAAAGCACAATTTTTTGGATAAAAAATTATTAATCTATCATCTAAATCAAACGTGTTTGTATTATAATATGTTTGTATAATAATATATTGAAGAAATAATGTAAATATCATACAACTTTAAAGAGTTTAGAAGG